>CM066032.1:1312972755-1313381690 GCA_033557465.1 Ichthyophis bannanicus
CCAGCACATTTGGCCCATTGAGCACCCTACCATAACAATCATTCCCCGATGTGTGTGTTGTGTGCAGCAGGTCCTTTGTCTGATAGTGTGTTACCTCCCTGGGGAGTGACCCCCAACAGTTTTGCATAACATGTGTCATGCCTTGTAGTGTTCCCGAGGACGGGTGTGTATGGGCCACGAGCTGTTTAAAAACACCTCTCGATTTGTAGCACAAAAGAGGACAAAACCTGGGTAACTGCGACCAGCAATGTTAATAAACATCATCAGACACCCCCAAGAACGGCAAGGGGCGTGGTGGGCAGGGAAAATATATGAATGTTGGAAGGGTCCCCAGCGTCCTTCGGCATAAAAGATGACTCGAACACACAATTGATGTAGGATAGAGCAGGGTTCCCCACAGCAATGGACAGGTCCCCCTATGGCATGCACATTTTGCACAACAGCATGTGTGAGTTGGGGGGAATGTGCAGCATAGGTAGTTGCCTACATGCACACTGTATGTTCCTAAAACTGTGCGCCCCCCCAGCACCAGTAGCAGAATGGGCCCTGTAGCATGTTTGGCAGAGGTTTACTGGTATCGGGAGGGTGGCAGTGGCAGGTGGCCACGAAAAGATGGAGGCAGAGCCCCTGACAACGTGGGTGCAGTTGGAACCACAACAGAAAGTCCCGCTATGAACAAACAGACATGCTATCTCCAGGGTCCACATTGACTCTGTGTCTGCAGTGGTGGTGGCAGGGTCACACAGCCATGTGTGTTGGTGAGCCAAAGATTACCAGTTCAACTCCCAGCTGGGGCCAGCAGCAACACCATGCACCTATTTTACACCACCATAAAACGTGGATAGGAAATCAAAACCCGTCTTGTCAGATCACAAAAGCATGTTTCTTGGACCCTCTACTTTACCATAAGGATCGCATAAACACCTCAAAAATGGTACAACACCTACAGCAGAGTCCACACATGCATCACTGGAGGCCCACAGTGTCCATTCAGCTGTGATGCTGTCCCCAATATGGGATGCCCATTGTCATCATGGTGGCTGTTGCCACCGCTGGCAGAGGGGCAGAGGCTATCTGTACCACAGCCAGATGCTGGACTAGCCACCCTCATGGTGGCTGGCAGGTACAATCCAACAGGACATCCCTGTTTGACAAACAGCCATGGACTCCCCCCGTGAATGTAACTGTTCTGTGCTAAGACGGTGTGCAGTACATGTAGCAAAGTGCCCTCCAAGAGCAGAAGGCCCCAGGTTCAATTCCCATCTAGGGCAACCTGCCATCTCCATCCCAATGTTTAATTAACCCCATGCACGAAACCTGGATAGTAAAGAATGGAATTTCCGTGCTGATGACAGAAGTGGTTTGGTCAAGATAAACAATATTTTGCCATAAACCAGCACAACACCACATAAACATATGCCTCACCCCCACAGCCAGAGTCCCGCCAAATGCATCCATGGAGGCTCACAAATCACTCAGGTTGGCTGTATGTTTCACTCCACTAAAGATTGTGTGTGATGCAAGTGAGGTGAACCACCACCATGGTATGCAGCTTGTTCACAGGCATATTTAATCACAGACAGCATGAAGCCCGACCAGTGTTTGCATCACACTTGACTGCTAGTTGTGAAAATCTGCCCTAGAGCAGTGGGCAACAGGGCAGAAACATATGCACCTGCAGGCACCATTATTGGAAGAACCAATGCAGTGGCAGGATGTAGGGCCTCTGTTTGGCCTCCAAAAACTAGCATTATGTGCCATACATTAACAATCCCACACTACACATGGGGCGACGTCACACATATATCAAAAGCATTTTATGAGCACTGATCTGATAGATCGAAATGCTCATGCTAAGCACAAGCAGAAACATCGAGCTGGTAACATACCACGTGTCTGATGTATGTGCAATGTGTGTCAGGTCATATCCCCTCCAGAGACCAGCACCTCTGGGAAATTACTCCAGAAGCACATCCCACTGTTGCCATGCCCGCACTGTGCCATTACTGGTACGTTGGCCAGGGCTCCCAAATAACACCACATCTGCTCAATGCTGTCCTAGGTGTGGGGAGTGGTGTCTGTCTATCCAGTGTGTGGTGTGCTGTCAACACCTCCCACAGGCCACACTGATAGCACCGTTTCCATTATTGGCCTGCCAATGTGGCATAATGAGGAGCAAAGTACTGTGGGTACAGATGAAACAGGTTGGCAGGAGCAGGATGCAGCTACACAGGCAAATGTGCATGCCTAGGAACATGCTGAGCCCTGCCATCACCTCCACAGACATGGTGTCCATAGCATGCCCTGTGTGGAGGTCACTTTCACCCCGAACGATCAGTGACCATGGCATGGCTAGGTCCCCACATAGTTCCATATAGTATTTGTCTCATGTGATATTCATGGGTTCTGTATATATGGGGCCCAATCACTGAGTTAACTGTGTGGTGGGTGTGCTGACATCCTAGTTATGGGTGCACACAGTTTCCCTGGTAGCATGCACCATGGACTGCCCAGTGGCCTGTCTGCAGTTAGCATGTGTCTGGCTGCAACAACCTTGCAGGGTCAGTAGCTGGGCACACACTGTGCCTGGTGCGGGAAAATGTCAGATGGTTTGGGTGAGCTTGGGGTCTCAGGCCATACTGTCTGTCTGCCCTATCCTGAAATTATGGGTGTGTTCTTAATAGTAGTGAGTGACCTGTAGGTTGTCTGTACCACAGCTGGACTCAGTCTGCTGATGCTGGCAGCTGCAAGCACCATAGCTGCAATATAGAATGTGGATATGTTCTTTTTGGGGAAACTGTGTTGCACAGGGAAGGTTTGGTGGTCAGGCACACTCTGCCTATAGGTCCAGAAACCCCCTTTTCCCTCCTCCTCCATCATCATGAAGGGCAGGGCACCCACACAGGATATGCCCCCTTCGGTGAGCATTGTAGCCCAGATGGGTCTGGGAGACAGAAATGATCAGATGTGCCAACGTTATCAGACATTGGCAGACAAATTGATATGATGTATAGGCTATCTCAGCTGGGCCAGGTGCTGTGTGTCTCACCTCACCCTCAGGGTGAGCCACCAGCCACACACACTGTGATGGTCTGTACCCACTCTGTACCAGCAACACAAAAGGTCAGTGTCCAACACTAGGCCCAGGTGCTGTGGGGTTGCACACCCTATCATTGGACCATCAGTGGACTGCTGCTTTGCATGTGCAGTGCATCATGGGTGCGAGTGGATCGACCACACCCTGTTAACTGCAGCACCAAGTCTGCAGAGGTGATATTGCAGCCAGCAAGACCTCTCATCACAGCCACAGAGTTGTAGTCCACTGGTGACTACAATGCCTCTGAAGTGAAAGGTTGGTGGTTCAAGTCCAAGGTGTGTTTGTACAAACAAAGTATTTTAGATATGGACATTGTCCCATATACTCCGCCAGTCAGCAGCAGTGCAGGTTACAATTGCTGAAAATTAACATACATTGAAGATGACATTGTAACATATAGCAAATAATTTTGAACTTTCATGGGGGTTGTCAGGCCTGGAATGTGTGTAATGTCCTGTAGTACTGGCAATTCCAAAACCATCACAGTGCATGAACCCAAGTCCATCTTAGAAGGTCACGTGTGGAGCACATGATGCAGACAGCACTGTGAGGATCTCAGAACCTCCACCACTGTTCCACAGTCAGGGACCTGTCATTGGCTGCACTCACCAATAACCACACTGTGGATGGAAACACGCAACCTCTGGCTCCACAGGCATCAAGGTTCGGTGTGGGCTACAGCTCGATTGCTAAGAACAGATGCCTGGCTGGCTAAAGAGGCAGGCATGCAGACTGTGTGCTATGTTCACCAGGGGTGCGCTGTTCCATTAGTGAGAATGGTGTACTAACACATGATGTATGCAGCAGTGTGAGGGTCTTGCGACTAGCAGCACCTCTGTAATGTAGAAACTGTTCTGGGGCAGGTAACACTGTTGCAATGTATGAAGATATATGCCTTGTGCAGCACAGATGTACATGACAAGAATCATGGCTAATGTTGCACCCAAGTATGGTAATGTGTGCTGCCTGAGACAGGGTCACTCCAGAGCCCAAGTGGAAGATGTAACCCATGACGCCTGGTTAAGCAGTCCATGTATCAACCATTGTGCTATCTGCCAAACACCAGGACTGTATGCCAGCACACATACCAAAGGATAACGTGCAGTGTGGTGACATGCTGACCCACATTGTCCTGTAATGTCCAACACACAACCTACTTTGCGTGTGCAATGCTCATATATGAATCTCCCCCCCCAAACCCTATGGCAACCACCACATAATTGATGTCCATACATGGAGATACACCACAGAACAGATTCCACTAGCACACACAACCCCATATCACCAGGTTTGATTGCCACCTGACGCTGATGGTCTGCCTGCACCCATTGATAGTAGTGTCCGAGCACTACTTGCTATGTGACACATATAGCACACCCTCATCTGACAATGCACCAGGAATCAGTTGATATGTGTCCAGAGGTTCAAAACCACACTGTGTGAACAAGGGTAATCCACAATAATTAGTGTTTGTTAAAGGGACATTAGAGACACCCCTTAGCTATGTGAGTAGGCAGAGAACAGTAAACACATTTTGATTACAACCATAAAGAATCGTTATGAATGCTGCGTGTAGGTAGTATTTAAAATTTGCAGACACACACCACATGCGGAGGCGCACGGGCGAGCAGAGATCATTCGCGCAGCCATGCGCGGCGCACGTGCGCGATACGCCACGCGCAAAACCGGAAGTTGCACCGGAAACGTCCGCGCGTCTACACGCACAGAAAGAAAAATGGCGTCCCGAAAAAGGAAAACCCGCATTCAGCCAACGGGAGTTGTGCTACCTGGGCTTCTTGATCTGTGACAAGCAGCACAGGCTGTTCCCAGGGCCCTCCAGGGGAAGAAACATGGGGAGGGTCCTGAGGGCCTGGGAGAGGGCGACAAGGCATTTCAACAGACAGGCAGACCACCCACGGGAGGTAAGTGAATGGACACAGGTCAAAATAAACATATACACATACAGGGTTGATGTCAGCTGTCCATGCTGTTGTGTGTAAGTAGTCTGTATAAGTAAAGTGTAGCAGGTGAACCACATGCCATATACATTGTGTATCACATCTGAGTGTGTGGCAATGTAGCCAGGTGGTGACGGATGGGGCCACAGAGGGCATGATGCCCCCCAAGTGTCATGACAGCTGCTGGTGTTGATATACTAAAGCACACTGTAACAAAACTAGGCCATGCATCTGCATAAGGAGCATCTGCAAACATCATGTGGTGATGGCGTTATCTGCATCTGCAGGTACCACATAGGGGTAACCATCAGGGGTGGTGCAATGTTAAGCACATGGGCCCTCAGGCATCCAGGTGATCTGGGGTTGTCTGCCAATGTTGTAGAAGACATCCACCCTATACGCAGGGGTCCAGAGAGCCCCTCAAAGTGTGGCCTCAGTCACTCTGGGGATATGGGTGTGTGCCCAGAACGTTTTTGGGAGCAGCATCCACACCTCCAGGAGTCTAGAGGGCCCCTCAAAGTGGTCCCCTCTTTCCCCCTGGGGATATGGTTGTGTGTGCCAAGGTTGTTTGAGAACCCCTCCCTACCCCCAGATATTCCAGAGAGGCCATCCAAGTGGTCTCTGTGTCACCCTGGAGATATGGCTGTGTGTCCTAATGTAGTTTGAAACATCCTCCTTACCTCCAGGAGTGCAGAGAGCCCATCCAAGTGGTTTCTCTGTCACCCTGGAGATATGGTGGTGTGCCCTAATGTAGTTTTGAAACATCCCCCTACCTCCAGGAGTCCAGAGAGGCCATCCAAAGTGGTCTCAGTGTCACCCTGGAGATATGGCTGTGTGTCCTAATGTAGTTTGAAACATCCTCCTTACCTCCAGGAGTGCAGAGAGCCCATCCAAGTGGTTTTCTCTGTCACCCTGGAGATATGGTTGTGTGCCCTAATGTAGTTTGAAACATCCTCCTTACCTCCAGGAGTGCAGAGAGCCCATCCAAGTGGTTTCTCTGTCACCCTGGAGATATGGTTGTGTGCCCTAATGTAGTTTGAAACATCCTCCCTACCTCCAGGAGTGCAGAGAGCCCATCCAAGTGGTTTCTCTGTCACCCTGGAGATATGGTTGTGTGCCCTAATGTAGTTTGAAACATCCTCCTTACCTCCAGGAGTGCAGAGAGGCCATCCAAAGTGGTCTCAGTGTCACCCTGGAGATATGGCTGTGTGTCCTAATGTAGTTTGAAACATCCTCCTTACCTCCAGGAGTGCAGAGAGCCCATCCAAGTGGTTTCTCTGTCACCCTGGAGATATGGTTGTGTGCCCTAATGTAGTTTGAAACATCCTCCTTACCTCCAGGAGTGCAGAGAGCCCATCCAAGTGGTTTCTCTGTCACCCTGGAGATATGGCTGTGTGTCCTAATGTAGTTTGAAACATCCTCCTTACCTCCAGGAGTGCAGAGAGCCCATCCAAGTGGTTTCTCTGTCACCCTGGAGATATGGTTGTGTGCCCTAATGTAGTTTGAAACATCCTCCATACCTCCAGGAGTGCAGAGAGCCCATCCAAGTGGTTTCTCTGTCACCCTGGAGATATGGTTGTGTGCCCTAATGTAGTTTGAAACATCCTCCTTACCTCCAGGAGTGCAGAGAGCCCATCCAAGTGGTTTCTCTGTCACCCTGGAGATATGGTTGTGTGCCCTAATGTAGTTTTGAAACATCCTCCTTACCTCCAGGAATGCAGAGAGCCCATCCAATGGTTTCTCTGTCACCCTGGAGATATGGTTGTGTGCCCTAATGTAGTTTGAAACATCCTCCTTACCTCCAGGAGTGCAGAGAGCCCATCCAAGTGGATTCTCTGTCACCCTGGAGATATGGTTGTGTGCCCTAATGTAGTTTGAAACATCCCCCTACCTCTAGGAGTCCAGAGAGGCCATCCAAAGTGGGTTCATTGTCATCCTTGAGATATGTGTGTTTGTTGCAGTGATTTTGTTAGACATCCACCCAAACCCCTGGGGTGCAGGGAGACCCTCAATGTGGGCCCTCAGAATCCCTGGGGATATGTTTGTTTGTGCTAGTATTGCCTAATACATCCCCCAATCTGCAGGTGTCTGCCGAGCACATCTGGGTGTGCCCCAGTCACCCAGGTGATGTGGTGCAGTGTGACACAGCTGTTGAGCCAATCACCCGCATCTCAGGCAGACATGATACATGTGTATTGTGGGCAGGGTGTCACCATGGTGCAATGCTGTATCCTGATGATGATGTGTCCTGGGACATACAAGACCCTGTGGGCAGAGGAGCAGATTGTGACAGAGGGTATGTCAGCCAGCTGTGTCCCATAGGGTATAGTGGTCTGGCTGCACCTCACCCACAGTCTAGGGGCCACATAGCCCATGACAAACACTGTAGATGTATGGAGATGATACGCGGGATGCAGATCCCGAGGTGCGTCAGCAAAACCTCACACACAGTATCTCCGAGAACCAGGTCAAAAGCCCTGTAATGGGAACCTGTCCCCAGCAATGTATGTTGATTCAGGACGCACATTCCCACACCCCCCAGGCATAACGCCCCTGTTTGCATAGGTATCTCACAGATGCCCTTGAAAGGTTGCAAGCACCCAGTCAGGTTGGCCAAAATAGCCTAAGACCCACACCTGACCAAAGGTGGGAATAGCCCATACCTGTGCAATAGGCCCTTGCCCATAGTGTGTGCAGTGACATCTCCCAGAACCATCCAGGACACAGGTCAGAGGAGCAGAACAACACCCGAGAGGCCTGAATGGGACAGATGCCTGTCCACCATGTCCAGTATGCTGTGTCCAACATTTGCCAAGGTTGGTCTGACGTAGCTATCAGTATCCCTACGACATACAGGATACACAAATCCTGTAGTGGTCCAACAAGGGACATCCATGGCTTTGAGGTAAGCCACGTGTCATGGATGTGTCCCCTGCCAAGGTGCATAGGGAAACCCACCCAATGTCTCGGCCTATCTGCTACATCAATGCAACACCTGTCACACGACAAGGTGTGATCCACCCCCTGTATGTGTCTCCAACTGTCAGGCCCAATCCCCCTGCAAATATCCAGAGCGTGGATGCCGACAGGCCTGCCCTGGCCAGGTGGTCCCAAAAACGATGATAGTGCAACTGGAAGACCGTCCAGGAACCCCCTCTGTGCAGCACGAATGGATGCTAGCAGTCGGATGCCCAACATGGACCACCCCCAGCTCAAGATGATATAACTGCCAGCGACCCACATAACACCACATCTGGGAGACACCCAGCAGTATCTGGTCGAGCAGCCACAGCACCCACAGGGCCTCAAGGTACCTTGTGATTCATCCCCCCCCCGGCCATCCACGAAACATCTCTCGACTATCCCATGAGGCCCATGTCCACCCATGCATGTGTTGTGGGACAGACCATAGGAAGCCTGGACTCTGCCCATAATAGGAGGTAGCCCAGGCTACACCCCCAAACACCTCCACCCCCCACAACACAACGGAAGGACATTTCCCAGAAACAGACCCCAACAGGCCCCATGGGAAATGTGTGACCCAGGTCAGGAGGGGTACAATTGGGAGGACCCCGACAAATGGCCTATGTGTCCTCACAGCCCCCATCGGTGCATAACTGAGGCAACAGGAGGAACAGACACATCTGGGACTGCACAGGACTGGGCAGGGCTATCCCTGTGATAGGTGGACATATGTCACGACCTACAAAATGTATCACCATTCCCCCACAGGCCCCACTAACCCCCCCCCTCCATTCACATGGATGCCGGCAACCATGTGCACAGCCACCCGTTAGGCCGTACGTCCCCAGAGTATCTGCTATGTTGGGGGGGTGGGGCATCTCAACACACAACTGACACCCTGGGTCCAGACACAGCACACACAGTATGCGCATGGTGCATAGCTGTGGGGGATGCCTATCTGTGTGGCAGGGGGACATGTGTATGACCACACCTGGACGTGCGGCCCATCTGGACACAGCCACTGAAAGAGTTTCGGTCAGCTCCCCCTCCCACACATCAGGTGCATGACAAGATGTATGTGGTCTCAGAGATATCCCGGGGGTTGGCACAGCCCCTCACACATCTCTTTGCGGTCACACGAGCAAGACAGGTTTGCAGACTGACAACAACCCACCAGCTGCAGCCATGCTATCCCTGCATTGTGCACATGGGAACATGGTCCCTGCAAGTACATCACCTCTTGGACCATGAAATGCACCAGCAGGTGGGTCACATGGACGCGTCACGGGCCCCATGCTAGTCTGTTTGTGTGAATGTCATCAGACGAGCAGCTACATGGTGCCTGGAGAGGACCATCATGGGCCAGTACTGCTCAGCTGGAGGCCCACATAGGAATGCTATGTGTGATGGGGATGCTGTGAAACACCAATCACAAACATACCCATCCCTGAGGCAACCCCCATAGGGGATGACACAGATCCCTACTGTGTAGGTGAGCTGCCACACAGGGCACACCCATTATGGGGTGCATACCCTGCCAGTGGTGCCCAGGGGGCGCCACCAATGGTGACTATGTCCCACGTTACTCAGGGTGACCCCAGACACACCCACCATGGACAGCTGCTGTCATTGCACAGCTGGGATCTGTCTGGCAAGGTCGACCATGTCCCCTAGGTGATGTGTCCCCCCCCCCCATCCTCTGTGTGTCTGTCACGCCCCACCTGTTGCCCTCCCGCTCCCCCCCTCTGTCCACCACTGTGCCACCCACCATTCCACCGATGCCATGTGGGGGGGTGGTGACATGGGTGGGTCAGCATGCAGTCACGTTGTGATGCTGCTGAGCGCTGCCCTATGTGACATTGCATGTTTGTGCCAGCTAGGCTCGTATGATACCGCCGTGACACAGCTGTGCAAACCTATTCCCACATCTCCAAGGTATGGCCTGCCGGAGTTGCGTTACGCTGCTGTATGTGCCCCAAACAGCAGGGGTGGGGCTGCAGGTAGATGCGTCCAACACATGGCAATGTAATCTGGTTGTGTGCACCAGTGACAGGTGTTATGTGCTAACCCCAGACAACATTTAAATATCCACAGGTGGAGGACTTGAGGAAGAAGGCACGGGAGCTACGACACTACCACCCTGAATTCCTGGAGAGCTGCAGCAGGCAGCAGCAGGCACACCATGATGGTCAGTATTGCCAGGGCTACGTCACAGGTTCAGGTGGGCCATTGGACCACCAGCCTGTGTCTTACCTGTATCTGTAAATGTTTTATGTGCCACACATGGATGTGCCCTGATGTCTGTCATCCTTCACAGACAGTGATGCCAGCGATGAGGCCCCACACCCCTCCACCTACAGTCTGTGTCGGCCTACCACCCGGCGCGCAAGGCAGGTGGAGGTGGAAACGGAGGACGAGGGACAGGACAAGCAGCAGGAATCAGAGGAGGAGGAGGAGGCGACTGAGGCGGAGCTCTTGCCTGAGACAGACGTGGGGGAGGAGGAGGAGGAGGAGGAGGAGGAGGATGAGGAGGATGTCCCCACCCCCACCCCGGACCAGGGGGCTGACCACGATGATGTGATAATGGGAGGTGCAGGGGAGGGGGGAACAGGGAGTCGGGGTGGAGGCAGGGAGGGGGGAGGGGGGGCACTGTCTGGCCAGGGAGGGTGGGGGGAGGGTGCACAGGGAGGGGGGAAGGGTGGGAGGGGGCGGTGGGGAACCCAGCCCAGCACAGGGCCAAGGGGGAAGCAGGCAGACACTGCAGGCGTCAGCACGGCATGGGCGGCAGCATGGTCGTGCATCACCCAGGGCCACTGTCACAGCACATGCAGATGCCAGCACACAGACTGCAGCCACGGTGTGTCTGTGTGCTGGCAGGTGCATGGACGAGGTGTTAGTGGCCCTGGCTGATGCACGACATGACACCCATGTCGTGTTACACGCGCTCCAGTGTCTGACTGGGGCTGTTCGGCAGGTGGCCACTGATGTGGTGGAGTAGGCATCCCGTTGTCCACTTGCTGAACAGCGTCACAGGTACCAGCGATGGCACCTGTGATGCCCCCATGTGCCGTGTGCTGTGCTGGGTTCCCCCACCCCCCAATTGTGTAATGTGAGGTTGGGCATGTTGCCAATTGTTAACGTTATGTTGAATAAATGTTTTTTGTATTGGCTTGACCCAATGGTCACGTGTCATCCTTACACACCACATGTATGCAAGCACGGGATATGTATGTCAACCTGGAGGGCCAGGAGAGGTGGACATGGGTGTCATACGTGTCCTGTGTGCACATGCAGTCAGGGGGGCCATATGTGTGTGCGGGGCTGTGGGTACAGGGTAGGGCCATGGGATGCTGCCTGGTGGGGGCCCTACACAAATACCGTGACACATGGATGGGTGTTGTGTAGCCCCATGTGTCGCTGACTGCATGGACCGCCTGACACATGACACCCGTGTCTGGCTATACCAACCAAATGCCCTAGGGGTGTGCCATGGCATGCAATGTGCATTGCAAGCAGGGACGATTGTCATGCATCTGCACACAGTGGCGAGGGTGGGTAGGGGACAACATGATAATGGGACACAACAGTACGCCTGAGGTCTGTGCACATTCCCCCTCTCCGAACATGGGTGTGTGTGAACAACATCCAGCTCCTGGACATGGGCAGCTGACACACCCTGTGAGGGTCACAGCCGTCTTGTTGTGGCAGTGCTGCAGGTATATCTGTCAATCCAAGCCACACATTGCCAATGTGCCAAGAGTATGGTCACATGGTCATGGACAAGCCATGCATGTGTGCAATACATAAGGGACCACAGGGGCACACATATGCTACTGACAATGCATTCACTGTATGGTACGGGTTTATTTCGCATAGGTCACTGTCTGCGGGGTGGTCTACCGCGCCTGCACCGTCTCACCCCCTCCTCCCTCTGCGGTGCATCCCCCTCCCCCTGTGCGGATGGAGGCAGTGGTGGCTGGGGAGCTGGTGGTGATGGTGGTGCTGGTGCCGTTGCTGGTGCTGGTGGTGGCGCATGTACCCCCTGCTGCATTACTTCCAGTATCCCCTCCATGGCCTCACACATGCGTTGGAATGGGAAAGCCTGCACAACCTCTGTGAGGACCTGTAGCTGTGCCGTTGACTGGTCCAGCTTGGTGTTCGTCACATCGATGGATGCGCTCCCTCAGCGCCTGCTGCAGGCCTGTGGGTGAGACAGAGGGTTGTATGAGAGATAGTCCCTTGTCTGAGTAAAACATCCACATAGTGACAGGTTGCACATCATCCCCAGGGCTACTACTGTGGTATGGCTTACCCCTGTAGACAAAGGTGTGTGGGGATGTGGCAGCCAGTGCCACACTAGTGTAGGGAGACCCCACACAGGACACGGTCCACCCTCAGAGCTGGTCTAATGCATGTGACACATGTGGCTGTGATGAAACACACATGTAATGCATGGTCTGCTACGGTCGTGCATCTGGGGGAAATAACACAGGTCCATCGGACATGGGAGGTGGAGGCTGACACAGGGACAGGGACAACAGAGGCACACCATCACTGTTGCCCCTGAAAGGGTGGGGGTCAGGGGGACAGGGTGGGGCCACAGGGTGGCAGGGAAACAGACCTTGGACAGGTCCCTGTTGGAGGGGGCTTTGAGCACAGGAGTGAGATGTTTGCATCGGTACAACAGCCACTCACAGGCGCATGTGCATGGCTGCATCATCTGTCTGGCAACGATTATGGGAGAGGGGACGGGCCATGTTGTGTGAGGGCAGGGCCATGTTGTGTGTGGGGAGGGGCCTGGTCCCAGTGCGTGATAACCGTGCAAAACACGCGGTGGGCATGGTCTGATCAGATTGGCCAACAGATGGAGCAGCAGCGGCTGACAGCCACACTGACATACAGGCAATGTAATGATGGTTATGCGCATAGCAGTTGCTGCACCATGGGGTGTTGTGCATCCTAACACTGATTGAGGGGGGGGAGGGCCCTGGCCTGCGGATGGGTTTGCACAGGCTGGGTAGGGTCTAATGCTATACACAACAGAGGCCATGACCTGACCTGTGTGTCCGTGTGGGTGGCCACCACAGCTGTGCAATAGGGGGGCATATTGTTATGTCCACACGAGGGGGACATGTTGTTGTCCAATGTGATATGTCATGCAAGCCATCGTATATGTGCGTGTTCTGTGGGCCCTGTGGGACCTGTTCCTCTCCCGGGCCAACTCTACATGCTCCCTGACCCGGACATCTGGTAGGTGCCAGGTACATGGGTGTCTGGACAGTCTCTGTGTGCCGTGGGCCTGTCACCTTCTGGCGGGCATCTACATCTACAGCATGGAGTGACAGGGGGCCGTGTGCCCCGACTGGTCCAGGGATGCATAGGGCATGGTGGGTCTGTCCCAGTTGCCCCTGGACGATGTGGCAAATGACATTCTGATGGGTGTGTGTCAGCTGCATGTGTGCGATGCGGATGACTATTGCTACGTCAATGTATGTCTGCATCTCCTTTGTGTTAACGTGTGACTGTTGTCAGACAGCTGCCTGGGTGTGATTTTTCCCAGGCTTGTCAAGGGCATATACTAATATGTGGGAGATGTAGCCCATTTATGACAGACACTGCTGCTCACACAAATCAGTTATGCCTCCTCAGGTGTGGAGACAACAGGATATTGATATGTGGGGTTGTTTCCCCCAACACAGATATCCTTGGTAGCACACACAACAGGATACCTGCTGGCAGTGTTACATGTGGTATAACACGAGTCAGGGGTGACAACAGTTGGACATGTCAGGGAATTACCAGAGATGAGTGCAGACCTGAATGTTCACAGAATTGGCTTTTGTGCAGGCTGTGGCAAATATATCCATAGCAATCATGCAAACAACAAACATAACCAACTACGTAGGGATCAACTGTCATGCTCAGGTAAACCTCCCATTTCCCCACACATCGACCCCAAGGTCACTGCATCAGGGCACACATTCATGTAGGTATGGCTCAATTGCTAGCAGTTACCCAGCTGATCACCCACCTGGCTTGCTACCCACTGCGTGGCTAATAGTCATACCCTGGAGCCTTTATGGGTGGATATGAGGACAGGTCTGTATGTCTGTGCGATGGTTGTTGTACTTTGTAACAGATTATGACAAAAGGGGTGTGGACATGGAGGAATCCATGTATTCACAGCTTGTACCTCGGAGCTCCTCCCCCTTGTCAACAATCATGTGTTCAACAGGAGCGCCTGACACAGAGGGATTTCACAATGGATCAGATCCTGATGAATACGTATTTCCCTGCTGTCGCCCGAGGGTGTAGCTAGGGCATAGATCAGTGTTCACACCTGTGCTTCCATCGCTGTGAGGGTTCAGCTCTAGATAGCCTGGCCAGTATGTCGTCCAGTTCTCATGTCCAGCCATCCAATCCTCTTTCCCAGGACACTGGATAGCTCTTCACATACCATCTGGCACGTGTCCCAGGGTCCCTTCGGCGTGCAGCTGCCGCTGTCAGAGGGACCGTCTGGGGACCCATAGCTGTGCAGCACCATTTCTCTGACCCTCACCGCTCCAATGGTGTGAGCCTGCCATCTGATTGTGTCCCAGTACACGTACCTCGCCTGGTTCCTCGGGACCTCACAGCGCATCTGCGCTACCTCCCCCAAAAGGGTCACATGCCCACTCGGTCTGTGCACTCTGGCCTTTGCATCCGATGATGTAGCTGGGGATCAGGATCATGCTCTCCACGATGATAGTCCACTGTAGATGGCACTCCATCTGGCTTCTGCCATGGTGTGTGCTCCACCCTAGCACTGCGCAGCTGTGATGACTCCGGCCCTGCCCTTTGGGATGTGTGCTTGGGGAACACCTCATAGCCATCTTCCATGGACACACGTTATCACACACCAGCTCCTTTAATGTCTCTGGGAACCCTGGTGCATTCTGGGAGCGGTAGTCTGTTATCGCAGGTTACTGCTGTCACATTCCAAACAGGACTGACAGATTGCTTGTTCAGGGTCACCCACCCTTTCAGGGGCTCCCTTCTGACCTATGATAAGCTGGCTTATCACCGGGTCCAGACAACGCAGCAGGTATGTCGGCATATGACTGTGTTCATTGGCCCGCACATGCTGTGGTGTGTGTTACCTGACCATCCTCCACCCACTGCCATACCCCTGTGTCTATTGCGCTCATTTGCCACGTACATAACCCTCACAGGTAGCAGCTGTTGGTGTACAATGAGACAAACAACACACTCACATCACACAGAGAACAGTTACATAACCTTGGTTTATGTGACCACCTCATGGCACCCACCTTCAGCATTACGTGGTGCACCTGCGCCATGGCTGCAGAACTCAGACATCGGAACGTCCATCGGGTGGCTGGCAGGGGCCTGCATCTGTTGTGGTGGGGGACCCATAGCTTGGCTGGCACCAGGCTGTTGCATGATTACGGACGTCCCAGGTGATGATCCGCTGGTCCTGGGGGGCGAGGGCTGTTGAATAGTAGCATCTGTGCTTGCCCCTGTTTGATGGCCCTCTGTGTCCTCCCAGGCCTCAGGCACATCCTCCTCCGGCTCATCCTCGTTCTCCCCCTCCTCGGCCTCATGCGCCCCCATACTGCTGTAGTCACCTGTGATGTGAGCAATAGAAGAGGGCACAGATATGTTTCTACGCAACACCTGTATATCCGCTTGTGATGTGGCTAACACATACATGCGGGGATGCTGGCATGCGTACTGCTTACACACACACCTGCATCCCCCCCTACCCATACGTTACAGCCATATCCCCTCTCCTGGGGTACATGGGTGTGCAGTATCCCTGTCCGTCTGTTCTGATTAGCAGTATGGTGCTCATGGTCACAGACCCCTTCCTGCACCCATCCCAGGTCTCTCTCCCTCTGCGCTTCTCATGTCACCATTTGCCTATGGGTACCCTGTGCTCACACCCGCCTCTGCCACCCCCTTTCAGTGTGTGCAGGGCCGTTATCTTGGGGATGCGCCCATGAGGGATAGTTTTGGCGGGGTGCCTGACATTCAGGGCTGTGGACTGGGATGCTGTGCGGCAGACCTTTACGGCACCCTCATGGCTTTGTCCGCACACATGCAGCACTGGGCAGCTCATATGTTACCGATACATGCCTTACTGCATGTCCACACAATAATGCAGGGTACGTGAAACACTGTTGTGGGGGTGGGGGTGTGTCTGATTGGCGTTACCAGATTTGGGCCAGGTGGGGTTAGGGATGGGATGAGGGACATGGGCTACCTGTGGCCTGCAACCTGGCCCAACATCAGGGGTTGTGTTGTGACAGCATACACACATCCTATCAGGGATAGGTACAGGGTGTGGCCTGTGAGACACATAAGGGGGTGGGGGGGTTTGCACGAGGCTGCGTGGTCAGCGATGCTGATCACAGGTATGTCCTGTGAGCTAATTGGTAGAGGTGTGTGTTGTTAGGGCACTGACAGCAATAGTCACGGATGTGTGCTTACATTGTCATCTTATGCGTCACAACATTACCTTGGCTGAAAATCATTCAGATAGATTGGCACAACTGTCTCGGTGCTATCGCTGTGCGTCCTTCAGCAATTACACAGTCACGGGAATGAGAGGATGCTCCCTGGTACACAGCGGACCTTAGAGATTCCCACATCCTATTACAGAATCCCGAGAAACACTGGTGTCGCTCGCATGCGAATGTTGACCTGACAACAGTCAATAGCCACCCAGCTGCTAAACGCAAGGCAATGTCTGTGTCAATGACACGGTAACACTCTGATACCTTGAGGAGATCTCCCAATGGTCCACACGACCATCTGTACCTAGTTAGGTCCCTGTCTAAGGAGCCATCCTCAGGGCCTCATGCAGAGATACACCCTCAAGACTTTGCAAATCACCTACAATCTCGGATGTGCCTTATCAACAGTATCTCTGTGACATCCACTACACCTGTGCAGGATGTCCCTGGCGCTCTTTCGGCATTCTGTATACCCTCCAACAAAGGTATTGAGGGCACCATTACAGCCCTCACCATCTCCACATACCAGTCCGATCCATGCCCTGACTTCTGGATCACGGAGCTTCGCAGTCACCTCAGCACAGTGCTCACCAACATAATGTACCTTCCCTTTTCAACTGGATCATGCCCCGCAGGCCTTCAGCATACCTCATCTAGACCCCTGTTGACAGACTGCAATCTGGACCCTCTAGAGGTGGAATCCTACAGACCCATCTCTAGCATACCTCTCCTTGCTGAGATGATCGGAAACGTGGTCCAACGACAGCTACAGGGCTATATTGACTGTGCTGCACCACTGGACCCCTGCCAACATGGCGTCAGGGAACTCCATGGAGTCGACACTCTCCTCACCATACTCTGCAGTAAGATGATCTCTGGCATAGATAATATCCGCCTGGGTTACCACCTCCCATCTCTGGACATCGCCGCAGCGTGAGATTCAGTGCATCACAACCTCCTTGTGGCAGGAGAGTTTGAGAAGGGCATCACTGGAACAGCGCTTGAATGGTGCAGGTCCTATCTATCCGGAAGATGGCAGCATGTCGGCTCAGGGGGCAGAACATCTGGACCCTTACACCTACATCAGGGTGTTACTCAAGGTTCATCATATTCTATCCCCCTATTGTACATCTACATGCAACCAATCTGTGCGATCATACATTCATTTAGGGTCGTATACATGCCTTATGCCAATGAGGTTTTCCTTTACACACCCATCTCCACTGAACATTTGGATCTGTCCCCTCCAATACACTGCCTCAATGCAGTTTCGGACTACCTTCTTTCTTGGTACCTCCGTATACAACATGAGACACTGGAGGTCCTCTTGATCACGGGCAATCCCAACATCATCCTAACACAACATCTCAGGACTAGGGAAGCTGAACTGCAATCCAAACCCTCACTATGTTACCATAACGTCATTCTGGATCTACGCCTAGATATGATATGCCACCTAGGAAACACTGTCCGATCTGTGTACTACATCATCCACTATTTGAGACACCTAAGCTCCATGTTGGAACCAGACAAATTCAGGACAACATACCATGCACTGATCATCCCACACTCCAATTACATGGACGGAATTCGTCAAGGTCTTCTCCAATCCACCTTATACCCGTTACCGCTGGCAATGAATGCCGCAGCAAGGGTACCTCAGGGGGACGCCTGGGATGACCATGTTACCCCTTTGCTGATTCAGTTACATTGGCTACCCATTCAGGCCAGCATTATCTTCATAACCGTACCTCGCACGTTCAACGCTCCTAATAGGCCCTCTGCTGCATCCTTTTCTTCCCTTACTCACTCGACTGCACCAGACAGATCAAGAGGATCCTCGACCATCACCTCCCTAGAGCTCGCAACGGCCCTCACAAGCTGTGCTTCCTCTGCAGCCCACAGAGCCTTTCACCTTTGTGCCCCTAGGTGCTGGAATGCACCACCCCCTGGCATTCGGCCTATCAGCAGCTTATCACAATTCAGGTAGTCCCTCACATTCTATCTCTCCAACCTGTTCCCTATAGAGTCATCAGCACCTATTGACCTCAGCGACCCCACCCAATTACCCGATTGCATGATATCTCAGTAACATGCTTGGTCTGATTATATATGAGGGGGCAATATATTCCTAGCACCTGTTACTCGTATCATGTACCTATTCAGTTATTGTACATCTGTTGATTAATTGTAAATCGTTTCCCTTGGTATCCAAGTTCCTTACCATGTTATCTGTGAGCTCATGGATGTTGATTGTACTGGAATTAGGGTTGCATGTTACATGCGCTGATGCTGAGGAGTGCGGTGTATGAGGGGATATAGATATATCACTAACTAAATAGATATACAAGGTGTACACTCCGGGGGATATTGATATGGTCACCTGGGGAAGGTGTAGACTACTAAAAACCTCTTATCAACACACATGTGGTGTGGCAGAAATGCTGGTCTCTGACTCACACATGCAACGCTAGTGCAAAAGCATAGGCAGATTACCTTCTCGCATCAACAACCTGTAGCATTTGCTGCTTATTTGAGAAGTTAGCATATGTTTTTCCGGCCTTGGTCTTCTTCCTTTTATTCCTGCACCTGCACAGGTGTGTTATCATTGACCAACTTTGTCTAACATGTTGTTTAGTAGCTTAGACAGTGATGATCTGATTGATGCCACTATGGAACTCCACAGTAGCAGCATTCAGGTGAGCATTGTCTGTGCTAATAAATCACATGTTCGAAGACGTTGGTTAATGATTAGCATGATGTTCAGGTGAGAGACTGGGATGACAAGGACAACGGACAGAGCAAACATATCTTCTCCTGTCAATTGAGAAGCACATGCTACAGGTCGTTGATGCGTGAGGGCATTCTGCTTTTGCTTTTTCCCTAGCGTTGCATGTGTGAGTGTGAGACCTGCATATCTGCCGCACCTCTTGTGTGTTGATCAGAGGTGGAGGTGGTCTAGACCTTCATCCAGTGAATGTCCCATGTGTTTCTGAGGGGTACTCTCTGTATATCTAGTTGATGTTTCCCTGTGATTGGACCCCACTAATCGTGGCAGTAAACAATCATACTGGTCACAACAGGGAGATGTGTCCCACATGCATGTGCGGCCTGTGATCAGACCTCACCCAGGCTGTGTGCTGATACACAATGCATAGGTGACACACGTGTAGCCAGGAAATTGGGCACCGTCCCTCACAAACATGCGTGTCAGCCATCTGGAACTACGGTCTTTTCTTTGGGGTGACACACAGTGAGTGCGAGGGGGACCATCACAGGAGGGACAGGGTGCAAAGTGGCAGATTGGACTGCGGGACGGAAAGGTATGTTCAGTGTCCATACAGACATGTTCGACAGAACAGGGGCTGACATGGCAGCACGGGTTTCAGGGGCCATGACCAAGTGGAGGGCAGCACAGATGGGACTATCGGTTCAGAGGCATGTCTCACAGCAGTTATCCCACCAGGTCCTGGCTCACAGGGATTGCAGGGCGATATGATGGTGGGAGGGCAAGCTCTGGATGCATTGGGTGGTCCTACACACTCAGTTAGGAGTGTGCTGTGGACTCTGTGGGGGGAATGTCATGGCCAGTGAGGACAGAGCAGGTGTCTGTGCATAGTTACCAGCAGTGCCCTGTCACGGTTCTTGCAGGAGGGACAGACCCCTTGACATGCAACCTGTGTGACAGTGTGGGAAAGATAAACCTCGGTGATGATGTGATTGGGTCATTGTATACATAGGTTCCAGACTGGGCTGGTGACATCACAGGGTTGCTGTTGGGTGCGATGTTTGGTATGTGGGCATATTCTCGGGGTTCTACCCTGTATGTGGTCCGCTCATGTATTGGGACACAGCCTGGGTTCCATACATGTGACAGCTGAGGTGTGGTTTGGGGGGTCGAAGAGGTAAGATGTGCCTCACAGTGCATGTTGTGTGGGGGTCCTGGGGACAGTGATTTGTTTTTGGCCTATCCAGGCACTGTGTATGGCAGAGATTTCCTGTTTGCAGCAGTGAGCTATGTTAGTGTCACCTCACAGGTTCATTGACACGTGGGTGTTGTCACAGTGATCCATGTAGGTTTGGCCATTCCATGGCCTAGGCAACCCTGACACATATGTGGGATGACAGGCGTACACTGTGGGGACTACCTAGTAGCCATAACGTACAAAGAGGTCGCAAATGCACATGGCTAGCTGATAGACCTGTTTCATTTTGGCAGTAACGTACAGTGCTACGCATAGGCTTTTGCCTGGACATTGTTACACAAAGATGTTTCAGACATACCTGCCAACGGGTGTGCGGTGTCCAGGAGCTCAGGAAGGCCACACGTGTAGATATCACCCAGCCGTGCTGCAAGTTCCCGCTCCATGGGCGATAGTGGGGAGATGAGGGGGCCCCCGCCACCTGTCCCATGGGCATGCTGATGTTCAGCCACCATCACCTGCCTTACACCTCTTTTCATGTCTGAGAATCTTTTTTTCAGACTGTCAGTGTCTCTTTTTGGGCCACCCGCCCCAGCCACTGCTAGCCTCCCGTCCTCCCACACAGCATTGCGGGTTCCCACGGGTGTGCGGCTACTGAGGCGGCCGAAGAGGACCTCATAGTTTTCCAGGACCTGGCTCAGGAGGATGTGGTTCTCCTGGTCAGTGAATCGCAGAGCCCTCCTCCGCTGAGCAGCAGGCACAGGTGTGCACTTACGTTTGCCAGTGTGTCTTTGCATTACCAAATCTGTTGTCCCCGATAGACCTGCACCAGCATCAGGTACCGGTGTCACCGCCCCACCCGCCTCTGCAGTGCACTGCTGTTCTGCCTCCCCACCAGCCTCATCAACATTCACCCCCTCTCTCTCCCTCTCCCCCTCTCTCTCCATCACCCTCTCCCCTCACCACTCCCCACCCAGCACAGGACACCACACACCACCCTACACAGTGCAGACCACCCCACCCCACACAATCCACCCTACCCTGCACAGAACACCACAATGCCTACAAAACAAACACACATAAAGTGATACACCACATACGATACAGCACTATACACACACACAGCCTCCTCTCCTCCTACACCACCTCCTATCTCTTCACTAACACACAAGCCTCAGTATCTTCCCACTCCCTCACTACGTCTAACAACACCCTCGTCGTTTACCTGTGGTAGAGTGTGTTTTATACCATTTTGTGTTTGCGCTTTGCCTTTGCGCATGCGCTGTTGCTGTTCGTTTTTTTTTTGCGCGCCGTGAATGTGCGCATGCGTAGTCGTATGTGGGCGCTGCGGATGTGCGCATGCGCTGGCGTCTGTCGGCACCGCTTATCTGCGTCATAGCTGTGCTTGCACGTGGGTGAGTGCGGCGCATGCCGACGCACATGCGTGCATCACGCATACACACCCCATCGCGGCGCCCAGAGACCCCAACGCATGCCCTATGGGATGCACATGCGCGCGTCGCACCTCCGCAGCGCGCAACGACGCACAACGGCACATGCGCAGATCACACCCACGGAAATACATCTATATATCCTCAAGCAGAGATAGTGCACATTGAGGGTTGTATTGTAGGCCAGGTGTATGTTTGGAGAGTGTTACAGAGTGAGCAAGGCTAGGTTTTCTGTGTAGTTCATTGTCTATTGTGTTGTACTGTGTGTCTTGTATTGTATTGCGTCTATTGTGTTGTGTATTGCATCCGTTTGTTTAGTTTGTCCATTGGTGTTTGTGAGTTGGTAACTGTTGCGGGAGGTTTGTGTGTGTGTTGGTGTGTGTTTGTGTAGCCATGTCGGAGGAGGGGATGTCAGGGATACATGTTTCAGCATGTGCCCTGGAATGTGGGCAGATGCTGCGGTTGCCGGATAGGGGGGATGGTGTCCATGGGGCTGAGGCACATGGCATGGGTGTAGTCCCGCAGCAAATCAGACCTGCAGCTGTGGAGGTGGGCCAAGCAGGTGCTGTCCTTGCACAGCGCAGGAGACATGCCGAGGTGCAGGCTTGGCAGCCTCGCCTCTACAGGCCCAGGGCCCAGCTCCAGGACATGCGTGAGGACCAGGTCATCTCCCTGTACAGACTGAGCACAAGGGCTATTAGGGAGCTCTATGAGGATCTAAGACCTGACCTCGAGCCCCTGACTAATCGGTCCCATGCCATACCGGGGTTAGTCAAGCTCCTTGCTGCTTTACATTTCTTTGCCTCTGGCTGTTTCCAACACTCTGTGGGCGCAGTGGGTGGCATGAGCCGCCCCTCCTTCTCACGATGTCTCCACCAGGTACTGCGTGCCATGGTCAGCCGGGTGGGGAATTACATAGCCCTTCCCCACACTAGGCAACATTGGAGGACCTTGAACCAGGCCTTTGCGGCTATAGCTGGGATACCACACGTGATGGGAGCTATTGATTGCACACATGTTGCCCTGGTCCCACCTAGAGACAGGGAGGTAGCGTTCCGCAACCGCAAACACTACCATTCCCTGAATGTTCAGGTTGTATGTGATGCTAATCTGCATATTCTGAATGTGGTCCCACGGTTTCCAGGGTCCACCCATGACTCCTATATCCTGCATCGCTCAGCACTATTTCGGTAGTTTGAGGAGGGACAGTATGGGGACTGCATCTTGCTGGGTGAGTATGTCCACATATATAATGTCATCGTGCAGATATGTCTTTTTTCCCTTAACATCTATTATATAGTGTGATTTATACTCTCTGTGTGTTCGGCAGCTGAGCTCACGTTCAGCAGACACAGGAATGTTATGAGTCTACATTATGTGAGGGGTGTAAACGTTGAGTTACAAGTGACATGATGAGACATGTCACATCAGGATTGTTACAGTACCTGGGGGTAACATGCTGATGGTGTAGGGGGACATATGCACCTGTTGAGATGCATGTACATGGGTGTGCATTTCAAAGTGTGTGTGTATGACATCTGGCCACAGGGGGGTTGGTGGGTTTGTTGTCCATCTCACCCACCTGTGCATGCGTGGCTTTTGGGGTACCTGTGTTATGTCATGTAACATTTATGTGAGTCACAATCCATAAACCTAACGCTTGTCATGTGTGTGTGAGGGCCACACACTCACACAGTACTGGGGTTAGTAACCATTGCTTGGTAGATGACATGGGTGGATGGGTGGGAGTTAGACACATATGATGGATGTTCATGACCTTGCCAACTTTGGGTACACGTCTGCATAGGTAGGGTAATGCTTTAGGCATGTGCCATAACATGTGTGCATACACGTGTGTGGTGTGCATTACGTTGGGCCACTGCAGATGTGCGGTAGTTAGGCATCATTGTATGTGATTATCCTGATGTGTCTCTGCCTTTGCGAAAGGGGACAGCAAGGGCAGGGGCCAACTTGTGAGCAGGCAGAGAGGTGTGGGTGCCACATACACAAGAACCTTGCCAGTCTCAGTAGTTGTGATAGTTCAGGGCTCATGTGGGCTACATTGTGCAATTCTGTGGAGCACAGCTTAACAAGGATGGGAACATGATGGGGACAGTGGACAGGGTGTGCACTGACATGGTTGGTGGTCAGCAGTCCACAGCATATGGCATGAGACTGCTATCTGTAGGTATGTTGACCTTAGCGGACACAGTGTTTTGAGCTGATATTTGGTTGATTTTGTCCAAACTCCAGGTCATACATGTTCTGGGTGTGCGCCTACAATGCCTCAGAAAACATTATTGTGGTGTATACTTTGCTAACATCTACGTTTAACATGTTTTCTGTGTGCTGGTGGTTTAGGCTACCATTGGTCCTGTTAGAGATGCGTACATTGACTGCATAACAGGATGCAGGTGCCACACATAGCGGATCTGTGTGTGCAAATATGGGAGTGTGGTGTTCTTTGCCATGTCTGTACAGACTACAGGGGCCATTTCTTCCATTTTGCTCAACATAGGTCTTCTTTTGTCACATGTATATTTTTGATGTCATATGATTCTGTCATGATGTGTCATGCATTTGTCTCTCAGGTCCATACCTGTGTGAGTTTGTGGTGGCATGCGCTAATGCATTCACATGCATCATTCTCTTTTTTTTTTTTTTTAATTCTTTATTTTCATTTTATAACAACAAAGGAAAGGAAGACATACAGCTAAAAGACAGATACATACATAGAATGTGATACATACACCAAAGTAAACCCCTGCCACTCCCCTCCCCCCTGCTTCTTCTCTAGAAACTAATCATTCCCGAAAACGGGCGTGTACTGACATTATTGTGGTACAAAACCTAACGGTGATCGGAAACATGATGAGTATACATTAAACAGACATGTCGGAGCAATGAGCAGATTGTACATAATCATTGAGCATCTGCCATTTAAACAAGCGAGAGTGAGTTTGGATATGGGGAATAGCTCTCCGAGGTATCTGCTCATATTTACTATATAAGCAGACGAGGTTCCACCATTCATTGGCAGTAATTCGAGAGCTATCCTTCCAATTCCTCGTGATTAAACATATGGCTATACCCAGCATGAAATCAAGGAGAGAAAGCGACCCTTCTTAGGAAGAGAGGGGACCTCCGCCACTGAGCGGAGTCCCACAATCTTCCAAGAAAGAGGCTCGTGGAGGTGTAAGATGGATTTAATACGACCCCAGACCCGCCCCCAGTAAACCTGTAGTTGAGGACATTCATAAATAACATGAGCGAGGGTTCCCACAGCAGTATGGCAAGACCAACACTGGTCCCTAGCAGTTGTGTTCGATTTGGCTATTTTTTCTGGAGTATAAAAGCATCTATGTGCAAAAAAGAAGAGAGTTTGGGTAACAGAGGCAGATCGGGAAACCCGCACTACTTTGCTCCAGAAAACGCTCCATTGCACAGGGGTTAAAGTGGTTTGCAGTTCGCGTTCCCAGGCTTGTTGAGCTCTACAAGTAGCAGTATCGGTACCCTGACATAATAGTTTATAAAAGTTAGAGGCTACCCCATGTGTACTACTAATAGAGTGAATTAGTTCGAATAGCCCGTCCTCAGTAGGGGCAGAGGGCGGCAGGATTTGAGCACTTTTGAGGCAGTGTTGAAGCTGCATCAATTGAAAGTAATGTTTCGCTGGTAACGCAAATTCCTTTTGTAAATCAGAAAAGGTCTTCCAACGAGCTGCAGAGAAGAGTTGTTGGGGTGTCCAGATCCCCCTAGAGTACCAGGGTTTCCATGCGATCGTTTTATTTAGGACCTGAATTCTGGGGTTATTCCACAGCGGGAGTCCGTCCTGAGGACATACGTTTGGTCCCAGTGACAGAATGAGAGTGTTAAAGGCCGCAAGAGTATCGACAATCATTGGGGGATGGCGGATGTCTACTTGATGGGACATACCGGGGAGATGGATCAACGGAATTGGGCTACTAAGCTCCTCTTCTATGTCAAGCCAAACTGGTCTGTTGTCTGTTGAGGCAGCTAGCCATCGGGCACCTTGTTTAAGTAGGAAGGCTTGATGATATCTAAGAAAATCAGGAAAGCGGGTACCCCCCAGTTCCTTCGCAGACTGTAGTTTTTGTTTAGCTACCCTTGGTGGTTTGCCCTGCCAGAGATAACGGACGAGAAGGCCCTCAATGTCTTTGTAGGTGTGTAGCGGGAGTAAGCAGGGCAGCATTTCTAAAATATAGTTCACTTTGGGGACTATCATCATTTTCACGGTTTCTAGGCGGCCCCACCATGTAAGGGATAAGGGAGACCAACGATTTGTGAGCTCACGGACTTTGGAGACTACCTCCTTGGCATTAAAACTAAGAGTGGCTTCTAAAGGAGAACAGTAGTGGACCCCAAGATATTTCACCATGCGGGATTGCCAAAGGAAAGGAAAGGCCCGCATGTCAGCCTCATGTACCCAGCGGTTCAGTGGGAATGCTACGGATTTGGTCCAGTTTATTTTATAGCCCGATAATTGCGAGTATCCATCAATCAGGTCCAAGACAGCTGGGACCGAATCAAGGGATACGAAGAGCATAAGGTCATCTGCATACGCAGAGAGTTTAATCTCTCTGTGACTGAAGGGGACACCTCGAATACGTGCGGACTGTCTAATAAGGAGGGCGAGGGGTTCAAGAGCTAGATCAAAGAGCATTGGTGATAGGGGGCAACCTTGACGCGTGCCTCTTTGGAGATGAAAAGGCCGAGACTTAATGGCATTTACACAAATACTGGCAACGGGTTGGGAGTACATGACTTGGAGGTATCGGAGGAAGCCCTCCCCAAAGCCATACCATCGGAGAACTGCAAATAAGAAGGGCCATTCTAGGCGATCAAAGGCTTTTTCAGCATCTAGGGAAAGACCCACCCATGGGTGGTCTAAATTGGCAGCACTGGATAGCACATGGCACAAGGTCCGAGCATTGTCAGCGGTGGAGCGGCCGGGTATAAAACCGCATTGGTCGGGATGGACTAAGGTGGCCATCCTGTCAGATAGCCGGGTGGCCAAGATCGTTGCGAAGATCTTATAATCGGCATTAAGTAGGGAGATTGGACGGTAGTTGGCGGTTAGCAGCGGGTCTCTGCCTTCTTTCTCAAAAACTACCACATTAGCTGCAGAAAAGGATCCCAAAGAGGATGTATCTACCGCAAGGGCAGTAAAATAAAGTTTTAAGTAGGGAACTAAATCTGCACTGAACGTTCTGTAGAATTCTGTCGGGAGACCATCAGGCCCGGCGGCTCGACCCGAGGCTGTTCGTTTTAGGGCAGATTGGATCTCTGAAGTAGAGAAGGGTTCATCCAGCGCATCCCTATCAGCTTCAGAAAGGGTCGGCCGCTGAATACCAGAAAACAAGCGCTCGAAGGTCTCTGATGAGAATTCACATTCAGATTGATATAGACAGGTATAGAAATCCCGAAAGAGTTCTACGATATCGGAGTCTGTAGTCAGTATGCCCCCTCCCTGTGGGGCTCGAAGGGCCGCTACGCGTTTGGCTTCTTTTTGACCTTTCAAGGCGTTGGCTAAAAGTCGACCGGCGCGGTTGCTTTCACGGTAGTATGTCCCTTGTTGAAGTGCAATACTCTGAGAAGCTGCAGTTGAGAGGATTGCATTATATTGAAAACGGAGACGCTGTAAGCGAACTAAGACGCATGGATCAGTACGTGAAGTTAGAACTCGTTCGCCTGCTTTGATTTGTTGGTCTAGTATAAGGAGCTGCTGTTTGCGTTGTTTCCGCAGGCAAATTTGATAACTAGTGATCGTTGCACGAATGGCCGCTTTAAAACCCTCCCACCAAGCCCAATTTGCAGTATCCTGGGGTAAATTAAAGTGGAAGTAATCTTGTATGGCTGCTCGAATTTCTAACTGGAACTCTGGTTGAGTTAATAGGGCTCTATCAAAGAACCAGGCCCCCGAATTCCCTTGGGGCGCAGTGGTGTGTAATTGAAAAGAAATAGCAGCGTGATCTGAGATATGTTGGGAGTGAATCTTTGCCGTGTCCACCTGAGGAACTAACAGTTTTGATATTAGAAAGAAATCTATGCGAGACTGGGATTTATGAGGGGAAGAGAAGAAGGTAAAGTCAAGCTCATTGGGGTGTAGTAACCTCCATAGATCGACTAAAGCAAGATCTTTGATCACAGAGGTAAGCGTGGTGTGACTCTTGGGGGGACCACTTGTCCTAGGCGGCTGTTTGTCAATCAGGGGATCAAGAACTAAATTGAAATCCCCCCCAATTATCAATGAAGTGTTAGCAGAGGCCTGCGCAACCTGAGCAATGGTAGCAAAAAAGGCAGGGTCATCTACATTAGGAGCATAAAGGCATATACATGTAACTTCAAGGTTACCTATCTTGAGGTGAGCCCTGGACCATCTACCTGCTGTATCTGAGCTAGTCGCAATAATAGTAGCATGCAGAGATTTCCTAACCAGTATGGCAACCCCACATTTCTTAGAAACAGCTGGGGAATAGGCGGCCACCATGTAAGGTTTAATATTGAGTTTAAGAGTTTCCTTCGAATTTAAATGCGTTTCTTGGAGGAAAATCAGGTCCGCGGCTTCATGACTTAGATAGCTCAGGATTTTCTTCCGTTTTATCGGATTATTGATGCCTTTTACGTTCAATGATAAAATCTTACATGGTGCCATCAATCGGTAATAGACATTTTAGGTAAGGGCGCTTGAAAACACACAACATAAGCAGAATCTGTACAAACAATGACATAATCACCGAATATGCTGGCTAATACACCCCATATTGAAAAGCATGTACCAAAGTAACTTAGAGAAGAAGCAAAACCCCCAATGAATATGGCGACCATATGTCTGCGGGAGGAGGCCCTAGAGAGGAAGATAGAGACATGAAAAAAGGAAAAGAAACACCAGAGTCCATAATTAACACTGTCTCTGATATTCATCGAGGCTACTCTAGGTAGATGGAGTCGGGTCACAAATATCATCAAAATAAGGCAACAAACCGCCCTCGACAGACTCTTTGCTGAACCGTGGCAAATCCAAGATGGCAGGTACAGCGGATATGAGAACACTGGCAGGAATATTCTGGAAGTCAGCGCATCAAGTCGGCTTCTTTAGCATCCAAAAACTCCGCTAGTAGATCAGGGTCTTCAAATGTTCTTGTCTGATTGTGAAGCGTGACTCGGAGCTTGGCCGGGTACATCAGGCCATAGCGTGCTTGTAGTTGTTGAAGCCTCGGCCGGAATTCCAAAAAGCGCTTTCGGCGATCAACCGTGGGTTTAGCCAAGTCAGGATAGAAGGAGATCTTGTGGCTCTCAAACTCCATATGGCCCTTTGCCCGAGAGGCGCTGAGAATTTGCTCCACATGTTGATATCTCAAAAGTCGAAAGATGATAGGCCGCGGGGTCTTCCTGTTGAGCGTTATGTTTGTGGGTACACGATGAGCGCGATCGATCTCCAATTCTTTGGTAAAGGTGATTTGGAGCAGGGAAGGGAGGATTTTGTATAAAAACTCCTTCATATCTCCCGATTCCGCTCCCTCCGGTATGCCCACTAGTCGTAGGTTGTTGCGGCGCGCTCTATTATTGCCATCTTCCACTTCTTTCTGCAAGGCCCGCACCTGACGTTCAACTTTGTCGAGTTTGGACAGCCGGACCACATGGGAGTCTAATAAGCTCTCCATTTTGTCCTGACACGAGGAGAGCCCCTCTAGCCTGCCTTGCAATACACCAAGATCTTCCCGCAGCGCTCGGAGTGCTTCCCCGTTTGACTGCACGAGGTCCTTAACCCCTCTGATCTCTGCGAGGATTTCCTGCTGCATTTCGGGGCCCTCGCGCAGAGCCTGCCCCTTCTGCGGGGACGGGGGTTTAGTTTTGGAGCGTTTGCCGTGAGAAGCCGCTGGAGATCCAAATTCCAGGCGCGTAGGTTTGGTCCCCGCCATCTCACCAATGTGCCCCGGCAAGATCAGAGCAGAAATTCAAGTATGTCCGGTGTTAATTCAGGATTCTGAGTAGGCCTCTCGGGAGCCTCAGCGTTATGCGACCATCCCGCTGGACATCGGGCTCCGCCCCACGCATCATTCTCTTTTTGCAGGTGATGCAGGGTATGGATGTCGCCCCTGGCTGCTGACCCCTGTGCGTCAGCCCCGGACACGTGCAGAGCGGAGGTACAATGAGGCCCACGCCTCCAGCCGCTCTGTCATAGAGCGCACCTTTGGCATTTTGAAAAGTCGCTTCAGGTGTCTGGATAGGACAGGTGGGGCCTTACAATATAAGGCACTGACTGTTGCAGAGATAATCGTAGCCTGTTGCATCCTGCACAACATTGCTCTCAGGCATGATATTCCTGCAGAGATTAATGAGGATCTGGCGGAGGATCCACCGTGCCCCCCTGTACGTGCCAGTGGTGACACACAGGCAGGCACAGCGGTCAGGCAGAGGTTGATTGCTGAGATATTCAGTGGTATGTATTTCACATCCCCCCACATATATGTGCTGTTGTGTGCATGTGAGGTTTATAACGGGTGATGTCTTTGAACAGATAGCATTCAGATACATCACAGCATTGTCCTTATACTGAACATCCGACAGTAACATATAGCCAGGGGTGTGCAATGGACAATGTGGACAGGGCACAACAGTGGCTGTTGGTGTTTTTTGTGTTTGTGTGTTGAGACACCTTTATGAGATTTTGTGGGTCACAGTACCAGTTAGTGTCTGTGTGTGATAGCAACTGCTGTGCAAGAACACTTATTTGTTCTTATTGTGTGTGTGTGTGGCACGGTGTCAGGCATATGATCCAGAGTTCAATGGGGTGGGGAGGCCAACATTTGCGGAGAGCTCTCATGCGGTCACTTTTTTTATGTACTAAAATCTGGGTGTGCTTGTGTGTGTGTTATGCTATTGTGTGCTGGCTATGTCTGTATGTTTATTATGTGCCATGCAACATGTCCGACATAGCACCATACACAGGCGCATGACTGCAGTCCCATGATGGGATTGATTACATGTGACGGGTATTGCTGCCACACCACACCATGCCATAAGGTTTACCGATTAACGTAGCACATACATGGCTATGGTGAGGCATGTGGACATGTGCAGTGTGCAGCCAGGGGTCCATATCATTGGTTCAATCGTATTTAGTGAGGTGTCATTCATTGCAGTATTTTCCATGTACACACATACAGATGTGCAGCGGGTCAGATCATCAACGGGTGGATTACAGGAACCTACTGTAACGCTGCATGTGTGTATTTGTTTGGTAGTTTAGCGGTTTTTCAAATAAAGAATGGCATGTGTTGGTGATACTATCTCAACATCTGCCTCATGGCTCTGGTACATGCTGTGTGTCGGTCAGGTTAGCACAGTACACAGCCACAACTACCTTGTGGACACTGGCAAGGGATGTTATGTCCACATACACACACAGACCTATTTGGGAGATATGTGGTGCAGGTGCACATATAGCCTATCCATGGATTAACATTGTCACTGTTACCCAGTGGGATGCCATGACGCCATCATGGTCTGATGAGAGACAGACATGGGGGTGTTGTCTGGCAGACATGGTGCTGACATTGCCATGTCTTTAGGCACATGATCAGCACACAGATCTCAGTATTCATTGTTGTACGGGATGTACACTGCATAATATTCCTTTGCACAGTGGATACAGGGGGTGGTAATGCATATTACCAGGTGTCACTGGTATGTACACTGGGATAACAAACAACATTAGGGGAGTAATAGACACGGAGAGGGGGTAATGTGGTCAACCTGGCCAACAAAGACTAATAGTGTGACCTTGGGATGTGTTTCATACATGGTGGTTGCGGACACCTCCTTAGACAGGTGTGTGGAACAACAGAGGGGGGTGGGGGCAAATGAGGAATAGGGGGACCTTTCATTAGTATCATACTTCTACATGCTGCCTCTCCCATGTGGTATATCAGTACAGTGTGAGGGTGAACAGTCAGTCGGTAGGTCAGGTTGTGGGGTCTGCCAGCTGGTGAAAATGATGTGTACTGTGGGTTTCACAGATGGGAAATAACATAAATTTTGTGGTGTGTTGTTTCCCTCTCCACAGGACCTACGTAATGAGGATGCTGTTCCTGTGTAGCCTTGGCACATGACGGTCCATCGTCCGAGATGCTGTGGTCCATGGTAGGTGGATCTACAGCTACATTGTGTGTGCATGGGTTCAGGGGGACAACATGTCACCTGTCATGTGTCATAATAGGCAGCTGGTGTTGTTCACCTCTCTTCTGACAGCCTCCCTTACCCATATCTTGCTGTTGTCACACATCTCCCCATGTGTTTGTGTACAGTATGTTCGCAGGTACACCTTTTCAGTCAGATGTACAGCAGAGTTCGATGTGTGTTTGGTTTTTCCTGTTTTGCGGATACAGCATTTGCTGCCTCCACCATCATAGTTAGATCAGACATCAACAGGGTATCAGTGCATGTGACTTGGCCATTATGTGCACAGGTTTGGAATTGTGCACATACAGGCCATGTATTTCAGGTGGCCCGTTGACCAACGCATACATTGTGTGTGTGTGCACGCCTATGTTTTGAATATGTGTTCCAGCATTATCCAGGCATGGTACATTATCACGTGCTTTTATGGGTGTGGGCACCTGGGGGGCATTGTGGGGTGTGCTATCTCTACCGTTGTGCTGCTTACCTTATCATAATGGTCGACATGTGTTGTGAGCTGTGGGCAGAAACGTGTCAGGTGTTTGGAGAGACAGGTGTTGAGCAACATTTCTTTCTCTCATATGTAGGCATGATGTGGAGATGCATCAACAGTTGATGTACATGGTAAATCGACATGTGTGGCTGACATTGTCTCCCTTCGCTGTGACCTGATGTGGCTATGCATTATTTTGAGGAATTGATGACGGACGCATGATGCACCCATAGGTTATGTTTAAACTTTGCTATTTTGGTATTACATCTGGCTGTAACTGTCCTGGGGTTTATGATCTTCACATGGACATGTTATGTTGCATCTCTGTAGACACAAACAGATGCATATGGTGTGTAGCTGTGAGATGCCCATGTAACATGGGATTGTACATAACCATATCCATGTGTCACCCGTGCCTGCATTGACATGTACTGTTGGCTCTCACCAACATTTTTTTAAACATGCATCTCCTGTAATTTTTGACTTTGCATCCCTTTAGTCTGTATTTTGTGCATTGTGAATCTTGGCAATCTGTTATGTTTTGACAAGGTGACTAACAATACCGTACTTATCCTCTCGTGACACAGGGCAGAAGACATAACGGAACCATTTCCTCTGGTGCATCTGACCTCACCATCCAAAACCTGTTGTGGGACAGACCACCATCTTATTCTTTCTGGGGAGATCAGCCATTGGATGTTTGACCTATGATGGTGGGACACAGGCCTGTGATGGACATTGTTGCTGTTGGACCGCTGGTTTGCCCATGACAGACCTGTACAACACACAGTTTGTGGCATGCTGTGGCTGGGTGTCCTGCTGATTACAGGGACACAGATGAACTTTGATGGACTGTGTCATATTGGACGGTGGCACTTTACCGTGAATGGCCAGGTTTGCATGGGGTGTTTTGCGATGATCGTTTGGATTTCAGGGACACCTTGCTTTTGGGACAGTGTGCGCATCAGGGACTGACATAATCTATGTATTTCAGACATTCCTCCACAGTTGGTTGGTGTATAGGTGTGTCCCATGTGTGTGACATGGCACACATGATATGTTACTTTTTGGGTTTCAACAACAGCATACAGCCATGTTTGTGGCATGGGGGCACACATGGAGGGGTCCAATTGTCTATGTCCACCTGCCCCACACCTGAACAAGATACAGGTTTTGCCACATACACACCTTCATGCCCACCACCATCCTTGATAGATATGTGGAGGGGGCAGGGGTGATTAGATTCATGTGTGGCATCACTGTACCATGTTTGTGTGCAGCTGGTGTTTGTGCTTCTGAATGACTATGTTTGTGAGACACTGCATGTGGACCTATGGCCTCTGTGTGGTTCACTGTAGGCTGTCTGTCCATCATTTGCATATAGACATGCTGGCTATTGTATATGTTTACTGTACAGACGTGACACTCTGCATGTATGGCCACACCTTGCATTGCACATCTGCAGAGTCCTGTTTTACCCCCTGCATTGACAACAGTCTCATTAGCCCATAATATTTGGTGTGTGTCAGTGTGGGTGTCCATTGTCGTCCTACACTTCATCATTCCATGGACCATGCTATATGTGGCCAAACACTGACCACCAAACAAACAATGCAAGGGGACCTACTGCACGGTGTTATGTCTGAACCTTTCAGGGGGTTGTGTGGTTTGTATTCTCTCTGTGTTAATGTGTCCCTGCTACCTGTTAGCATACAGTCATTCAGCTCTAGTTGATATTTGTGGTGTACACTGACTCCTTTCTGATGTGCCGATCAGCCATTATGTGGGAGGTTGGACCTAACTTTATGAGGGTGTTTGTCACATGACAACATTGTGCCACCATATGTTTTTTTCATTTGGGGACCACGTGTGTTGCATGAGGGCTATGTTGTGGGGGGACATGGGATGCGTTTGGGGTCCTAAGCTTGCAACGCCTATAGTCTACATGCACTCATATGTGCCTCACACATTGTGGGCATGCAGCAGATGCTCGGGGATGTGGCCCTGGTACCCAGTGCATAGCATGCACCTGATCCACATTATATCTCATGCCACTCATTTGTGCTCAGGCATTGACCTTTATGTGGCATGTGTGTTTGTATCTTGCTGACTGTGTTCCCATCTTTCAACAGGGAGGGACTTACTTTGCAATTATGATTACACTGTGTACAGTAACTGTGAGGAGTGATCCAAATAAATATATGTATTTTACAGACATTTGTCTCTTTTGCTGCTTGATCATGTTCACACACATGCACTACAATGTGTACCTTTGAATGAGTCATGACTCCTTGTGACCTTGGGACTCCATGGTTTCCTTGACAATGTTCCTCCAGTTACTTTCCAAGGGCCACATGGTGTGCTGTTGTGAAATGAGGCCTGGTTGCCATGTGTGCAAGACAGTTTTGTGAACACTAGGCTGCTCCTCCTCTCCTAGAGCAAATTTACACTTGTGTCTACTGAGTTGCTGGCAAGGTCCATGTCCACCTGTGCTCACAATGGTGTACGATGGCAGCTGTGCATGTGTCTGTCATTTGGCACATCACTGGTTATTACTGGTTTACATACAGACTCTGTCTTTGGAATATTATGTCTTCCTTGGGCGCAGTATGTTCTTTGTGGGTGTGGTTAGTGGCATGTGTTTTCAAATACGGTTATCCGGTTAGCCCACCACATCCTTTTTTTGGGTATTATTTTTTACATTATGTTGACTTGACCATTAGTTAACAGCAGGTTCATCACCTCTCCACACACCCTTGTCTCTGGTCAGTGTGCAGCAAGGTCTGCACTGTGTGCTGCCTAGCCAGCAGATATCATCTGTTACATAGGTTACTCTCATTATGTTGTTTACACTGCAGTGCACCTGGGGGTGTGGTGGTGCTGAGGTTCAGCAGGTGTGTGTTCACCGTTTTTCATGTGTTGTTCTCTACTGTCCTGTCCGTGATTGCTACCTGCCTTCACCACACATCCCCTGCTGCCCTTGGTAATTAGTTGCTTTCCTCTTGTTATGTCTTTATATATTTATGTATTTACGTATTTGTTTTTGTATCCCACTTTTCAAAGGGTCACGGAAGCGTTTCATGAAAAAGGGGGGTGGATTTTACATGTGGGCCAGGGCCATCACCAGGGGGGCTACATTGACGATTTCAACAGGGGACATAGGACATACTATGGACATTGACAGATTGTGCACATTGTCATATTTTTATTGGGTGGGTTAGGGGTTAGGGTTACGGGGTTACTGGGACAGTATGGTTTTCAGCTGTTTTCTAATGGATTGTTGGTCTGGGTTGTTTCGAGGACATCTTGGGAGGTTGTTCATGTAACATGGGGCATACAGTTCAAGGTTTTGATTGCAGGTCCCTTGCAAGCATTTGGTTCATTTGTGGGTTACAGTACCGGAGTTGGTGGAGGCTTGTCTGGTAGTTGTACCATTGCCTGGGCGACACAGTATGGTGTGAATTTGAGAGTTCTGTGCTTCATGTATGACTTTGTTGGTGGGTGGGAGGGCTTTGGATTGACTCGTTGCTTCAGGTGTGTGTATGTGTGTGTCTTTCACGATTGGGGTGATGTGGTCTGTATATTTTGCATGGTGTATATACTGCATAACATATCATTGTGTGTTTGTGCATGCATCTCTGGTCCCAAATACAGACTGGGATCTGCTGTGTACACACGAGATCTGCAGGTGCATTTGTTCATGGTTTCTCTTGTGGTTTTGCCTGTCCTTACAACCAGCATGTGTGTTGTGTGAGGGCCTGGACTATTTCTGACTGCATCCTTTGCTAAAACAAACACATTGGTGTTATGTCCTACCTGTTTTTTGCATTTACATTTCTGGTGGTGTTCATAGGTGTGATTCCTCTCTGTTCTCTTGGATGTGTATGCGTGTCCTGCAGTTGTGGTTTCCATTTGTTTGACGGTCATATGTTGTCAGGTTTGTGCTGTGAGCACATTGTACACTCATCTGAGTTGTGAGCCATGCATCTGTCCATCTTCTGTCTGCCAACTCTTGTGTCATCCTACCCTGAGGTGCATGCAGCTACAACCCTTCCTGCACTCCTACACCTTCCTGCATCTCATCTCTCCATGTTTGCCACTCCTGTGTGTGCTCTGCATAGCACCACTAGTCCACTATAATCATGATATTTCACATATCCTGCCCTTTCAGCCTCCTCTGCTGGACACATCTTCCCATCCACTGTTGCACACCATCATTATAACATGGTACATTATCCATCACTCTGTACATAGCTACAGCTGGCCCCAATCTCTTTATCCATTTCTGTTGCTGCCACATAGCCTTGTGGTGATCTTTGTGGTACAGCACCTGTGGTGTCTGTGGGTCTTTTACTTATGGTTTGCCTTTCCTTTCAGCTCTGCGCAGTATTTGGGTTACATGTGAACTCACCTTTGCTGACGTGGTTGTTTATGATGTGCATTATGTTGCAGCATAAAAGGGGAGATACTCTTGGCAGGCTTGTGTTTAGATGGCAGCACAGCTTGCTGTACAGTTGCATTCTGAAAACAGATGTCACTAAGCCAACCTTAGTCACTGCTCATTTGGGACCATGACCCCTGCACTATCAGGCAATGCCCTAACCATTGTGCTACACTGCTGTTCCCTCTTGCATGTCTGCTCACCTAATTAGGATTTCCCTGCGTTACAATGCACAGTGATGCCAGCACTGACTGTGCTTGGACCATGCCCTGCCTCATTCGACAAACTGTAAAGCACCCTACACACAACATTGTGATTTCCTTGGTGGACAGTGCACTTAAACATTTGACCTGTGAGGTACCTTGTAGGGCGCCATATGCATCACCTGATATTACAGTGCTTTCATAGAGGTGTTATAACAATAACATGTATAATGCCTCCTAGATCACTATTCCTCATGACAGGTGATGGCTCAGCCAGCTGTCTTTGTTGGGCACTGCAGGGGATTGAACCCCCGATCCCTGCTTCACTGGTCAGTGTCATTACCATTGTGCTGTGGCTCTGCTCGTGTGCTTCCACATCAGCGCGCCGCCTTATGCCGCACACTATTCCTCTGCCTTGTAAGATATTGGCGCGCCGCCTTATGCTGCCCAATATATCTGTGCCTCCGAAAATAGTGCCTGAGCCAGCTATCTTCGTTGGGCACTGCGGGGGATTGAACCCCCGATCCCTGCTTCACTGGTCGGCATCGTTACAATTGTGCTGTGGCTCTGCTCGTGTGCTTCCACATCAGCGCGCCGCCTTATGACGCACACTATTCCTCTGCCTTGTAAGATATTGGTGCGCCGCCTTCTGCTGCCCAATATATCTGTGCCTCCGAAAATAGTGCCTGAGTCATCTGTCTTTGTTGGGCACTGCAGAGGATTGAACCCCCAATCCATGCTTCACTGGTCGGCGTCGTTACCATTGTGCTGTGGCTCTGCTCATGTGCTTCCACATCAGCGCGCCGCCTTATGCCGCACACTATTCCTCTGCCTCGTAAGATATTGGCACGCCGCCTTCTGCTGCCCAATATATCTGTGCCTCCGAAAATAGTGCCTGAGCCAGCCGTCTTCATTGGGCACTGCGGGGGATTGAACCACCGATCCCTGTTTCACTGGTCAGCGTCGTTACCATTGTGCTGTGGCTCTGCTCGTGTGCTTCCACATCAGCGCGCCGCCTTATGACGCACACTATTCCTCTGCCTCGTAAGATATTGGCGCACTGCCTTCTGCTGCCCAATATATCTGTGCCTCCAAAAATAGTGCCTGAGCCAGCTGTCTTCATTGGGCACTGCGGGGGATTGAACCCCCCGATCCCTGCTTCACTGGTCGGCATCGTTACCATCGTGCTGTGGCTCTGCTCATGTGCTTCCACATCAGCGCGCCGCCTTATGCCACACACTATTCCTCTGCCTCGTAAGATATTGGTGCGCCGCCTTCTGCTGCCCAATATATCTGTGCCTCTGAAAATAGTGCCTGAGCCAGCCTTCTTCGTTGGGCACTGCGGGGGATTGAACCCCCGATCCCTGCTTCACTGGTCGGCATCGTTACCATTGTGCTGTGGCTCTGCTCGTATGCTTCCACATCAGCGCGCCGCCTTATGCCTCCCGTGCAGCTTTTCCAGGCGCTAATGTGCGGGGCGCACATGGGCACCGCGCACCTTGGCGCATATGTAAATCGCGGCTTTCTCTTTTTCAGGACGCAATGCCCACTCCTTATATGGCACAGGCACACTACCGCGGCCCCGCACATTATGAATGTTTAGTAAACATGCCCCATTGTCTAAATATGATGTACTGAATTGTGAAATACATTAGTAGTTCCTATAATAAAAGTGGAATAATGGAAATGATGAAGAAATGATAATAAACACCACCTTTTTAAACTTAAATAAATAAATAACTATCAAGAAACTATATTTATGGAAGATGTAATCTGTAAATTTCATGACTTGATATTTTAAATAATTTTAGTAATTAAGAGGGAACTTGGATTATGCGAACCCATCTCTTTCTATTATAAGGCAAGTGATAAAATCTAGCAGATGAACATGATTTATACTGTGTTGATATTGAATTATCAACCCATCGTATAATTACAGCTGTACACTATATTCTCTGCTCTGTTAGTTGTTTTATACAAACAGTCAATCATTATTGTATTGTAGATAGTTACCCTTGTTGACCAAGTTTTCTGCCCTGTTATCTGTAACTCATACGTATTTCAAATGTACTGAGATTGTTCTGTTCTATGTAAACCGCGCTGATGATAAATAGCGCGGTATATAAGAGACTTTAAATAAATAAATAAATAAATAAATAAATAAAACCATGTGCGGCCATAGATTAGTGAGACTACCTATTCAAAAATTTTATTGAACTATGTAAGAAAAACACCAAACTACTGTTAAAACGATATCTTAACTATGGATAGGGACCAAGAAATCGCCAAGTTTATACTTCTAATCATATGTCGTTTTGGCCAAATATCTACATGAATTACTCATATCTACTATTGATGTCTGTGTGTTTGAGAGTGTATACTTCTAAAACTATGTAATGAAGAGATCCGCAAATTTGAATGCTGTAGATCCACTCTATACTATCATGTTATAATTGAAAGAGACCAGCAGATAAATGCCTTCCGTACTACATATGCTTGGGCGATATGTGCCTAAAACTATTAAAAAATTAATTTAAAAAGTCCTTCTATTCTGAAGAACATAGAGCCGCGCAAAACCAGAATACCGATTGTAAATGTATTGTGATTTCAACATAATTAGTACATAAGAATTAACGAGTATAAACTTTAGATAAAATACCTTCATTGTCAACGTAATCCTATACTGCTATAATGGAATACTGTTTAAAAACGTTGATGCGTCTATTTTGGCCCATGTCATTTAAGAGCTAATGTTAAAAAATATATATACAATCTTTTTAAAAAAATGTTCTTTTAGGAGGAGTGCTGTCTGGTTCCTGAAATTGCTCCCTACTCTCTGATTGGTTCCCGGAGGTTGGAGGCCGCTCTCTGCGGTGGGCGGAGCCTTACAAGGGCTATTTCAGCTTGCCCTGCTCGCGGGATGCCGAGGAGTGCTGTCTGGTTCCTGAAATTGCTACCTACTCTCTGATTGGTTCCCGGAGATTGGAGGCCGCTCTCTGCGGTGGGCGGAGCCTTACAAGGGCTATTTCAGCTTGCCCTGCTCGCGGGACACCGAGGAGTGCTGTCTGGTTCCTGAAATTGCTACCTACTCTCTGATTGGTTCCCGGAGGTTGGAGGCCGCTCCCTGCGGTGGGCGGAGCCTTACAAGGGCTATTTCAGCTTGCCCTGCTCGCGGGATGCCGAGGAGTGCTGTCTGGTTCCTGAAATTGCTACCTACTCTCTAATTGGTTCCCAGAGGTTGGAGGCCACTCCCTGCGGTGGGCGGAGCCTTACAAGGGCTATTTCAGCTTGCCCTGCTCGCGGGATGCCGAGGAGTGCTGTCTGGTTCCTGAAATTGCTACCTACTCTCTGATTGGTTCCAGGAGGTTGGAGGCCACTCCCTGCGGTGGGCGGAGCCTTACAAGGGCTATTTCAGCTTGCCCTGCTCGCGGGACGCATCCCGTGGGCGCTTGCCCAAAGGGGCGTGACCAAAGGGGCAGGTCCGCCCCTTTGGCGCCTCTTTGGCGCTAGTTCGGCGCAGGAGGATCTCCGTGATGGGGAAGAGACAAAAACACTTCTCTCAATCGGTCCAATCTAAGGCAGTAAAAGTGGTAGGCCCGATGGATGCCCATGTTGTTATGGGAGATAATCTTGCTTTGTCTTCTTCAGCCGCCTTGTTGGACATTGGAGCTGAGAAAATTCTATCTGTAAGTACTGTTTCCTCCTGCAATGATTCCCGAGGAATGGGGTTGTCTCCTCCCATTCAAGAGGCCAAACAATTGCCTGCTTTAGAATCGTCTAGTATGCAAAAAAATTGTGAGGTTGAGGAGACTGATATGCTTTTGGGTTCCTTTTTGCGTTTAGAAAGTGAACTTCCTCCCCCTTTACCTTCTGTGGTGTCTTTTATATTGCCTGGGGAACCTCAAACTCCGCCTGCAGATTTGTCCCTAAAAGATATATGGATGGTTACTTCTCGTATTGAATCAGTATTGGGGACTTCTCTGCAGCGTGTTTCTGAATTCTCCAAGGCAACGGTCCAGAAACTTGCAGACCATGATAAACGAATGATGTCTGTTGAACGAAGAGCTGTTTCTCTTGAGGCTGATGTTTCTGCTAAAAAATGTTCTTTTAAAGAATGTGTGCAATTGCGAACATGATAAATTGAGACTGAACCTAACGGGCTTTATACCAATACTGCAGTGTAAAGATATATGTTATAAAGTAAAATTGCAGCTTGTCTGGGTGCTTGTACTGTATCTAGCGGCCTCCAGGTCATAGCACATCTAAAGAAAGTGAATGATGAAATCATAGCAGAACACCAACCAATTCTTCAAGCTATAGTGTTGTTAAGGCAACGCAGATATTATACAAGAGTAACAGTTCATCTTATACCATCTAAAACTACATAATTAAATTCATGGTGATAGCAATAGATAGGTTACATCAGATTGTTTTATTATGGTCCTATTGATACGCTATAGTTCATGTATAGTGACAGATGCAGATGAAAATATCTGAACAGATTAAAAACGGCGCTGTGCTGATCATGTCAAATAACGTACTGAAACTTCTTAGTGCTACTGTAGATTGAAAACGATCGTAGTATTTGTGTCTAGAAATATTTTCATTAAACTGTAACTTCAGTATAGAGAAGTGAAGGTTACCTCTAGAGTACAGGAAACGCTGTTAATCATGCTGCTTTCTGCAAAATAAAACCCGACTTGCTACAAAGTAGAAATTAAAGACGCTGCTGTTCTCGCCAAAATGGGAGGAGTTAAAAGTGGGCGGAGAAACCCAATACATGTAGCTCTTTAGTTAAGAATAAAGAACCGACTTAGAACTGACGTCATGACTGAGTTGTAAAACAACTGCTGCCTTTCAAAATGACCAATTGTGTGTTTAAAAAATGTATGAGTTGGGCAGGCTGTTATCAAGCCAAAACCAACATGTATCATCTGTTGTTAAGAAACTGCTCAAAGGAAAACCGAGAGGTCAATTTCTTGATTTAAACCATATGGTTCCTTGCTTTTAAATTCATAAATATACCTCTGTTCTAATTTTAATAAGGACTTGTTAGTGTCTCCTCCTCTCCAATGTGGTCTAACCATTTTAATAACCAAGTATTTCAAGTCACTGATTTTGTGGTCTGCCGAGATCCAGTGTGACACCAGGGGTTTATCGGGGATTTTCCGCTGAATGCAACTCCTGTGCTCAATGATTCGCGTGCGAACTTCCCTTGTGGTTTTTCCTATGTATACGGAATTACATGGACACTGTATAAGATATATGACATTCGATGTTCTACAGTTGGTATAGTCTTGGAGGTAGACTTTATGTCCTGATTTGGAATTTGTAAAACTGTTTTTAGCAATAATAGTGTGCAAACAGACAGAACAGTTCCCATAACTGTAGTGTCCCTTGATTTTAGGAGGCACATGAGATTTCGTGAGAGCCGAAGGCACTAGAATATTTGCCAGGTTTATGTTTCTTTTGTATGCAATCATGAGCTGTTTACATAGAAACATAGAAACATGATGACAGAAAAAGACCACAAGGCCCATCTAGTCTGTCCTTCCATAACAACAACTACAACAGTCCACTTTTTATTATTGAAAGCAGTCATGGAGGTAAGAAGGTGCCATTCTTGTTTTAGGATGTTAACTATTGATTTAGAGTGCTGCGAAAAAGTCAAGGCACAGACAATTTTGTCTGTGTTTTCTAGTTTACTCTTCTTTTGTAGTAAGGAGGAACGTTCGGTGGTACATGCTCTTAAATAGGCGTTTTTTATACATTCTTCCGGATAACCTCTTTTTTTTAATCTACTATGCATATCAACAGAATGCCGCTCGAAATTTCTATCTGTCGTACATAATCTCTTAATTCTGAGAAATTGACTGATGGGTAAATTGTTTTTAAAGGACTTATTGTGGCAACTTGCATAGTTGAGTAAGGTGTTTCGATCTGTCGGCTTCCTATAGAGATCAGTGATGAAACCATTGTGGTCTTTTTTGATCATTATATCCAAATATGAAATCTTTTCAATACTGAAGGTACCGTCAAACTGTAGATTGGAGTCTAAAGAATTGAGCCACAAAAAGAACTCTTGCAGCAAGGGTTCTGATCCATCCCATATTATCAATACATCGTCAATGTATCTTTTTCATAATAAAATGTTAGACTTATAGGGGTGAAATGTCAGACGTTGTGATTCAAAGTTGGCCACATATAGGTTGGCGACATCCGGGGCCATGGAGGAGCCCATGGCGACCCCTTTAATCTGGTTGTAGTAAAGGCCACGAAAATTAAAGTAATTCTCCGTCATTGCTAACGTGGCTAGTTGTACCAGGAAGGCAGTAGGTATGTGCACAGGTCTAGGCCTTTGTATAAGTGTGTTTGCCAAAACTTCTAAAGCTGCTTGTTGAGGTATATTCGTATATAGCGAATTTATGTCTTGCTCATTGTGTATCCTGTGGTCAGCTGCAAGAGCAGTGCTCCTTGTTTTGAAGAGTTTGTTTCTGGTCATCTTTATCCAGGAGATGGGGCAAGGGTCAAGTGTGATGTGGTATTGAGCATTGTGATTATCTGATCAAACTGTTTAGGGGAGACAGTGTTGAATATAGTCATAGAAACATAGAAACATATAAATATGATGACACAAAAAAACCACATGGCCTATCTAGTCTGTCCTTCCATATCAACAACTACAACAGTCCCCTTTTTACCTTTAGAGATCCTCTGTGTTTGTCCCATGCTTTTTTGAATTCAGTTACTGTCCTCATCTCTACCACCTCCACTGGGAGACTATTCCACAGATCCACTACTCTTTCCATAAAGAAATATTTCTGCATATCACTCCTGAATCTATCTCCCTTCACCCTCATCCCATGTCCCCTCATAACAGAACTTGCTTTCAATTGAAAGAGACTCTCTCCCTGAACATTTATGCCACGGAGGTATTTAAACATCTCAATCATATCACCTCTATCCCGCCTTTCCTCTAAGGTGTACATATTAAGATCCTTCAGTATGTCCTCATATGCTTTATAATGAAGACCACTAATCATTTTAGTAGCCACCCTCTGCACCGACTCCATCCTGTTCACATCCTTTTGAAGGTGCGGTCTCCAGAATTGCACACTATACTCCAAATGAGGTCGCACCAAAGACTTATAGAGAGGCATTATCACCTCCTTTTTTCTGCTAGCCATTCCTCTCCTAGTCTAGCATTATGATCTGAGATTGGTGAAGAGTAGTAGGCTGGTCTTCATTGTTGTGGTATTTGTGGGGGTTGGCTTGTTCTGGAGATCTGCTGCAAAGTTTTCTGGTTGCATTCCAGTTTGAGGTTGAGCTAATGGCGCACATGTGAAGAATTTTACTATTGTAAACAATTCTTTGGTGATAGTGCCTCTGTATAGGTATTTGGTATGACTTCATTTGGAGTTTTGTGTGAAGTTCTGGAGACCACACCTTCAAAAGAATATAAACAGGTTGGAATCAGTGCAGAGAATGGCTACTAAAATGGTTAGTGGTCTTCATTATAAAGCATATGAGGACAGACTTAAGGATCTTACTATGTATACGTTAGAGGAAAGACAAGATAGAGAAGATATGATAGAGATGTTTAAATGCACAGGAGAAGAGCCTCTTTCAATTGAAAGCAAGCTCTTTTATGAGGGGGCATAGGATGAGGGTGAAAGGGGAGAGACTCTGGAGTAATATGTGGAAATATTTCTTTACAGAAAGAGTGGTAAATGCATGGAATAATCTCCCAGTAGAGGTGGTAGAGATGAGAACAGTATCTGAATTTAAAAAAAACAACATGGGACAAACACAGAGGATCTCTAAAGGAAAAGAGGGGACTATTGTAGTAGTCGATATGGACAGGCAGACTAGATAGGCCACGTGGTCTTTTTCTATCATCATGTTTCTATTTTTCTATGTTTGTTCAATGATTTTAGGATCAGGTTCGAGTGATAATCCCTTTTATGTTTGTGAATTAGCTTATTGTACTCATCTTGTTTTCAAGAGTATTGAATCTGGTGAAGTGGGTCTTTTGTCTTCTTCCAGTGATATTCAATCTGTTGTAGTTTGTGTTTGGCCTTTTTTATTTCAGTGGAGTACCAGGGAGCCGAAATATGTCTAACAGGATTTATTATCTATGGTGTGGTTGCATATGATGTGATGATGTTGTTCCATCAGTCAATGAGTGAAGTCTAGTTTTTGTATGATGTGGTCTAGAAGCTCTTGTTTATTGAATTCCTTGAACCTTCAAAGTGATTGTGTTTGAGGATGTTTTGATGAGCTGTAGTTGAGCAGTGATAGGTCAAAGGTGATTGCGTAGTGGTCTGACTATAGAATTGGTGCTACTTGGTAGGTGATGTGTTGGGTGGCTGATTGGATTTTGTTGGGTATGAACATCAGATCCAAGGTGTTTCCTCTCCTATAGTTGGGTATATTAATGATTTGTAGGAGGTCCATAGCTTCCATGGATTTGAGGAATGGATTGACTTGTGCTTTTGGTGCAGAGTTGAGATTGAAGTCACCCAGCATTATAAAGGGCTTGTCCCTAGCAGCATGGGTGCATGTTATGTTGAGGAGTGTTGAGAGATCTTCTGTCTGTATTAGAAGCTCTGTAGAATAGACAGACTAGACTAGGGTATTTGGTGGCAGAGGTAATCTTGGTCTCGAGGTCTTTTTCTCCCAAGATGAGGACCCCTCCTCCTCTTCTTCCCCACCTTGGGCAGTTGTGTAGGGTTGATGTAGGTATACTGAGTGATTAGTTAGCACTTTGTCAGTCAGCCATGATTCGGTGACAAGCAGTATGTCGTTGTGTTGTCTTTTGTAGTCCAAAAGGGTATTAATTTTGTTATGTGCTGAACGGGCATTAACCAGGGTACATTTAATGGATGGGGTTTGTTGCATGTTTGGTAGCTTTGGTTCAGTAGAGGTTGTCGGTTGGATTCTGATGAGTCGGTGATGTTTTCTGTTGTGTTGCGTGAGCATGGGATGCCGGTAATAGGTCCCTCTGTCTGTAAATGATAGAGATCAATCCATTCTGCATGGTTGTAGTGTGAGTGTATTGAAGAACAGTGAGAAGGAGTAGTAGAATTAGTCCAGTTGAGAACCATGCCATCTTCATTTGTGAGTTGTGATGACTTTTTAATTGCTGGTGAAGCCCTGATTGCCCTTAGCAGTGGGAAGCAGGAGGGTCTCACCTTTTGTTCCCTGAAGTTGATGGCTGTGCAGGGTCTGTGTGGTTAAGATGATGGGGCATTGATTTTTAATCTCTGGCGGGAATATGTCTATGCTGGGCCCACTACTTTTAGATGATTATAAATGCCAACTCTTGGAAGTTAGCTATTGCATATGTTGGACTGTTCTGCCACAGTATGGCTACTCTTGTGGCCGCTGTTGCATTTTCGTTGTGTTCGTCCATCATTCTTCCTGCTGGTCCTGTTAGGTCCCCACCTAAGGGACATGCCAAAGAGCCCTCTGGCAAGGTCTTCAGGTGTAGGCCCGCCAGGCATGGGCATGCCTGATGGCACTTCCAAATTTAAAGTCCTGGCTGTGGGGCCCTGACTGGCCTTGCAATGGTGAGCAAGGAGGGGTTTAGCCTCCCTCTCCTTACCCCACATATTCTATGCAAGTTCAATAGAATGAATGATCATAGTGTTTGTTGTAAGTACCTTTCACTACTGCAAATCCATAAGACTGAGATCAAAACAAGGCAGATAGGAGCTTTGTTATATCAGTCACTAGGACAATGCTCCTCATGTCTCATGAAAATTAAGGAATATTGTATGATGTTACATATCTTTTAAGTGTTATGTAAAACTAAGTAATGCTGCTATATACTGATACCAGATAGGGAGTATTCTCTCTACACAGATTCCAGATTTTATATATTTATGTTGTATTGTGTCCCTATAGGATTTGAATGCCTTAGTTATCCTTGTTATCATCAGTCTATAACCTTTGATTTGTTAAGTCAAGGATGAATTTATGACTAATTTCCCTTGAGATTCCTAGTATCCCTTGAGATTCCTAGTATCCATTTCCTGATTCAGGATGTAATTTCTTTCCTAGTTGGTCACGTGATAAGCAGGACATTCTGGGGAAGCTATTTGTTCCCAGCTTCCATTGTAGATAAGTGCTTGAGCTGTACAGCCAGCTTCTTGCTGAGACCCTTAGAGCACATCTCTCTCCGCACTGTATTTCAATCAATAAAGCTTCCAGGGAATGCCTCAGCACAGGTGTATGGACTCAGGCTGTGTATAGCTATTTTTAATTCTATTTCATCTTACAGTAAGTTCAGCTGTGTTGTTAATGCATGTTTTGGGAGTCAAGAAACAGACACTTCACTGTTTTTCAAACTGAAATTTTCTGTTTAGCTAGCTACTTAGCTGGACAGCAACAAATAGAGCAAGTACTGAATGACAAATTAAATGCCTGGATATATTTCTTGCCAAAACTTTAAATATAATGTGACAATGAAATTTAGTTCAATGCATCTAAAAAAATAATAATCGGGGTTTTAAAATAAGAACATCTGACTCTTTTATTACTAGATAGAACAAAGTGCTTAAAATAATAACTACAAATCAATAATTCGCTCCCATTCCAATGAATATATCGATGATTGTTAATATAAATTATAAAGCTTCTGTCAGATTAACATTAAGTAAATCCATTTTAAATAAGGAAACATGTAGTTTTCCCAGAATTAGAAGAAGCAGAAAATCCCCAGCTTCATATCCCATACTGCGTTTTTAATTCTGCTCAGCTAGCTAAGCATAGCACACTGAAAGAAATGCACCAGACTGGGGCGGAATGAGTAAGAAAATCATCACTGCTGTTAACATTGTAGATGCTCTGGAGCATATTAAACATGAAATGATCTAAGAACATCCTTGATGTGTGGCAATTTGACATATCACCTTACCATTCATTTGATGTTCTGTGTTAAGAAAAGAGTATTTTTCAGAGAGATAGGAAAATTGTGCATTGGAAGAAATGGTACACAGAGGGATTAAGCTGTTAATAAACAGTTTATAAAGAAAAATTTGATTGAAGTTATTCATACAAGTAACAAATTTCATCTTCAGTAGGATAAATTGGATAAATGTCAGAGGTACTCAAACTCAATAACTGCCAGCCTATAATGGGTTTGTGCGATGCCAGCAGATAGCCATCATTGCTGAACGTTAAACCTGGCTATTCAATGCCAAGGCCATATCCAGACACTGGCATTGAAAAGCTAACTGGGCGGTGGCGATATTCAGCTGCTGTCCGGTTAGCCTCAGCAGCGAAAGTTAGGACAGCCTTTTCTGTGCCTAACCTTTGCCTGCGAGGGATAACTGGGCAACGGCTGAACATTACCACTGACTGGCTATCCCCAGGTGCCACCCACAGAATGTCCATGGAACTCCCCAGTGCTAACCAGCACCCTGAGCACCGAGCAGTGGCACCCATGAATATTAGCAGCAGTAGCTGCGCAGCTGAATCTCCCGCTTAGCGGCATTTACGTGGTTTGCACGCCTGCAAACCATGTAAATGCTTTTGTATACCGGACCCGATAACTCTTGCTGTAAGAACCATAAAGTTATGACATGCTCTAGCTATGTGGTGTGAACAGCAACAAAACCAATAACATACAAAATACAAAATAGTAAAAAAAATAAATAATGCTTATGCATTTAACAACTACAACAGAGAATTTCAGCAAATGGATTCTCTAGTACACATGTTAGTTCAGACTCTCATGTTTCTTCAAAGTTAATATTACCCCATTTGCTAAAACAAGCTAGGGAGGCAGGGTCTCCACATTGTGACATGACCTGATTTTAAAAAGGATCAAGTAACAATGGGATCTATTAACTAAGGTCTGTGGTAACCTATGATAATATGTTATTGGTGAATGCATCTCATCATTATTATTAATAATAATAATAATAATAATAATAATAAAAATAGTATCTGTAGTACCTAATGGACATTAACATGGATTGACATATGTTACTAGGCCGGCGCATAACCATTGGGGAGGGCTAGAAGGACCCAGGCCCCTCCAAAGCCTGGGGTGAGTGAATCCCACAGTGTAAGGCATTGCAAGCTATGCACTTGCATAGGACCACACCTCCAAGAGGGCAGCGGCAACAGTGGTGCAAGGAAAGTCACATAGCAGGAGGAGCAACAGCTTGAGCCTTGTTGTTTTCCCATCATTTGATGTGATTTGTGCTCCTTCCCTGGGTTACAGTAGAAAACAGAGTTTATTATGATTTCAATTCTGGTGTGACATAATAAATGCTGCATGCTGCTATGACCTGGAAAAGGAGCCTAGCTCACATCATCTTACTGAAAAATGCTGCCCATCCTGAAGAGGAATATGCTGGACTGTTAAAGGGACGGGGAGAGGGGTGAAGTTGAATTGTTAAGTGGAAGGAAAAAGAGTGATATTGCACTGTTGTTGGAGGGAAAGAGGGAAGGGAACTGCTGGACTGTTGGTGGGGAGAAAAGGAGAGAGGATATGCAGGACTTTTGGGAGGGAGGGAAGACACTGGAACACTGGGGGAATGGGAGAGGAGGAATCTGAAATATTTGAGGAGGGGACAGAGGGGAACTACTGGCCCATTCAAGGGAGATGCAAAACTGCTGTGGTGGGAGGGGAGAGAAAGAGAGGAGATGCTGGGCATGGTGGAACCCTGTGGAAGAGGACATAGGAGAGGTGCCAGGCAAAGAAACAAGTAAGATGCAATTAAAGCTTGGGGTGGAGGTGGGGGGGGGGAGCAAGAGGAGGCAGTCAGAGACTGGGTGAACACAAGAGACAAAAGAAAGGTACTATAGAGAGAATGACTGACAACAACATTGCTAGGGCTGATGAGAGAATGAGAGCCAGAGAAAAGTAGATGAACACTGAGGAGGGAGTGAGCTCCGAGAGTGAAAATGGGAGGGGGAAAGGGAAAATGTGAAAGGCAGGAAGGAGTAAGATGCTAGGGAAAGAGTGAGGGTATGAAATGGAGAACATTAGGGCTAGGGAAAGGATAAGCATGAGACAAAGAGCTGAGACAAGATCTGCTCCTTCTAGTGTTGAAAAGTAATCTGCATTTGTATTACACGCTATAAATGTTCTTAAAACTTGAGGAAAATAGACATTAGGGTTGATATTCTGTGTCTATTTAAAATGATCTTTTTATTAATACCCTCAGGTAAGACATAGCAGCAAAATGTTCTGTTAATGTTTGAGATATGACTCCACCCCAACTCCCATGCACCCCAGGATAAATCTTTTATTTACAGTATACTGCAATGATGGGGTAGATCAGATTGGTTGTGGGATAGTGCTGTATGTTGAAGAGGTACTGATTCAAATAGAATAAGAGATCTACAGGAAACAGAATGCACCCCTGAATCTTTATGTATAGAAATTCCATGTATGAAGGGAAATAGAATTGTGGTGAGAGTATACTATCATCTACGTGATTATAATGAACAGTGTGGTGGAGAAGCAGGTTTAGAGTGGAGAAAAAGAGAGGAATAAGAAGCTGAAAGGGTTTTTAAAGTAATTGGAGAAAAACCCAGAAGTTCTGAATGGGAATATTCTTTGCTAAAGCCCATAACTTTTAGCCAGGCAAATTAATGAATGCTGGTTTGATAAAGCTGCAAGATTAATGGAGCGATGAGTGAGCTAAAAGTTTGAAAGTATCTTGGAGAGAAATGTACTGAGTTTTAAAGCCTGTTGGTGGACCAGGGAATTAGTGCTATGCAAAGCTGTGAAAGTAACAGTGAAGTACTGTACTGCCTCCTGGGGACCGGAGAACAGATTGCTGTTTGTAAAAGATCACCTTTTGAGAATATGTGTTTAAACTAAGCCGCAGAAGCAAGGCCAAGCCAAGGACTGTGTGATAAGGCTTATGTTTATGATTGGAGAAGCATCCTGATTATTTTTGTTTGTAATATTCAAATTCCTTACCAAAGAATTTGATTTGGTCAAGTAGAACCTTATTTCCTAAATAAAAAGAAATTTCCTGCGACCTTTGATCTTGGCTCTAATCTATCCAGACACAACTACATGTGAATGGGCTAATTCTAATACAAAGGATGATTGGGGCGCCCTCTTACCCCTAGGCAACTGCCAGGCCACAAGGGGGAGCTCTGACAGGTGGCGTAGTTGGCAGGATTAGGAAAAAGGAAAACAAAATTTACTTACCTAAGCTACAAGAACATCAGGAGATACAAGTGGCTAGAGAAGACATCCTGAAAGCTTCCTCAAAGTTCCTGCAGAAGAAGCAAAACCTGAACCAGAGAGTCAGCATAGTGGAGCGGAGTTGGAGAGTCCAGCTGGTACCGACGGTGCTGAGAGGCCTGATTCACCGCTTGCATCAGGTAAACCCGTATCTAGAGGGGTTGATCCAGGCTATTGCTGCAAGGGGGAGGTTCGGCAGTTAGAGGAGAGGGGGTGCTGCTTCTATAAGGGCCGCACTTGGTGTGCCTTTTTCTTTTTGATTTCTTTCCAGCATCGGGAGATGGAGCGAGCGGAGTTCCTCAATTGGATGGCAGACAGCTTCCGGCAACAGCAGGAGATCGCTGTGAAGACTCAAGAATGGATGGCTGCCATGATGAGGGAACAACAGCCACTCCTGGATATGAAGGCCGCATGGATGGGGGAACAGAAGAAGACATCAGAGGAGATAAGGACAATATCTGGTTCCTTAGGAACTTTACCAGGACTGGGACATGAGGGTAAAGGGATTTTTTCCTTTGGGCCTTTGACCCAAGATGATGACATCGATGACTATTTTGATGTGTTTGAACGAGTGGCAGTCCTAAGTGGATGGCCAGAAAAGCAATGGGCCATACGCATAGCGGCCTCCCTTACAGGGGAAGCTCTCGCAGCTTATAGGGCCGTGCCCGCTGAGCTTGCCTCCACTTATGACGAAGTAAAAAAGGCCGTGAGAGACCGGTTGGGATTGACTCCAATGGTCTACCGCCATCTTTTTCGGGCATGTAAGCTAAGGCCAGATGAAACCCCTCGTGTTTTGTGTCAGCGTATCAAAGCGCTAATGTATAAATGGTTAATGCCAGAAGGGAAAACCATTGAAACCATTTTGGATATTATTGCCCTTGAACAGTTTATAGAGGCTGTGCCACAGGAAATGCGATCTTTCCTGGTTTTACAGGATTGCAAAAGCACAAAAGATGCAACTTCTTTGGCAGAGCGGTTTTTAGAAACTCGGGTGGTTGGCCAAATGCAGGGTGCAGCTTTGAGCCAGGCAATTGTAAGCGGATCAGAAAGGATGAGCAAGACCATGCTAGGAGAAATTACCCGAGGTAAATCCCTAGGAAGGTCAGGGTATGAGCAACGAAAATGCTTTAGTTGTGGAACTAAGGGACATCTAAGGAAGGATTGTCTAGCCAAGACAGTATTAATGACCAACCCATCCCAAGAGAGAGGAGAGGGGTTTTTACTGTCCGTAGAGGTGGAGGACATCCCAGTAGAAGCGCTTTTAGATTCAGGCGCTGACCAATCGATGGTTTCCCAGCAGCTGTGGGCAAAGATACAAGCCAAGGGAGGTCACACGAAAAAACATTCAGAGGGGAATATAAAAATTAGATGCGTGCATGGCGCAGCGTCATCTTACCCCTTACATACAGTAAAGGTGAAAGGTCTAGGCTTGAAAAGAAACATCACTGTAGCCATAGTCCCAAAACTGCCACATTCATTAGTTTTGGGGAGAGACTGGCCACAGTTTAAGCGAGGACTAGCTAAAGGTTTGGGGTCCAAGACAGGGTTAGTGTCCACTAGGGCCAAAACCAAGGCTAGGGAGGAAGAAGAGGATTCGAGCGGTGATCCTATGTGTAGTTTGCCCACACACGAAGAGCTGATAACACCCTCTAGAGAAAGGAATAAGATTGGACAGGGGAGAGGCTTCACATCCTCTCGGGAGCCCAGGGCAAGGTCCAAGGTAATGCCTGCTCCATTGTTTGAGAATTCTCACAAGAAGCAGGATAGGAGGGTAGCTCATAAACAAGACCAGGATAGTAAGCCCAAGTTTGTACTAAAATGTTGTCGTACTACTCCGAATGCACGAATACCCAAACGAGCGACAGAGCAAGCCGCAGGGTTCGATCTCCATAGTGCCGAGGATATCAGTATCCCTAGGCAAGGGAGGGCTTTGGTGGAGATGGGGTTGCAGGTAGAGATACCGCCCGGATGCTATGGCCGGATTGCTCCACGCTCCGGCCTAGCTGTAAAGAACTGTATCGATGTAGGGGCAGGGGTGGTGGACCCTGACTACCAGGGACCCCTCAAAGTCTTGTTGCTTAACTTTGCAAAAACAGACTTTAGGGTAAATATCGGGGACCGAATAGCCCAGCTAATTCTTGAAAGGGTTGGGTTTCCTCCTGTGGAAGAAGTGAGGGAGTTAAACCCTACGGTACGGGGGTCAGCGGGATTTGGTTCTACTGGACGGGCAGAAATAAAAGGTCTAGCCGCAACTAGTGAAGAGGAAAAGGCCGACGTGGACCTTGGTCCTCAGTTAGCCGATTGTAAAGCCAAACCCATTCCAAGGATGGGGGATGAACTGGCCTGGATTCAGCAACAGGACCTGTTCAGGTTGTTGCGGAGATTTCCGGATGTCTTAACACCTGTACCGGGGGAGACAAGACTCGTGGCCCACGAGGTGATAACCCCGCGAGGTGAGGTGATACGGCAAAGGCCATACAGGCTCCCAGAAGCAAAACTGTGAGAGGTCATCAGGCAGGTACGGGAAATGTTGGACATGGGCATAATAGAAGAGTCGGTTAGCCCATGGAATAGCCCAATAGTGATGGTCCCGAAGCCTGACGGAACGATACGGTTTTGTATCGACTTCCAGAAAGTTAACGCCATTTCTAGGTTCGATACCTATCCTATGCCTAGGATTGAAGAACTGTTAGATCAGCTGGGGCAAGCCGCTTACCTCACCACACTTGACATGTCTAAGGGGTATTGGCAGATTCCCCTTACACGGGAATCTCACCAGAAACCGCCTTCAGTACCCCTATATGACTGTATCAGTTCCGTCGCATGCCCTTTGGGTTACACGGAGCTGCAGCCACGTGTCAAAGGCTAGTAGACATTGTCCTACGCCCACATCGCCTGTATGCCATAGCTTACATGGACGATGTGGTAATTCACAGTAACAGTTGGGACCAACATTTGGTTCATATTGCTGCGGTATTAGAGGCAATGAAGGGAGCCGGTATCACCTTAAACCCTGCTAAGTGCATGTTCGGGGGAAGGGAGGTGAAGTATCTCGGGCACATAGTGGGACGGGGGGTAGTGAAGCCCCTAATTAATAAAGTGAAGAGTGTGAGGGACTTTCCGAAGCAGGTAAACAAGAAGCAGGTACGTAGCTTTCTAGGCTTGATCGGCTATTATCGAAGATTCTTGCCCCATTTCACGACAGAAAGTGCCCCTCTCACTGACATGCTTAAAAAGAATGCGCCAACTCAAGTAAAATGGTCACAGATGGCAGAGCAGGCATTTGTACAACTGAAGGAACAGCTATGTTCAGCACCAGTCCTAAGAGGGGTAGACTTTAATAAGTCCTTCATATTACAGACTGATGCATCAGAAACAGGGTTGGGCGCTGTCCTAACACAAAAACAGGGAGGGGTAGAGCACCCGGTAATGTTTTTAAGTAGGAAACTGGCACCCGCAGAACAAAAATATTCCACGGTCGAGAGGGAATGCCTCGCCATACGTTGGGCCGTAGAGGCACTTCGCTTTTACCTAACTGTCTGTAGGTTCCTTTTAGTGACCGACCATGCGCCATTAAAATGGTTGACCAGCATGAAAGACCACAACCCTCGCCTCGCAAGATGGTACATGGCCCTACAGGCATACGATTTCCAGGTTGAGCACAGGGCGGGAAGGTTACACACCAACGCTGATGCCCTTTCGAGGATTCCGTGCTGTGCGGTAGAAAAGACGCCAGCCCGGAATATCTTAAAGGGGGGGGGGGGGTTATGTGGTGGAGAAGCAGGTTTAGAGTGGAGAAAAAGAGAGGAAAAACAGTCCTTTTTTCCTGAACCCAAAAGAATTGCAGGCACAGCAAGGGTTAACACTCTAAACAAAGCCAAAGATTCCCTGCACAGGAGTGTAGAGCCAAAGACACACCCAGTTCCCATGGAAACCGAGGGAGGTGATGGGAGAGGTTTGGGGGCAGAGTCAAGAGCCATAGGACAGCCCCAAATATTTAAGCAGGGAAGTTTCACTCACAGGAAAAAGGGAGACCCAGGTACAGCCCCACATTCAAGGAAAAAGGGAGACCCAGGCGCAGCCCCACATTCAAGGAGAAATGGAGACCCAGGCACAGCTCCACATTCAAGGAGAGACAGAGAAGGAGCAGACACAGACAGAGATTCAGATTCAACCTCAGGAGTTGTTGCAGCGTCAGTGGGATGGAGGAAGCTGAACAGAGACAGGACCAGAGAGGAGAGAAGGTCAGAGCAAAGCCCAGGGGAAGACTCTTCTGAGGAAGAGATATTTTCTAAAAGCTGGTGGACTGGCCATTCTCAGTGTAAGGAGCCTCTGAGGACAGAGCTGAGGGGCAGAGACCTTACTGGAAGGTTTAGAGGAAATACCTCCTGCAGACAGTACAGGGACAGTTCCAGCCTGGAGCACAGCTCAGCTGACAGGAAACCTGCAGCTGACGTGAAGCCTGGAAAAGTTGGTTTTAACCAAGCTACTGTTGGGAAGCAGAGGAGTAGAGTATTCCTGAGAGAACCTGGAAGCGAGGGTACGTCTCTAGCTGAGCCTACAAGGGGACACCACACTGCTGGCAAGGTGAGCCCTTTACAAGCCCTTAAAAAGCTTTTGAATAGGGAAGCATTTTCCTGCCCTTCCCCCACAACCTCCCGTAGTGAGAAGTCTAATTGGGAGCAGCTGATAGAAGGTTTGCAACATGTAAAGGCTCCTCAGGCAGACGCTGTGGAGAACAAGTCTCTGAGAGAGTCCAGTGGAGAGGAGATGGAACTGGGAGACACTTATAATGAAAGTGAGATTTCTGACATGGAGTTTGAATGTTCCCTTTGTACCAGAGAGGAATAAGAAGCTGAAAGGGTTTTTAAAGTAATTGGAGAAAAACCCAGAAGTTCTGAATGGGAATATTCTTTGCTAAAGCCCATAACTTTTAGCCAGGCAAATTAATGAATGCTGGTTTGATAAAGCTGCAAGATTAATGGAGCGATGAATGAGCTAAAAGTTTGAAAGTATCTTGGAGAGAAATGTACTGAGTTTTAAAGCCTGTTGGTGGACCAGGGAATTAGTGCTATGCAAAGCTGTGAAAGTAACAGTGAAGTACTGTACTGCCTCCTGGGGACCGGAGAACAGATTGCTGTTTGTAAAAGATCACCTTTTGAGAATATGTGTTTAAACTAAGCCGCAGAAGCAAGGCCAAGCCAAGGACTGTGTGATAAGGCTTATGTTTATGATTGGAGAAGCATCCTGATTATTTTTGTTTGTAATATTCAAATTCCTTACCAAAGAATTTGATTTGGTCAAGTAGAACCTTATTTCCTAAATAAAAAGAAATTTCCTGTGACCTTTGATCTTGGCTCTAATCTATCCAGACACAACTACATGCGAATGGGCTAATTCTAATACAAAGGATGATCGGGGTGCCCTCTTACCCCTAGGCAACTGCCAGGCCACAAGGGGGAGCTCCGACAACAGACAGATGCTGAAATGTTGACAGAAGTTGATCAGGTCAAGAAATTTGGCAACACAATGATGAATGATTTTAATTATCCCAATATCAACTGCATAAATGTTACACCAAGACAAGCTAGGGAGGTAAAGTTCCTCAAAGTAATAAATAACTGCTTCATGGAGCAGCTGATTCAAAAGCTATTTTAGATCTAGTCCTTAGTGAAATGCAAGATTTGGTATCAGTAGTAATGGAGTTGGAGCTATTTGGCAATAGGAATCATATTATGATCAAATTTGACCTGATAACTGGAGAGAGAATACTAAAGAAATCGACTGCACTAGCTTTTAACTTTCAAAAGGGAGATTATAATAAAATGATGAAAATGGTAAAATAAAACCCTTAAAAGGATCAGCTGCAAAAATTAAGAATTTACATCAGGAGTGGGCATTATTTAAAAAAATATGCTTCTTAGAAGTCCTTACCAGATGTATTCCATTTATTAAACAAGATGGAAAGAAGGCCAAATCACAGCCAGCATGGTAAAAAGGTGAAAGAGGCTATTATAGCCATCTTCTCAAAAATGGAAAAAGAACTTTAATGAAGAAAACAGGTAACAGCATAAGCACTAACAAGTTAGATGCAGAGCATTGATAAGAAAGGCAAACATATAATTTGAAAATAAGATTGCTATACAGGCAACAACTCATAAGAAAATGCTATATCTGCATGGCATATTTTCCCCTGTATGACCGTGTAGACATATTTCTGGCTCCCACATGCTGCTTCAGCCATTAAAGGGCCAAATATAGAAAAAACAGGAGAGAGCACAACTTCTACTCTTGGTGTGCCCAATGCTCTCTAAAGAGCACAGGCATTTCTGGCCCCATGCTACAGAACTGAAGAGAAGTCCAAACCTTGCCTTCCAGATATATCCAACACTTGTTAGGCCACTTGCTAGGTCAAAGATAGCACCACTCTGGTGGGCAGCAACACATTATACTTGCAGGAGCTCCCCCTGCAGCATTCTGGAAAACAAACACATACAAATACATACACATACACACACACACACACACACACACACTCCATAAATGCAAATGTCATGGCAGGGTCCTGTAAATCCAGTAGTGTCTGACACTGCCAATTGCACGTATATGGACATTGAACAAAACTGCTACAGGCCTGCTCACATGATTTCAATAGAGCCTTTGACACCGTTCCGCACAGGCAACTTATAAACAAACTGAGCACCCTGAGGTTGGACCCTAAAGTGACTGACTGGGTTAGAAATTTGTTGAGTGGGAGGCGACAAAGTGTACAGGTAAATGGAGCTCACTTTGAGAAGGAAGTTACCAGTGATGTGCCACAGGGATCTGTCCTTTGTCCGATTCTTTTTAACATCTTTGTTAGTGATATTGTGGAAGGGCTGTTGGGTAAGGTTTGCCTGTTTGCAGATAATACCAATATCCCAGGAAGGCATAGATAACATGAGGAGGGATCTAGCTAAACTTGATGAATGGTCAATGGCATAGCTCATGCAGTTAACCTGTGCTCTGCAAGCAGTTGAATGTCCAGTCCAGGCCCCTACAGGGCACAAAGATAGAGATGCGTACCATACACAGAGATGCAGGTCATCTTGTACAGCAGTCATATGCTGATCTCAGCTTGTCCAGGCTTGTGGTCAGATTAAGCCCAGCCAGGACAGGTGCCACAGCCACAATTATCCAAATGCAGGCAAACACCCCTAAAAGAGAGGTTCTGCTGATCATCCTAGGGATCCTCTGAAAAGTAATGTTCAACCCTATCTTCTGTCACAGATGCTTTGGCATAAACCATGAGCTAGAGGCTATAGGACATGATTCAGGGACATCTATTCAGGGACACATTATACTTGCAGGAGCTCCCCCTGCAGCATTCTGGAAAACAAACACATACAAATACATACACATACACACACACACACACACACACACACACTCCATAAATGCAAATGTCATGGCAGGGTCCTGTAAATCCAGTAGTGTCTGACATCTAGAGGGCCCAGCCCCAGACTGAAGTGCTGCAGTAACTGCATCAGGAGTTGGTGGAGCAGCAAGGTATGTATAAGATGTTGATGAACCTATCCATACAGGTAGCTACACACATGAATAAAGTACCCACCCCCCCATCCCTGGGGAGGGGATACATGATGGAAATCCATGCAAGGCATTGTAATAGTCAGATATGGGATGTGTGGGTCAGTCAGTAGTGGGTGATGAAAAAGGTCTGAAGCATGCAAGAGGTGTCTGCCCTGGACCCAGAGGACATATAGAGAGGGTCCAAAGGCTAAAGGTGTATATAGGAGGATTAACATCCTTGCATCAGCCCTGTTTGGATGGTGTACATTCACCTTCCACCATATCTCATACACACATGTGGAGGAAAGTCAGTGTGCAATAATCTGCAGGTATCTCCCTTATGTGAGTAAATCATGGAATAGTACATGAAAAAATATATAAAAAATAGGACACGTCTAATAGCACCTCACTGCAAATAAGTGTGATCATACGCAAAAAATGGCTTGTTTGCCAGAGAGGTGCCGACACATGTGCTCTTTACACATATCAAGCCAAGAATGTATGTACAGTAGTTGACAGCCACCATCAGATCAAAGCACAACCAAGATGTTGCTACTCTGGTATGGATACTATGGTATCTTGCTGCACAAAAACAAGATCCAACATGCACCACTGATACAAACACACACAGTACAAAATTGTGTAGGCCTTACATCACTGCCATTAGCTGATATCCATAAAGGGGGAATGAATTTTATCACACACATCATCCCCATAGTCAATGCAGAGGAGGGACCACCATACTACACCAATGTCTGTGCAAGCACATACATATTCAGCATATGTGCTACAATACAGAGGAATTCACCCTAACCCATCCTAATACCCACTCCTTCAACATTGGATCTGCAGCTGCCACCCACAGCCCTCTTTGCCCAGTCATAAAGGACCCCTTACTCACCCCCTTCCCACCCTGCTACAGGCACTGTGGCTAAACATGGGAAGTTTGAGACAGGACTGCTCAGTTCTGTCAAAGGGACAAGCAAATGTTGAAAGTAAATTACTTTGCTGCCATATGTAATATGTTGGGTCTATCATCATCCCCCAGCTGATCTCATGACAGTACTGTTGTTGTCATTCATGTAGCTGGAACTGCAGATCCTCAATGATTACTATTGTCCTAGGCAGGCTTACTGTGTTGCACTGTCTGCTCATCTACACTGCTCCCAGCATCCAGCATCTAGTCTCTCATCTAGAGGAGATGGACAGTACAGCAATCGCTTCAATGTCAGAGTGGATCTTAAAGAACCCATGATTGTGTGCATACTCATGGCCTGCCGCTCCTCCCTTCCAATGCAGCTTCCTGTTGGAGGAAGCAGGAGCGACAGGCCGTGACTGTGTGCATATGCACAAGTGCTTTAAGGACTGCCACTTTGAAGAAAAAGGGATCACCATGCCATCCACCAGAGTCTCTGCCCTAGGTGACCGCCTAGTTATCTTAGAGGATGGGCCAGGCCTGGGAGCCTCAGCAGCAGCAGGCTGCAGCACCTGTTCCAATTGCAGAGGCCAGAACAGTGTTGCTCCTCCAGCAGCAGCAGCAGCAACAGCAGCAGCAGAAGCAAGCCATAGTGCCTGCCCCAGATGCAGAGCAGCACCACCCCATCAGCATCATACACCAGGAACCAGCCTTCATGCAGACACTAACACCTCCTTATCTGTGGACAATATCAGGAACAGTGCATTAGGATGAGGAGGAGGGATGAGGGGGGGGGGGAAAGTTGGTTGAGGGATTAGGGAAAGAGGAGAAAGAAGAAGGGGGAGTGGGAGAAGAAGGAGGCAGAGTGGCAGCCTGAGGACCCACTACAGTTTCTAGCCTCTCAGGCTATCCATTCTCCCTTCTTGCTTGACCAGATGGGTACCCATGAGGTTCCAGAGGACTTCAAAGACCTTGAGGTCTTGTTGCAGATGATGGCCATGTGAGATGCAGCATAGCTTCAAGGCTCTTCAGAACTCCATGGGCCTCATAGTGACCCATTTAGAGGGCATATGGACAAAGGTATGTGCCATCTTCTAGATGCTGCTGCATCTTTTGGCATATATCTCTGCCCTTCCCACTCCATAGGGGGAGGGAGGGAGAGGGGGAAATAGTATATAGCCTTAGATTATAATATGTGAGTAAGTAATTATTTTATATAGCATGATAGCCCTCTTGGCATTTTTGATACTGAACACCTTTACATCTCTTCTCCAACTTATTTCCATCAACTCTACATGATGCCATCCCTTGTTCATGGGACCTGTAGCAAGAAGCATGATTGTGCATGGGTTCCCTGCATGAGAACCCATCTATAACACCATTCAATTTAACTGTGTGTTGAGCACTGCATTGTGCTTGAGGTGCTATGCCCATATGGTCACATTGTCCCAGATAGAAGGCAGATGTCTGTAGCTATGTTTGGCAACATGACACCAAATGAGATGTAAGCCACAAAGTTGTATGACCAAGGCCAAGGAGACTGATCTCAATGAGCAGAAACTGGTCTGAATAAGCAGCCACTGTCCTCAGTAACCTGGAGCACCAGATGCTGGCTATTATAGATGTGGAGAAAGTGAAGGGAGTGGGAGATTTGGACTTCTCAAGGGCTCCCAGGAGCAGAGCAGATATTTTTAGTACACTTTCCTACACACTACCTTCCCCTCCTTGAATGCTCTGCCACCGATTGTTACTACCTCTCCTCCACCTGAACCTAATATTGGTGCTTAGGGTCAGCAATAACACTCACCTCACAGACCTTACCCCTTATGGGGATGCATGTGTCATGCCTTTGCAGGGGTGCATGTAGCAAGTGAGAGGATAGTCCCAAATGGTGTCTTAAAGGCATGTCATTATATTCTCTCAACTCTCTTCATCTGTAGTGCTTTTGTTGTCTTACTGTTGCCCTGTGAATGTCCCCCTCATTTTGCAACTTGTCTACAGAGGTAGTGACCCACACTGCTATGCCTCAGAGGTCAGACAATTCTCACAACAGCACCCTAAAACTAATTTGGAGGAGGGCTCCAAGGGACTGTTAGAACACTCTTTTGGCCTATACTACGGGGGTCAGTGAGCGCCATACTCCTCTGTCATACCTATGTGGCCCATGTTCCTGTTCCCTACACTAAGCTCATCAACGCCCTCTTGCCCAACATCAGATTCCCCACTTGCTTGTTCCTCTAAGATGTACATTATCTGGCCAAGGTTGGGGTAACCATGCATATTTGGCCTGCTCAGTTTCTGCTTCATGTGCATCGCTATTTGTCTGGTGATAGTATGGAACATCTCCTGACTTTCTGCCCCAGCAGTATAAGAACATAAGATATGCCATACTGGGTCAGATCAAGGGTCCATCAAGCTCAGTATCCTGTTTCCAACAGTGGCCAATCTAGATCACAAGTACCTCTCAGGTTCCAAAAAAGGTACATAAATTTCATGCAGCTTAACCTGGGCTAAGTGTATTTCCCTGGTCCTTTTTAATAATAGTTTATGGTCTTTTCCTCCAGGAATTTGTCTGAATCTTTTTTTTTTAATTCAGTAACACTAACAGCTTTTACTGTATTACATCCTACGGTAATGAATTCCAAAGTTTGGTTATGTGCACTGAGGAATATGTGCAAGCAGAGGTGGGAGAGGAGGTGTCCAGAACAAAGGAACATCAGGATGCTGAAGGCAAGGACCTCACAAATGTCCACACAGAGGGTGAGGATAATATTGAAGGGGGTGACATATAGCTTCCACTTCTATCTCTCTTTGATGATGGTCAGGTGTCTGGGGAAAGCACAAGAGCAGCTGTAGAGCCAGATATCTCTAGTGCTGGTCAGTGGAGTTATTAGCTTCTATACTGTGGCGAACACCTGTGGGAGGTGACTAGGGAATGGGAATATCCATGTGTATTGGAAAGGGGAAGGGGATATCTTTGAGAGAGACACAGGAAACACTGCAGGGAAACAAATGGTAGTTCAAATATCACCTACACAGACACAGATGATAGTCAGGCCAAATACTTCCAAGGCAAACTCCTCCAGTCACCAATGCCACAAGTAGCCCCAAAAGACAGCAAAGATGTGTGTTTATCTGTGATTTATAGCTGCTGTATATTGGCATATTCATAAAATCTTCCCTGCACTTCATCAACCTAAGTGAAATAGGTCATAGACGTACAGGCACCAGCACCACGCAGTCCATACCCCAAAACACCCCTGGAATGCCTCCTCAAAAAATGTCCAGAGATCAACATGCCTAATGCAAACAAGTGTGGCTTGCATGTTTAGGGCTTCTATAATGATCCCCACAATATATTTGGTTGAGGATATTCGGCGGTGGTGGTTAGCCATCCGAAAACAGCTAACTCTCTTCAGCAATCCAGGCCTGGATCTCTGTCTGCCTTTCTGACACTGCACTCGGATGTCTCATTGCCACTTGAAATTGAACAAGGCCAAAACTGAGCTTCTTATTTCTTCCCCTAAACCCTCCTCTCCCCGTCATCCTTTTTCTGTGGATTACTCTCTACTCCTCCCTGTCTCCTCAGCTTGCAACCTTGGGGTCATCTTTGACTCCTCTCTCTCCTTCTCTACACACATCCATTTGATAGCTAAGACCTGCCCTTTCTCTATAACTTCAACAAAATCCACCTATCCCTTTCTGAACACAATACTAAGACACTTAGCCACTCGTTAGTCACCTCCCATCCAGACTATTGTAACCTATTCCTTGCTGGTCTCCCTCTGAATCATCTCTCTCCCCTTCTAGATGTTTCAGGCAAATGTAAACCCTACTGTTTTTTTCTGCCTGAAATCTCTATTAAACTTTTAGTTAAGCTTTTTGTTTGGGCAGCAGCCAAAGCTTTTTCTTTAATTAAGAAAAATGCCCTGAAATGAAAATTTGCAAAAGCAAAACGAAACAAAATGAACATTTATTAAAATGAAACAACCTGCAAATACAGGAAATGAAACAAAACAAAATTTGTATGCCTGCACACTTCTAGTGCAGACAAGTGCAGACAAGGCCTGCACTTCTAGTGCAGACAAGGCCTGCTGAAAATGTAAGCAAAGGATTGTTCTAATGCGAAAATTTGTTATCTGTAAACCGCGCTGATACCAAAGAGCGCGGTATATAAAAACTGTAAATAAATAAATAAATAAATAAATAAAAATCATGCTAACTGAGTAAGTGCCAGCACTTACTCCGTTAACACGGCACTGCCGCGACGGCCTCTGCACTAACCAAAGTTCCAGGGCGGTCTGTGGAGATATTCCGTGACATTGAATATGACAATCTGTACCTTAGCTGCCCCCCTTTGGCTGTCAGACTAAGGCTTTGAATATCAGCCAGTATATTTTCTTTTGTTTTTCTTTATCCCTCCTCTCGTTTAATGTGGATCGGCAACAAGCATCTGAAAGGCAATATTCCTTTACATTTTGAGCTCATTGATAACTATTATTTTTATTACTGAAATATTTGTATTTTTTCATGTAACCCCCCCCCCCCCCTTTTCAAGTCACTTCACTGACTCCCTATCCATTTCCACATCCAGTTCAAACTTCTCCTTCTTATCTACAAGTGAATTCATTCTTCAGCTCCTCACTACTTTTCTTCTCTTTTCTCACTCTATACCCCAGCTTGGGAACTCCGCTCCTCTGGCAGATCCCTTTTATCTGTGCCCTTCTCTGCCACTGCCAACTCCAGACTTCATTTTACCTTGCTGCTCCATATGCCTGGAACAAATTACTAAGTCAGTATAGCGGTCTCCTTCTCTAGCCCTATTCAAATTCAGGCTAAAAACTCACCTCTTCAGGGATGCTTTTGGATCCTGATGCTCCTCTCTCTCTTGTTCACTATTTATGTGTATCTTACAATATTCTAGTCCCCAGTTTTGTGATTTTCTTCTTCATTTTGATTAGATTGTAAGTTCTGATGAGCAGAGACTGTGTCCGACATCTATAGCACTGTGCATTCCTTGTAGCGCTATACAGTATTAGTAGTAGTACTGTGAATCTTGGTAAAATTTCAATAAAATTATTTTAAAAAGGATTAAAGCCAGTTAAGACAGAAGTCCTATGGGTGCATACTAATAATGTGCATTTTCCTAGTTTTGCTTTGTTCCTTGGAGATCACCAGATAGAACTGAGAGAAAAAGTGGCAGGCCAAATGCTTAGGATAGACAGTGGGTTGACATTGGAAAGTCATATTTCCTTCTGACACAACTTCATTTACTCTGCCTGCTATTTGATAAGTATGGTTTCACTTCTGTTGTCATGTGATAGGCATGTTAGTCCACTTCAATGGTAGTTAAATAAAACAGCGAAAAAGGTAAATAAGAGAGACCACGTGACGCATGAGCGAGTAAGAGGTCTCTCTGCTCGCTCCGGGACTGCCCGACTCTTAATGAATCTTTTCTAAGAGCCTTTCTACATATTCGCTATTTTAAGAGCACGGGCTGGAAGGTCTCACCCTCTGGAAGCGGCGGCTACAAAATCTTTCACCAATATGCCTTTAGCAGCACGCAAAGAGCGGGAGAAAGCGCCAAGGAGTGGGCCCTCCTCGGTGGGGAAGCCGATGTCCGGCATGCCACAGCCTACCTCGCCGGGAGCAGAGAGTGTGGAATCTGGCTCGGAGGAGCTTGCATGTGAAGTTGTGAAACTTCTGGAGCCGAAGTTTGACTTGATTCTCTCTAAACTGGAGACGATGGGAGAGACTCTGACGGAATTCGGCCATCGGGTAGATGAGTTGGAACATCGTGTCTCGGCCCTCGAGGACTCTGAGGGCAGTCAGACCCGGAAACAGGCCGCGATGCTAAAGACTATTGAGATGCTATGTGACAAAGTCGAGGACTTAGAAAATCGCTCCCGCAGAAACAATCTGCGTTTGGTGGGAGTCCCGGAGTCTCACACAGATGCGATGTTACTCCCTATGGTGGAGAGCTGGCTCCCCCGAGAACTCGGGCTTGAGGACCTCGTGGGAGACCTGAGAGTGGAACGGGTGCATCGCCTTGGGCCCAAGCAGGAGAACACCCAACGGCCCCGAGTGATCATAGCCCGCATTTTGAACTTCCACCATAAATGGAGGCTGTTACAGGCTTATCGGAAAAAGCGGACTCTGATGATAGATGATCATAAGGTGCTCATATTCCAGGATTACTCTGCCGCGGTGGCGGCGAAACGAAAGGAATTTTCCCCGATCTGCTCGGCGCTCTTCAAGAAACAACTGCGCTTCACCCTAGCTTTTCCAGCAACGCTCCGCATGCTTTTTGAAGGGAAGAATCATGTTTTGACGACAGCTGCTGCGGCACGGCAGTTCCTTGAGGACCTGGAGAAATCTGAGACGGAGAACAGGCGGGCGACCTGAAGGGCGGTATTCTCCATTTTTGACGTCTACACTAGTTGCTCCTCTCTGTGGGTCCACATGACAATCGCGGGACCTGGGACAGGCCTTGCTAATTACTGAACTGTTCCGATTTCCCTGCATGGGGCCCCTGCCCTGGGCCATGGACCCTGGAGCGTCAGCCCCTGTTGGGCTGAACCCGTGCGTTGGCAGGGGACCCCGGGGGTATGTGCGGAGCGATTCTACTCAGTTTGATTGTTTTTTGCGGTAGTGTTTGATATGATATGCTTGTATTCTGTGTTGGGGGAGACTTCTTGCTATGTGGAAGGCGCGCTGTGCACAGTGGCTGGTTGGAGGTGAGACCGGACCCCGGTACCGTAGAGCTATGGGCTCGATGATGGGGGGTCTCCTCCCGACAGTCATACTCTTTGGAGGGTGGGAGTGGGGCAGCCCTGCTGCGCACAGTGGTGGGATCCGAGCCTGGAAGACAGAGCCGGGAGTAAAATGGTTAGCACTTTTATGCGGGTGGGGGGATATCAGAACAGGGGGATGGGGCTTTGGAGGGATGGGGCGGGCTGGGGGGAGGATGGGGGGGTAGGAGGGGGTAATAGGCAAGGGCATTGGGGGGCTACTGGGGGGGGAAGGTGGGCGGGGGCTGCATTGGGAGGGGAGGGTGCTGATCGAACAACGACTTTGGGTAATGGGTCCGGGTGGATCTTTCTTCCAGGATAGACTAGGGGGTGGTGGTTGCTGTGAGCTGAGGCTGGGCAGCTCGCAGCTCGGAGCCCTGAGTGCGAGGTATAGCTCTCGTTTTTTAGAAGGGAGGTCGGAGGCTGATGGGGACTGATTTGTGTTTTATTTCTTGGAATGTGGGGGGTCTTGGCTCCCCAATAAAACGCACCAAAGTTTTGCAGGCCTTGAGGAAGCAGGGGGCCCATATCGCGTTTTTGCAGGAAACTCATCTCAGTGACCGGGAACATGCCAAACTAAAAAGAGCCTGGGTGGGGCATGTCTATGCAGCGGCAGACCCCGGGGGCAGGAAGCGGGGTGTGGCCATTTGTTTCCACCGGCATCTCAAAGTTGAGATGATTCGGGAAGAGCGGGACCCCATGGGGCGTTCCATCTGGGTGCATGTGAAGATAAATGGAGAGGAAATGCTGCTGGGAAATGTCTATGCCCCCAATGTCTATAATCACGGGTTCTTTAAATCCCTGGGGCGGAGACAGGGCACTACCCCTACACTGCCCATTGTTCTAGCGGGAGATTTTAATTGCACACATGACCCCCTGCTGGACAAATCGGTGGCTCCTCCGAGCGTGGGAGGGTGGAAGGCTCGGGGTATCTCTTACTTATGTCAGGTGGGAGGGCTGGTGGACGTATGGAGAGCTCTGCACGGCGGGGAGAGAGACTACACACATCTATCTAGAGCCCACCAAACCTGGTCTCGAATTGACTATGTATTGGTGACTCAAGCAGATTTTGGTAGGGTTCGCACAGCTGAGATTGGCCCCATACAGGTCTCTGACCATGCGATGGTTAGCATTAATTGGCGAGGGTGTTACCCCCTTGGGGGACGATGGGCGTTCCCATGCCATCTCTGGCATAGGCCGGGGTTTCGGGAATTTGTGCGGGGAAAATGGGGAGAATACTTGGCTGATAATGAGGGCAGTGTAACCTCCGAGGCTACTCTATGGGAGGCAGGGAAAGCGGTCATCAGGGGCCATATTATTGCCTATGTTGCTACGGAGCGGAAACGGGTGAATACAGAGGTGGTGCGGCTAGCACAGGAGCTGCAAGAGGCCAGGAGAGAGTCGGTGCTACAGCCACGAGAGGGGGGGCTGAGGAAGTATTTCGAGATTCAGAGGCAGCTGAATAATATTCTTCAGGATCGGGCGGTCTTTGATATGCAATATTATAGTCATCAGTTGTTTCGCTTTGGCAATCGTTCAGGAGCGTTGTTGGCTCGGCTAGTGCGTGATGCGAGAGGCTCAAATTTGGTAACTGCCCTTAGGACGTCTAGAGGGGACAAAGTTACGGACTCAGCGGCTATTGTACAAGAGTTCCGGAGATTTTATTGCGAGCTTTATACGCCAGAGCAAGAGGACCGCGAACAGGAACGCTGTTTCTTAGATGGTGTTTCCCTCCCACAGGTGACGCAGCAAGAGCTAGAAGCCTTAAACCGCCCAATAACTGGGGCCGAGATCCAGCGGGTTATCAAGATGGGGAAAGTGCACAAGGCGCCAGGCCCCGATGGCTATGGGTCAGAATTTTACAAAATTCTCGGGGAGCAAGTGATACCTATTTTAGCAGGAGTATACTCTGAGGTATTGGATACTGGGCGCTTCCCGCGGGACATGCGTACGGCTTCTATTTCGCTTATTCACAAGCCGGGGAAAGACCCAGAAGACCCTGCCTCTTATAGGCCGATTTCCCTTATCAATTTTGACATGAAAATACTGGCTTCCATCTTGGCGGAGAGAGCACAGCAGGTGTTGGGCCGACTTATTGGGTACTATCAGGCGGGATTTGTCAGGGGCAGGGGGGCAGCCTGTAATATTGCGAAAGTCCTGCTGGGTATGGACTTTTGCCTCCAGCGAGAGCTGCCCTTGTTGCTGGCCAGCTTAGACGCCGAAAAGGCTTTTGATCGGGTCTCATGGGATTACATGTTCGAAGCGCTGCGGCGTTTTGGCTTTTTGGGGCAGTTCGTGGGCTGGGTCCGCGCGCTCTACACGGAACCGCGTGCGTTCATTTCGATGGGAGGAGAAAGCTCGGCGCCTTTTGTGCTGCGTAGGGGGACAAGACAGGGCTGCCCCTTGTCGCCTCTCCTCTTCATATTACATTTGGAACCTTTACTGGTTAAGCTGGTGCACCAGGAGGAGGTGACTGGAATTACCTGGCCGACGGGCACTCTTAAACTTAGCGCCTTTGCGGATGATATGCTCCTCTGCTTAACGAATCCGCAGCATTCGTTAGAGGGAGCGCTCGGCACCATAGCAACTTTTAAGACATTTTCTGGCTTGAAAATCAACACTGCCAAGTCGTTAGGATTAGATGTGGGTGGGCACAGCCGGGCGGAGTGGCGAGGAGCTTTCCCCTTAGGTTGGGCTGATGGGCAAATTCGTTACTTGGGTATTCATATTCCGGCGTGCCTCGACCAACTTTATAAAGCAAACATTCAAGCCCTCCTTGAGGGGACTCTGGAGCGGCTGAGGAAATGGTGCCCGTTGCCGCTGTCTCTCAGTGGTAGGATTGCCTTGTTTAATATGATTGAGTTTCCCCGTTGGGCGTACGTTCTGCGGCACCTGCCCATTTGGCTGCGGCAACGGGAGACCCTGCTTTTGCAGCGTCACTTGTCGCGGTTTTTGTTTAAGGGCCGGCGGGCGCGCATAGCGATGGAGGTCTTGCTCCAACCCAGGGACCAGGGTGGGGCTGGACTCTTATCGGTGCGAGGATATAACATGGTCTGTTGGGCCCGGATCCTGCGGGATATGGTAGAGGGTAGTTCGCAGATGGTTCCGCTCAGAATTTTGGACGCTATGGTGGCCCCCCACCATCGAATGGCAATACTGCAGGAGACAAGGGGCATTACCCCGGAGAATTGCAAACAGTCGGGCTTCTGGCGGGCGGCAGGGCAGGCTTGGAAGGCCCTCTGTCGCAACAGGAAGGTCTCATGGTGAAGGACGGACTGTATCCCGTTGATAGGCAACGTGACTTTTGCCCCTGGGCTGGCCTCTGCGGCGACCAGACGGTGGGCTGAAAGGGGGCTTTGTTACTTGGGGCAGCTCCGAGTGGAGAGGAGTGAGAAGGTCGATTCTTTTGCTTCGCTACAAAAGAAGTATGCTCTAGGTATCCATGACCTTTTTTTCTATTTCCAGGCCCGCCACTACTTTCTTGGGCTCAGTAAAGAGCATGGCCACTTCTGTGTACAGGGAGGGATGCTGGAGTTGTTCACAAGGTTAGAGGGGAAAATAACGCTAGGGGGATTAAGTCGGGAGCTTCACCCGGAAGGGGGTGCCTCGCGTCTAGTGGCTTTAGAGGAGAAGTGGAGGAGAGATGGTGTCCCGCAGGGATCGGCAGGGCAGTTGCGAGCAGCTTTTACCGCAATCAAGAAGATCTCGGAAACGGTGCAACTGCAGGAAATTCAATATAAATTCCTCTGGCGGGCGTATGTGCATAATATTTGGGCAGCTAAAGTGGGCTTGGCAGCGACTGATGTGTGTAGTCTCTGTAGGGTGGAAAAAGGAGGCCTGGCGCATCGGTTTTGGGCTTGCATACATATTCAGGGGCTATGGCTGGGGATCGGGAAGACTCTAGGGAGGTGGTTACAAGAGGATTTAGAAATGTGCCCAGAATGGTGTCTGTTTGATGCCTATGAGCGGGAGCCCCCACTGAGGGGTGCAGCGCGTAGGCTCTGCACTAAAGTTTTGTGGTAGTAAAACAAGTCATACTTCGGCACTGGCTGGAAGATACAGTGCCTTCAGTGGGGGAATGGGAACGAGTTATGCTGGAGTTGATGGGGATGGAGCGGCGTTCAGCCAAGACCCTAGGGGGGAAACAATGGGATCAATTCCTGGAAATTTGGGGCCCCGTTAGCGAGAGGAGCTTGGGGTCAGTGGCAGAGGGACACTCTAGCAACCATTACTCATGATCTGTTTTGAGCGTGGATCAGCGGGGGGGGGTGAGGGGGGGGGTAGGAGGGGGAGGTAAGAGGGGGCGGGGGATGGGAAGTGGGGGGGGGGCGGGGTGGGCAGGAGGGTGCAAGCAGAGTTTAAAATAGGATATATTTCCTTTTCGTAGTCAGCGCCATGCCTGTATTAGTTAGTTCTCCGGTCGGCGGCTTAGTGCCGGTGTTGGCCAAGGAGAGGTTAATGTTCGTTTATGCTTATGTTTTCTAAGTTTCCTTGTTGTGTGACAGTTTATTTACGCTGGTGTGGACTTCTGTAATCACAATAAAAATGATTTTCCTAAAAGGTAAATAAGGTGATACCTTTTCATTGGACTAATATAACACATTTTTGGACTAGATGAAAATACCATAATAGATATGTGAATCATTAAAACATGTCACTGACAGTCTAATGGGAAGAAGGTGGGGGGGGGGGGGAGTGGGAGGGATGGATGGCTAATCAGAGGGATACCAGGCTCTAAATATTTATGGTGTGGGGTATTCAGCAGCAGAGGTGGCAGCTAGCTGATCTAAAGTGGCTAGGAGCCGCCTTTTAACTCTAAACTCAGATATTCAATTCCAGGTCCATATCTGAGCCCCAACATTGAATATCCAGGTTGGACAAACTGCCAGTAAGCTAACTGGCATGTGGCGATATTCAGGCACTGCCCGGTTAACTTCTGTGGTGAAAGATAGGCCAGCCTTTACTGCGCCTGATATTCGCTGCATGTCGGTAACAGGGTAGAAGCCCAATATTGCTGCTGCCCAATTATTGATGGGTGCCACCCCCAGAACTACCCAGCACACCCTAATGTTAACTGGTCAGCCTAGGGGCATGCAGAAGTGGTGCCCGCAAATATTCAGCAGCATACAAATTATGTGAATATCTCTGTATCCCCCCCCCCCCCACTAGTTTAGAATGTGATAGCAGGCCCATATTTATTTACATTCTCTTATATACCACGCTATTCTGCATCAGTGCAGTTTACATTGAACAAGCTGAAATTACATTGAACAGGGCATTATAACTTGGAGATAAGTATTTTACAGGGAGCATGGGCTGTGGAGGGTTAAGTGGCTTGCCCAAGACCACAAGGAGCACCTGTGGGACTAGAAACCCTAGTCCTTCCGGCCCAAGGTTGCTGTCTTCTAGTGGGATTTGAACCCCTGACCTTCCAGCCTGAAGTACCTTGCCCCAACCACTAGGCCACTCCTCCACTCCTTTGTTAAGTCCTGTCTGGTCTGATTGAAAGTGTCCTATCATTTTAATTTCTATAGATTTTATCCCCTTTGATTTCAATTTCCCTTTCAGGACTCTCACCATTTCTGGACCCTTGAAATGCCCGAACAGTGGCAGTGGCAGACTTCTCACCTCGGTCTGTTCTGTGCTGGCTTATCATATGCCTGTGTGAATTCATTCTGGTCTTTAACAGTTGGCTTGTCTCTCTAATATAACATTCCTTTGCACATTTTCTGTATTGAATAATGTATACCACATTAGAGGAAAAGCATGAATAGGATTCCGTTATTCTGAGTGATTTTTCCCATGTGTGTAACTGTAGGATCCTGTGATATGACATAATTTGCAGCTTGGTAGATTGCAAAGACTTGTGCCATTCATTTCTTTTGGGTTTTTATTGGGATCCTGCTTCTTACTCATTTTTGCTTCAGATTCAGTGGTGGTCGGAAGGCCAATATTGGTGCATTAAGGAATCTCTCTCTCAGTAATTCATCTTCCTGGAGTAGTGGTAGTAAGTCTTTTATGATTTTTCTCAGTTTTTCCACTGTGAATTGTATGCTACAAAGGTGATTCTCTTTGAAGTTGCCTTTTCTCTATTTTAGTAGCTTATCTCTGGGTGTTTTTTAGTGAAAAAGGTGCTGCTTTGCCTTCTTTCACTGACTTGAGGTATTTGTTCCACTCGTTGTACCTCCTCACCCTGCTGGTGGCAGCTTCTGGTAGTCTTCCTGCGACTGTCCTTTGCCTCTTTGTAGTTCTCTTGTCTCTATTACAGATGCCTGCCAGCAAGTTTCAAGCAGTTTTGATTGAAAATGGATAGCAAGCCTCATTGTTACATTATAAAAGAGCTTTTCTCATTGACTTGAATGTGACGGATGAGACAAAAGCACAAATGATTCATTATCCAAGCCCTAACTACATAGGGTTTGGGGACGAATACTAACCAAACTGAAAATTCTTGGCATGCACAGCTCTACCGGGCACATTGATGATTATTAATGCGACAAGATACCTATGAAAATTGTTCTTTAAAAGCTTTCTATCTGTTTAGGATGTGCTATCCCTGGCTTCATAAATTAAAAAATAATTGCAATAAACTTTTAATTTCTTTATCAAACTGTGTATTCATTAGTGGTGATTGATCAAGTTAGTAATTTGCCCTGTGAATATTCTTTCTTAGCACGTCAGTTCTACTTTTTTCATTTAGAAGCCCTCACACGTCAAAAATACTTGCTTATAGTTTGTTGACTTCCAAGTCCCATACAATTTCCTCTCTTTTATGATTTCTAATTAAATATGTAATTCCATCCAACACATTCCATTAAAGCCTGAAAGTCATTCAGATCTTGTAAGTCAGTATCCTGGACAATTGTGTATTTTTCTCAGCTCCATCTGCTACTTTGTCTTATTCCCTTTCATAACAGTAAACCTCCCCCCACCCCACCAAAAAAAATAAAATAAATGCCTTTATAGCTTATCAGCTTCCATCAATTTCCAGTGCTCGTTTATTTGAGATACAGTAAACTTTCAAAGAGCTGCTGAATAGCAGAATTAACTCATAATAGTGGCATTGGCACCATCACCCTCTATTCACCCAGAACCCTACTTATGTTTATGTTTATTTGAACTTGATATACCGCTCAGGCCGAAGCATTAGAGCGGTTTACAATAATATATTATTTGAGGAAACATGAAAGGAACACCATTTGTAAGATAGGACAGAGTAGAGGAAAGAAACAGACAAAAGGATAGGCAAAGAAAGAGAACAGCATGTTACCATAATATATGTGTATGACAATCCAGGCCACATCTCCAATGCTCCTTTCAAGACAAACACCACGGACCAACGCCTAAGGGCCACGCCAAAGGGCCCTCTGGCGAGGCCCTCAGGTGCGAGCGCGCCCCTGAAGCGGCGGTTTAAGCCGTTGCTGATGGCTTCTCATAGGCAGGCAATAGGAGGGAGGAGGGGCTCCTGCTCACAGCTCCGGTAACATCACTGCTTCCCTGCACGCCCCTGAAACAACCACAACTACAACCCAATAGTTTTGACAAAACATGGCTGTAGCTTTTATTCATAATGAACAGGATGTTTAACTTGTTAACAGTATATAAGAATCTCCGACAAATAACATTGGACTGAGCTAGTTGGTGGCATTCTATCCTACTTCTCTCAATGTCAGCCAATTATTTTTAAACCTTCCCCCTCCCCCAGCCTGCAGTCAAGCCAGGCTAGGACCTACTTAAAGAATATGGGAGCCGTCTTTGTGTCTTACATCACATGTGGTGGTGATACCCACGCAGAAGAGGTTACCATTGACTGCTATGTTATTTCTTCCCCACACAATTTGGGATCATATTAACAGTGGGGAAGCTCTCCATCCTACCCTGACTGCCATGGGTGGCCACTGCAACTTGCATGTCACCACTACTCTCATTTGCCACTGTGGCCATGTACCCTCCAATAATTCCTGCACAGAACTAAGAAAAATTGCCTATCACTACTACTATTATTTATAGAGTGCTACAAGGCATAAGCAGTACTCAAGAAATGTGTAGTGTCTTTAACATATGATCTAATTGAAGGGACTTCATACTGAACAAATTCATCCAAATATTTTCCTACAAACTCTAATAACGAACCATTACAAGACAAAATAGGTCTTCCTGGTGGATTGACTAAGGTTTTATGAATCTTCAGGAGAATATATATTACTGGTACTAGTGGGAATCATGGACTCAGAAATTATTTCTCTTTACAGTCAGGAATCCCTTATCGAATACAGTTGTAGTAAGTAACTTCAATTCTTGCTATAAATCCACAGTTGGGTCTTTCATTAACTGCTTATAATGCTCCATGTTTGATAATTGTCTCCAAACTTCATTATCATAGTCCTCTTTATTTTGGACAACCACTGTTCCTCCTTTATCTGCCCATTTAATTACAATGATCTTATCACATTCTAATTCCTGGAGGATTTGTTTTTCTATTCTCAACAAATTTGACAAATAGCAACATGGTTGTTCTTCAATCTTCAAAATATCTTGTATTATTAAATTCCTAAATGTCTGAAGAGCTGGATTTAACGGTCCCGGAGGTACCCAAGTGGATTTATTCCTCACCACTGAAGAGTCACTTTGTGACATTTTACCTTTGGAAAATAATTGCAAATGTAAAATTCTTATAAATCTTTCAATAGAAATTCTACATATTTGTAAGTTTCATTATTTAATGTGCAAAGGTTTGAAATTGGTTATGGATAAGATAACATTTGCCAGTTATGGATAAGAACTTTGCCCAGTTATACAAACATGTTTTAATTCCCCTACCCCTTACCCTCAGCTCGTCCCACCCCACTGTCTGGCTAAATTTTGTCTGGGCAATTCACATACTGCACAGAATTTACCTAGATAAAACAGGTAGTCCCGTGGCATTGCTGATGTACAGTTAATCCTTTGTTTACTTAACTTTAGATGGGACAAAGATAACTAGACAACCTTGATCAGTAAATTTATCCTTCCACAGTCAATTAAATATTGGTCTCCTTGTTTCCTCTCCAAAGCTGTATTTTTCAAAGTTGAACTAAATAGTTATTTCAGCTCACTCAATCTTGTTACTGTCCATTTAAAGCTCTGTACTCATTTTCATCAGCATTCCATCCGCATGGCAAGGTTCCATAGATAAAATAAAGAGGACAATGAACAGCTCCAGTATAACAATAGAAAGCAAGAAGCAACAATCTATGAAATTTATAAACTGAATGTTCAGTTTGGCTTCTTCTAATCTATATTTAGCTGTCTGTTGCCAACAACTGATTTCTTTTATTCCTTCCACCCGCTCCCTCCATCAGATAGACTTTATTGGCATGGGTACTTACATTAAAAGGATTGATTATATTCTTTTTCCAATTAATGTATCATTCTTGAGCTCAATTAGGCAATTGCCCTCTGGAAAAGAACTCCAAGTACATTCCTAATATGCTTCAATCAATTCATCAGACTTGAAAAAAAAAAGTGAACAGAGAAAATTCTGTTCTTTCAGCAAATACAAATAAAAACAAACTAGTCACCAGATACTTAAAGTCATGTATAAGAAAATAAGGGACATCTGGTCATAATAATAGTAATATTTTCACATGCATTTTGTTACTTTTACTGTGGCAGGCTGATTTGTTGTTATGTGGGAGGAAGATATATGTTTAGTATGTTTTTTAACAGAATTTGTGAGTTTGTATGTAATTTTGTGTATGTAAGGTTGTAATCTACCTAGGATTTTATATAGAGTGGGTTGGAGAACTGTTTGAAATAAATAAATACATATTACAATGGGGATGATTTATCAACAATGAGCGCTCACGCGAGGACCATTTTAATGTGATGGATCCTGCAGTAGATAACATGTGTTTATAGCATTAGTATGTGTTGTTAGTAAACGAAGCCCCATATTTTCTATTCTTTCCAATCTTATGAACTTTGGGGAAAAAATCCATCTGTCAGTCTATCTGTGGGCAAAATAGCTCCAACATTTTACAGTAAGGATCAAATTTGGCATGGAGAAAGAACAGGTAAAAAGACACATTGAAGTTGAAAATGGGCCAGATAAAACTGGTGTTCCACAAAAATAAAGTGCCCCCTTCCCCCAAAGAATAGCTCAATGATTTTCTATGGCAGAAGCATGTCTACGGCATAGAAACTTCAATGCCCTGAACCATAGCAGTTAGAAAATTGCCTCTTTCAAACTGTATCTCTCCTCTTCTCTATTCTTCTGGTCAAAAACACAAATGAAGCCCATACAGATACACAAAGGGATATGTTTACTATAGAGCATTAAGGGAGCATCTGAGATCAAGCAATAATGGCAGCATTAAGGGTGTTTGCATGTGATAAAGGCACGGGACAGGTAGTAGGCATTCCGGCAGTAAGGGTGCAAAGTCCCACTTATCGTGTGCTAACAAGACACTGGGCGTTAAGATGCCATGTGTGCACCTTAACGCCCAAAAACAGCTGTCATCCTAAAACAAGATAAGAGAGGGCCAGCAAAAGTCAAGTCAAAGCTGATGGATGGATGGACAGGTAGGAGCTGATGGACCTGAAAGATCCATGAGCATCTTACATAGCAGTCAGTAAGTGGGATGAGCATGTGGGAGGCCGCTTTACTGATTCAGTGAGGGGTGCCCACATAAAATGCTGTAATGTCAGTGTGCGGCCTAGGAAGGGGAAGGCCTGTTCCCCTGCGGAGCCAGAATTGCCACAATGTGTGCATCAAAAGGATGATGGAACAGGAGTGGTGATGTGCAGATCAGCCACAGGAGAGGTGTGAGTGATACACTGAAGTGAGGAAAAAGTTCATGTGTGGGCCATGGTGTAGCAGCTGGCAGGAGAATATATGACTACACATGCTGATGGATGGGCTGAAGGAAGGATGGTGGTAGATGAGAGTGTGGTATGGACTTGAAGCACCGATATTCCTGATGTGACCACACAAATACAGTTGTAATGTGTGGAAAATGTGTGGCTGTGCCACGGGGAAGCCCCAATACCAGTTATATGGGTCTCACAGCTGTCCTAGTCTCCCAACCACCATACAACTCACCAGGCAAATGTGCATACAACAACTGGACAAGAGTCGCTCATACTGGTCATATGCAGCAAGTAAGGAAGTGTGATGGTCCCTACAGGCAGCCATCCCAGGGATAGGATGTGACTGCATGTAATGCACAGCTGTGATGGAACCAAAGCTGTACAGTCAGTTATAATGAAATAGTTGAATCATGTTTTCTAAGTGTGTTATGTCGCTATGTATTTAATTGGTCTCTTTTATACTCTTCATCAGTTCTGTCAAAGTGGCTTACATTGTAACTTGAATGTGGCAATGTACATTAAACCCAGGGACATTGATAACTTTGATTCTTCAGGAGCGATGGAGGGTTAAGTGGCTTGCTCGAGGTCATTCTATGAAGGATCTTTCATAAATCAAAAGCCTCTGTAAAAATGGCCCACTAATCACACAAAGAGAACTAGTGGGAATCAAAACTTGGCCTATTTGCACTCAAGCCAGTGTTCAAACCATTAGGCTACTCTTCCATTCAGGTGCCATACAGCTGCAGGGTGAACATGTTTGACCCTCTGCAATGGGCTGCAGCACAGTCAATAAAGTCATCCTCTCCAAAGTGCATGATTGCAAATAGCATGTATACAGACCCAAAGTGCTATCGGAACACATAAAAAAGCATGAGAATATATGTCCACCAGTTCAAAGAAGACCCTGGACTGTTCCTGGAATGAAAATGAACTGAATATCCCACAACCAGAAAGAGAACAAATGGGAATCAAACTCAACTCTATTACTTACTGAGCCAATGCTCTAAGCTTCACCCCCACACCATACTGAACAGTAATACCCTGACTCAAAGACACTGCAGGTTCCTGTCTGCAATGGGTGCAATCCAGGACATGAAACAATGGGGCTGGCATGTTATAAGACCATGGTACACCACACCTAGGGTCCGCCTACAGCAGTGCACATGCAATACATAATGCACAGGAAACGCAGTACTGTAGCTTCTCAAAAGACAAACTGCTGCTGGATACATCTCTTGTCCAAAGGTCATGTAACGTCAAGATGCTCGTCCCTCCACTGCACCCCAAACAGCAAACAACATTCACACACATGGGTCTGCTGTGCCACAGTGTGGTTCTAACCCCAGAGGCAGCACATATGCAGGGTATGCAGTCCCCTGTGATCTACTGCACACAGTGAGATAGGTAAATCTGCACCCAAACAAAAAACAAACCACATTACTGGCCTTCCTGGAGGGCCATGTACATGTCTCCCACCATCACAGATGACAAGCACGTACTGGGCAATGCCTTAGTAATCACAGTCACCACTATGGCTGCAATTTCTGCTCTGTGTGCCAGTATAGGTTAGACCCTCCATTACGCAGGATGCACTGCACATTCTGAACAGCTTTCTGCAACTGATCACGAAAAGGAGAATGCTGTGATCCATCACATCAGCCCAGAAATATGCAGGGATATTGTGTACTTCAAGCACATAACTGCTGCAAACTGTGCTATTGACCAGTTTCAGGAGTGGGACACACATCACCTGGTCCCCAGAGCATGCCCCACAATAGCTGGATCCTCCAGGTCTCAGAGCAGATTTATATCACTGTCAGCATATGATGCTGCTCACTTGGTTATCTGCACAGTTGAAGCATGCTGGCATGTCCGGCTCCTTTTGGCTAGGGACTCTTCTATAATATCTTATGACAGTCTCCAAGGTTGTGGTAGCTGTTTCCAAAGAACCTGAATGCAGTGACTTTTGTCTGTGCAGGAGAGGAGGTGCTGACAACAAACTGATAGGCATGCCTAGACCATAGTTAACAGACCAAGAACAGCTGCTAACATGTCCTTCTAGGCCTTTCAATCTACTACAGCAAGCACAATCAGTCTTCATATGTTGGCCAACACTGGACTGTGTCAGCCATTCACATCCCAACTGTGCCCAGTCTACTGGTCTTACACACTACATGTGCACAGAGTGACCATGTACACCCTGGCTTGGTACAAACAGCAGGGACAGCCAGCAGTCGATGTACTGACTGGACTGCCAAGAAAAGAAGACTACCCACATCACTGCAATGTGGATACATAGCCATGACATGGTCACTACATGGTCAGAGTGAGAGTTGCCTCACAGCATGTATTGATGTTTGTACCATGGCCATACTTATTTATTTATTTAACATCTTTTTTTTCCGTCTTTCTGCAAGTCAAAACTGTTTACATGGAACTCGGTGCAGTTTAACTTAATAACTTTAATAGTGGTGTGTATTACAACTAACGTTGTGACTTAATATACAAATGCAATCATGTGGGTGGGGAGGGAGTACGTCTTAGTAATTAGGGTAAGGTTGGAAAACAAAAAGTTAACTTATATACAGTGCATAATGGTTTCCTAGTTATGCGGGGCAAAGGGCCTAAGTAATGTCATTAAGAGTTGGGCTCTGTAAAGTGACTGGATCGGTACTGAAGGTTTCACAATATAAGTGAGTTTTTACTTCTTTCAAAAGTCTCCTGTGTCATCGATGGATCTTAGTTGGGGTGGTAGGGCATTCCATAATGTCATTGCGTAGATGGAAAAGGCCCTATTGCAAGTGTGTTGGTTGCTTTTGAATTTTATAGTGTGTATCTCGAGAAGGTTGTGGGTGTTGGGAGGCCCTGGAATGTTTGTGCATTATCTTGTGAGTATTAAGCAGCACTTTATATTTGATTCAAAATGAGATGGGAAGCCGTGTAGCTGCTGGAGGATTGGGGAGATACGTGTCTATTGAGAGATTTCTTGAATGATTCTGGCTACCATGTCCTGTGCCAGCTGCAAGGGGTATAAGGTATATTTAGGCAGACCATGGTAGACTGAATTACAGTAGTCGAGGATGGGAGTTATCATGGCCTGGCAGTTTGTGTGATAATCTCCTGAATTTAGGAGAGGGTGTAGATTTTTTTAGGGTTCTAAGTTTGTGGTAAACAGAACCAGTGGTGCGTTCAATTTGGGACTGTAGCTGAAGGCCTTAGTCAAGGATAAGTCCTAGGTATTTTACTTTGGTCTTAACAGTAATGTCTGCATTTCCATGCTTGCTGCAGACACGTTAGGATGGCTCTGCCATTTACCTAACCTCTGACTCATATACATCCTGTGTGGATGGCTCTGTTTCTGACAATACCTAGAATCCTCTTCCCTTCATTTGTGTACCCTTTGACTTTGAACATGTGTAGCGCTAATGCAATGCAAGTTGCTCTGGAAATTGGGCCACAGACAACCTGTGAATGCATGTAGGACCACAGTGGCATATGTCTGACACATCCCCAAACACAGTGTCCCCCTACACAGCTTGTGGCAGTGAACATTGCACAAAATGCCATGCTTGAACACCCACATAATGTTATATCCCTTGCCATGGGCCCTACCAAAGTGGTCAGTGCAGCACATGCACTCACTCACACTGCAGATGCAGTGGACACCCCACCCAAGAGCGCATGGAAGCATGGCAGCTTGTACATGTGGTCTCACACTGTATGTAGAGTTGCTGAAGAGCTGACTTGCAGCATGTCATTTGCACAGACATAATACCTGGGCATCACATGCAGGCACACTGTAGTGCTGTAGCTCACAGTCCTCTTGGGACACACACACATACATTACCTTGCTGTCCAAAAGTGGTGCACATCTTCATTGTTACCTGCCCCGTAGACCTCCTGTAATACTCCATCATTGTCAATGCCTGCTCAGTGCGCAGGCGTTATTAGTGCTCTCTGCAATGTATGGCACTATCAATGCCTGCTCATAGTGTGCTGGTGCTGTTAGCGTGCTCTGCCATACAGCCTTACATTATGCAGTTTCTCAGTGTGACAGCTGAGTATGAAGACTCATGCTGGACAAAATGTGGAGGGTTGCACATGATACTTAATTTCCAGGAATGTATAATAACATTAACACACCTGGATAGGCTGGCCTTTAACCCATAGCCCCTCCATCATAGACACACTGGTCATGTGTTTGGAGCCACAGTACAGCCAAGTGACTGCATCAGTCCATGGGTATATAGGTGGTCATTGTTAGGGTGCATAAGGCCATGACTTGGGTGTGTATATGTCTGCTTAGCTATCTGCAGGCTCTGTGCCTTACTTGTCTGATGGGGTCTGTTAGGAAGGTGTGTAAGAGGGACATCTTGTGAGGTCTGTATGTTGTACTGCCTTTGCTAAGTTACTGATGCAACTGACATGCATGTTATACATATATGATCTGTCCAGTCAAAGGAGCAGGTCATGATACATGAACACACACATTCCAGCCCATGGGTGTCCTAGCAGAATGACCAATGTACCCATTGCCTGGTGTGTGCTTGCGGGCCAGTCATGGACTACTCTCATATGTTGCAGCCCAGAAGAGGTAGTCTATATTCACATGTGGCTCCGATGGTTGCCACCGGTTCACACACAAACACTAGTCATTGTTTGGCAGGTGAGGTTTTCAAGAGGTTTTCAAGAGGTTTTAGTTGGCACTGGGGTTCCCAGCACTGGGACCTCTAACACACGGTTGCGCAACCTGGTGGTAAGGGAGCACACACTGTCAATGCCCACTCTCCACCTCCTTTCCCCTTAATGCTGTGGGCCCTTCTAACACTTGTTAATGCAGTGTTATCAGTGCTTTCCACAGCGTTAACCACTCATGGGTGCCACTAACACAGGCACACTTTCTCCCTTACTACCCTTTAGTAAACATACCCCATAGACACAAAGAAATGACACAAAGTGTGATATTTTATATAACCAAGCAATATCACTGTCCAGCTATTTCAAAAGATGGAATTTACAGATTAATCACATGGTGCCACTGCCCCAAGACAACAGGTGGAGGCCAGTTCCATACAGGGCATGTCCGGATTGTCCGAACATCCAAAATCTGGATGACCCAGATGTGCACCCGATTCTGCTCCCACGGGAGCAGAATCAGGGCACAGGTCCTGGACGTGGCCCAATTCAGGTCCGTTAGACATCCAAGATCCTCCCCAGCTAGCCCAACCTAGGCTCCGGCATGGTGCCATGGTGTCCCGTCTAATAGGCGGAATATTATGTATGGAGGAATATTATGTATATATCAGAAGGAATTTTATATATGTATCAGACATATGCTGTCAGTGTAGGCCACAGGTCATTTTCCAAATCTGCAGAAGTAGTCTGTTAGCTTATTTACTGTGAAGGTAGGACACAGGTCATTTGCTAACCCTGCAGAAAAAGCTCTTTAGCTTAGCCTTGCAAAAGCAATGCACACACATTATATGCAGAAATAAGTAAAAAGAGCAAAGGAGATAAGATATGCTGATTCCCCTTTTGGAAGCTCTGTAAAGATAACCTTTTAACCCTGCAATTCAGTTTTTGCTATTCAGTTTTTGCATCTGTCTGTAACCTTCCATGACGTATATGGTGCATCTTTTTATCCTATATAAGCAAAGCTATACTCTGAATAAACTTAGCAGCTTATATCATACCAATAATGTGTGATTATTTGCTGTTCCCAAGCGCTTGTACTGAGAAACAGGATTCAGGGAGAAGGAACCAAATTCATAGCATCAGCATCAGTTGTGGTAACTGAGAGAAAATAATATCAGTTGGGGTAACTGATATATAGAAGCTCAGTTGTAGTAACTGAGATATACATAAGAAATAATATCAGTTGGGGTAACTGATACATAGAATAGAGAATCCAATCTGTTCTGGTAGCAACACCATCACCATGGCAGAGGGACGCCATGCAGGAGCCCCAATTGTCTGCAACTTTTTAAAGATTGTCTTCCCCACTGCCTGATCCCCAATCGGCCCTCCCCTACTCACCTCTGCGTGGAGGCCCGGGCTGGATGTATGCCAATGTTGGGGGGGACTTATTTCACCTCCGAGGTAGAATAAGTCCTCCGTCTAAATCACCAAGCCCGAACGTACAGGGCCATCGTCGGAATCGACCCTGTATGTCTGGGTTCTGGGTCCCGCCTCTGGCCTTCCCCCCTCCTGCCCCTGATTCATGAAGCACAGTTAACATGGAAATCAGGCCACGCTAACTGTGTTGGCCCCATGCTAATAATTAATGTAGATCACTGTGCTTGATTAGCGAGTGCTGTAACCCACACTAACTGCACACCACAGTTTAGTAAAAGGGCACCTATCACTCGCTGTCAGTTCCACATTATAATTTCCAAACTGGCACTTCCCAGTGCTAACTTCCTTGACAAAGAGGACCACTTAGCTAAGCCATGGGGCCCTATAACATAGCAGAGCCCACTACTAAGGGTGGTGGCCAATTCCAGATGGCGGATGGGGTAAGAGGTAATAATTGGATGGCCAGGGAGACAGGATGGGAGGGGTTAGATGAGCAGAGATTGAGAAGTTGTGAGCTCGAGGTCAGTACATGGGGGGGGGGGGGAGGCAAGTTAACTAGGAGGATACAGTGAAAAGTTGCATTTTCTGGCTGATTCATCAGGTTGTCAGATGGAGGTCTGTGATGTATGGGGGGGGGGAGGTATGACAGTCCTAGTGCTTAACTTAGGCAGGCTCTACTACTACTACTACTACTACTACTACTACTACTGAACATCTTTATAGAGATACAAGGCGTAGGCAGCACTGCACAGACACATGTAAAAGATGGTCCCTGCTCATTGGAGCTTACAATCTAGTCGAGACAGACAACACAGTAGCTGTAGACATGGGAGAGAGCTAGGGGGAATGGTAAGGAAACTCAAAGGATATCAAGAGAGTCAAGATCCGAAAGCAGCAGCCAAGATGTGATTTTCAGCCTGGATTTGAAAAGGGTCAGAGAAGGCACCTGATGTACAGACTCAAGTAGTTTTTTCCAGGCATAAGGAGCAGCAAGGTGAAAGGAGCCAAGTCTGGAGTTTGGCAAAAGAAGAGAAGGGCACAGATAGTAGCGATATGCCAGAAAAGCGGAGTTCTTGAAGTGTAGGGAGAAATAAGAGAGGAAAGGTAGTGAGGAGCTGCAGAGTGAATGCACTTATAGGTCAGCAGGAGAAGTTTGAACTGGAAGTGGAAATGGATAGGAAGCCAGTGAAGAGACTTGAGAAGAGGGGTAATATGAGCATGATGAGGCTGGCGGAAGATTAGCTGTGCATCAGAATGTTGAACAGATTGAAGGGAGAGAGATGACTCAGAGGGAGACCAGCAAGGAGCAGATGGGAGGTGACTAAGGAATGGACAAGTGTCTTAGTAGTGTGTTCAGAAAGGAATGGGCGAATTTTGTTGATGTTGTAGAGAAAGAAACCAGCAAACATTCAAGAATAACTAAAACTTCACCTCACTACTTATATTATTTTTGTCGAAGCTATGCTGTAGGAGGGATAGCACTATCATCTATCCCACACCAAGCAGCTAGCTGCCTTTTTTTCTTTTTTATGGTCCTGTCACCAATCAATAATTTCTCAAACAACGTAAAATTTGTACTTAGCTTAGAACTCTCAATCTCAACTTTGTCATTCCGTCACTCCAAAAGAGGAATTTTAAGCATGACGCGCGCGTTTCGAGCCAAAGGCTGTGTGTCAAATGCTGGAATCTTTGTTGTTTCGGTAACGGAATCCCAAAAAACGCCGTCCATGCGGCTGAGGTATACGTCTCTCCTCTATGGGTGCAGCGTCCATACACGCAATCTTTAAACAGGAGCTCAACCAATAAGAAGAGGAAAAACCCCACGAAAAGGGGAATCCCAATTCTGATTGGTTCCTACAGAATATCATCAGACAATAGAGTACCATTCAACTTCTCGATTGAGACCCTCAGGTTCCACAGTATTTAGCTGAAAAATCCATCTTTGTTCAAGTAATTGAAGTTGATGAAGTCGGTCTCCCCCCTAGGATCCGCCAGAACATGGTCAATCACTGACCATTGAAAGTCATCAAATAGATGGTGCAATTGTAAACAATGTGACACTATCGGTGCCGTCAATACTTTATTGTGCAAGCGAGAAGCATGTTCCGTTAAGCGTGTTTTAATTTCTCGACTAGTCCTGCCGATATAAAGCAACGAGCAAGGGCAAATTAGCATATACACCACAAAACTTGATAGACAGTTCGTATCCCAGCGTCTTACAAAAAGATGTTTTGTTTTTGGATGTAGCCATTGAATTCCCGTCATGGAAGTCACACAAAATTTACAGGATCCACATGTCGAATGTCCAGTTGTAACAGGTGGCCGATCAACTCTATCAATTAGTAATGTAGTCTTCATGAGCATATCTCCAAGGTTTCGCCCTCTGGCAAAGGCTACCCTAAGAGGTTTATTAAAACATTCTAATAATTGTAGCATAGGCCAATGTTGTTTTAAAATGTGTAAAACTGCAGAGCTGCCTTCAGTAAATGGAAGGATTCCTACAATTGAATCTTCTGAACTTCGACAAGTGTTTGTGTAACTAGGGTCAAGTAACCATTCACGATGAACAAATCGTGCTCTCCGCATCGCTTTTCGAATAATATTGGAAGGGTAGCCCCTATTAGTTAATCGACGGCTTAATTCATTGGCTTGGGTCAAATAATCCTCAAGTGTATCACAATTTCGTCAATCTGAGAAATTGACCAAAAGGTAAACCTCGTTTAAGAGGACCTGGATGATAGCTGTGAAAATGTAATAAGCTGTTCCGTTGAACATTTTTCCAATATAGAGTTGTATGAAGACTACCATCAGATATCGTAATCTGAAGATCTAAGAACTCAATCGTGGTAGAATGCACATGCGCTGTAAATTGAATGTTAGTCCTTAGGGTGTTCAACCATTCTAAAAACTCTGTAAGAGCTGACAAATCGGAAACCCAGATAAAAAATATATCATCCAGGAACCTTTTCCAGAAAAGGACGTTTGAAAAACCTGGCGCTTGTTGTATTTGAGAAGTTTCCATATGACCCATATAGATGGTAGCGATCGAGGGGGCACAAGTGGCCCCCATCGCAATTCCAGAAATTTGCTGATAGTAAACACCCTCCGATACAAAATAATTTCTGGTTAGGACCAATTCCATCATTTGTAAAAGAAAAGACCTTGGGAGACGTAATGGAGCTGACTGAAAACAGTCTCCTAATAGTGTGAGCGCCTCCAGAGAAAGAGAAAGAAACGGCAGGTATAACTATCAGTTGGATGTGTGTAGAGAAGGAGAGAGAGGAGTCAAAGACAACCTCAAGGTTGCAAGCTGAGGAGACAGGGAGGAGTAGAGAGTTATCCACAGAAACTGAGAAAAGAAGAAGGGGAGAGGAGGGTTTAGGGGGAAAGATAAGAAGCTCAGTTTTGGCCATGTTCAATTTCAAGTGGCGGTGAGACATCCAAGCAGCAATGTCAGAAAAACAGGCAGAGATCCAGGCTTGGATTGCTGGAGAGATTTCAAGAGTAGAGAGGTAGATCTGGGAGTCATCAGCATAAAGATGGTACTGAAAGCCATGGGAATGGGCATAGAGAGAGAAAAGGAGTAGACCCAAGACAGATCCTTGGGGTACATCAACTGAGAGTGGGATAGCAGTAGAGGAGGAGCCACCAGAACAAACAAGAGTGATGGCAAAGATAAGAAGAGAACCAGGTAGCACAGAGACCTTAAAACCAAGCGAGGACAAGGTATCAAGGAGTAGGCTATGTCAATAGTGTCAAAAGCATCAGAAAGGTCAAGAAGGATGAGGATCGAGTAAAGGCCCTTGAAGTTTGCCAGGAACAGGTCACTGGAGACTTTGGCAAGAGCCATTTTGATGGAATGTAAAGGACGAAAAGCAGATTGTAGAGGATCCAACAGGGCTTGAGAGGAGAAAAAATTGAGGCAATGGTGGTGAACCGCATGTTCAAGTAGTTTAGAAACAAAGGGGAGGAGGGAGATGGGTTGATAGTGAGAAGGACAGGTAGGGTCTAGTGAGGGTTTCTTGAGGAGAGGAGTGACCACAGCATGTTTAAAGGCTGCAGGGAAAGTTGCAGGGGAGAGCGATAGGTTGAGAATATGAGAGATGGAAGAGACTACAGTGGAGGAGATGGGTGGGAATAGGATTAGAGGAGCAGGTGGTGAGTTTGGATGAGGAAAGAAGGTGAATGGTTTCCTCCTCGGAAATACTTGAAAAAGAAGAAAAGGTAGCAGAGGTTGGGGAGGAAGATTGGGAGTGTAGAGGGGGAAGAGGGGGAAGAGGGGGAGTATCTGACCTCATGGGGAATCTTGTGGATTTTGTCATGGAAGTAGTCAGCCAGTGTTTAGGCAGAAAGGGAGGGAGGGGTCTGAGGCAGAGGCACCAGAGGAGAGAGTTGAAAGTTGTAAAGAGACAGCGAGGGTCAGGGGCATGAGAATTAGTCAGATGGACATAATAGTCTTATTTGGCAAGTGTCCATGGCTAACTGGAAAGAGACAAGCATGAATTTAAAGTATAGAAAGTCTGCAAGAGTGTGGGATTTGACTCAAGCAGGATCAGTTGAGCAGGCACAGGTAGTGGAAGTCAGCCATTGTTGAGGTACAGTACACCTCATTGGATGTGGCATGGGTGGAGCAAGAGCATCCAGAGCAGAGGAGAGTGCAGCGTTATAGGAAGTTACTCCCTCATCAACAGATTCAGGTGACATACTGGAGAAAAGAGGTGATGAGACAGTGGAGGAGAGAGTCAATGGGTCAATAGCATGAAGATTTCTAAAGAGGTTGGAGGAGAAAGGGTGAGGATGAGGTGGTGAGTGATGAGGAGTGAAGCTTAGCAGGCGATGGTCTGATAAGGGGAGAAGTGATGTATAGAAGTTTGAGGATAGGCCATTAGAGAAGAATACAAGTTCAAGGCAGTGGCCTTGCTGGTGAGTAGAGGCAGTAGAGCAAAGCTGGAGGTTGAATGATGAGGTAAGGGACAGGAGCTTTAAAGCATAAGGGTTGGAGAGGTTATCAACATGAATGTTAAAATCCCTGAGAAAAAGGGAGGGGAAAGATGAATCCAGAAAAAAGGATAGCCACGAGTCAAAGTCAAAGAGAAAGGTAGAGGTGGACTTGTCAGAGGGTCAATAAATAACAGCTAATTGGAGAGGCTCAGATGACAAGACTTCGAATTTCATACTTTGGACACATCATGCGAAGAGAGAGATCATTAGAGAAAGACATCATGCTTGGCAAGATAGAAGGTCAACGCAAAAGAGGAAGGCCAGCAATGAGATGGATCGATACAATAACAGCAGCTACGGGTACCAGTCTGTCAACAATGAGCCGCCTGACTGAAGACCGAACACAATTTAGGATAGCTATCCAGAGGGTCGCCATGAGTCGACTCCGACTCGACGGCACTTAACAACAACAACAATTGGAGAGGTGGTGGGGTAAAAGGCTGGATGGAATGGACTTCAAAGGAGGGAAAGGAGTGAGACTGAGGCAGAAGGGGTTGAAACTGACAGGAAGGAGACAGTAAAACACCTTCACCCCGGCCAGTGAAATGAGGCATGTAGCAGAATTGATAGCCACCATGACAGAGAGCAGCAACTGAAGCTGAGGGCTCAGAGAGGAGCCAGGTCTCAGTTAGATCAAGGAGATGGAGAGCATTAGAGATAAAGAGATTTTGAGTAAAGACAAGTTTATTTGAGATGAAGTATGCGTTCCACAAGGCACCTGAGAAAGGGAGAGAGAGGAGGAGGAGAAAAGAGGGATATGAATAAGATTTGAGCTGTTGTGAAAGGATCTATTCTGGGAATGTGACAGAAGCCTAGGGGGGCCAGCAGGGGTGGCCCAAGGGGGGTGCGGGGCCATGTGCAGAGATTAATTGTGGGGGCTCATTTGCATAGGGAGCCTCATTTGCATAACTATTTGCATAATGTTAACATGCATTTTTAGTAAACATGCTTTTTAATGAGTGTCTGGATAAAGAAAGACTAACAGATTTCTACGTTACTATATTCCAGTGCCAACTGCCAGACCCATTAGGAAGTACTATAAACACTGACCATTTAGAACTCATAGCAAATCCACCATATCATAACAGCTGTGCCAGGACTCACAAAACACCAAACCCTACCTATCAAAAGGCAACACTGCAAATATTAAACCAATACATTTCAGAAAATACCAATGCATCTCCTGCTGGAGAAAGAGAACAAGTGACACGGTCAAATAGAAACTACATGAACAGAATACCTCAGCTTGGTTAAAATGCAGAACATAGACTGTCACCAAAGAACAAGGGATCACAATTTAGAAATAGGAAGACAATAATTAAACTGGGAACCCCAAAAGCCAAACTTGGGATGTACAACACTGGAGGAGAAATAAAACTATAAATTAATTTCCTCTTGTACTAAACAAAACACAAAAGACATTAACGATTCACATTTCCCAGAGCTGATATATTCAGTTAATAAAGTCAAAATAAAAAAGTATTTTTCTACCTTTTGTTGCTTGTTTATGTTTATTGTTTATTTAATTTGATATACCGCCCTTCGTTACACCAGGGCGGTTTACATAGTACAAATCAAATCGGGATGGGCATAAGCCCCATAGCGAGAAAAGAACTACATAGTTGGGAAAGGAAAGAGGAAAATAGTAGGAAGTGGTTTAAAGTATAGAGCATGGGAAGACAAAGACAGAGGTGGACACAAATAAACCAGGTCAACTGGGTGCAGCCGGAAGGTTGTATGCAGAGGTGAAGAGATGGGTTTTGAGTAATGACCGAAAGGTAATGTAATTCTCTCCCAGGCGAAGCGGGGTGGGTAGAGAATTCCAAAGAGCTGGACTGTAGAAGAAAAAGGCAGAGTGGGGGGTGAATTGTAGATGTGCACGAGACAATGGAGGAAGATGGAGACGATTGATATGAAGAGAGCAGAGACTACGTGTGGTGGTGGTGAAGTGGAGGTGGTCAGTAAGGTATTGAGGTGTATGTGTGTAAAGAGTATGGTGAACCAGGGTTAGTATCTTGAACTTAATGTGGTAATCGACTGTGAGTCAGTGTAGGTGAAGCAGTAGAGGGGTAACATGGTCACAGTGGGAGGAGTGAGAGATGACTCTAGCTGCAGTATTTTGGATGAGTTGTAGCCGACGAAGTTGGACTTTAGTGATACCAGCAAAAACGGAGCTACAATAGTCTAGCATGATAAAACTGTAGATAGCGTGAGGGTGGTCAGGGCTGAAGGGGACAGAAAAGGGCGGATAGATCGAATTTGCCAGAGAAAGAAATAAGACGTCTTAGCTAGGTGTGATATGTGGTCTTTGAAGGTGAGGTTTGAGTCAAGGAGAACACCAAGGTATTTGAAGTAGGAGACAGTAGGAATTGCAGAGTGGTTAAGGGTTGGGGCAAGAGAGGGGCAGGAACTTCCAAATGTGAACCAGATGGCTGAGGTTTTGTTGAAGTTGAGGTGAAGACAATTTGAGGATAGCCAATTGGAGACAAGAGTAAGACATGAGTTCAAAGGCGTGACATCTGGGTGAAGCGAATTAGTGTGATGAATGATAATTATGTCATCCGCATAGAAAAAAGCAGATAGACCGGTCTGCTGGCAATGCCCTTTAACCTCTCCCAGCATTCACGGCTTCATTGAAACAGCTGCCAGCATGAAGGAAAAGGCTCTTCATGCTGGCGGGCTGTGCAGAGGGAGCTGGGGCCTCGCGTGGGCTTCCCTGGCTCCCTCTGCAGCCATCCATTGAGCGAGAATGTGGTTCGCGTGGGACCCCCTGAAGCGCTGGGCCCTGTGCAAACAACATTCTCACTCAATGGATGGGCCGGCCCTGGGGCCAGAGTTGGGGTTGATATCTCTGGAAGAGAGAAGAAGAATGAATAGAAGAATGTGGGGAAGACAGGAGACAGCATGGCAGTAACAAGGGTGAGGTTGTTTCAGAGAGAGAGGAGATGGCTGAATGAGAGGGAGAAAGTGACGAAGCTCAAGAGCTGATGATATTGTAGATGACAAGATGGTGGGGGACATGAGGATGGTAAAGGGAAGATAAAGGGGAGGAGCTTGAAGGAGCTGGCAGGAAAGGATAGAATTAGGGAATATGAGCAATAGGAACAGAAAATGATGAGGAGCCATAGAAGAGAGATGGAGAGGAGCCCAGAAGTCAGAGGAAACAAAAGGATAGGTGGTAGAGATTGCAGGGGATAAGGTGCACCTGTGAGGAATTGTGGTAACGAGCACAGTTCAGCTATAAGAGACTATAAACCAGGGAGTCAGTGGTTGTGGGGAGGGAGGGTGGGAAACTATTTAAAGAGGAGAGAGAGACACACACACAGCTGAAGAAACACAGGAAGAGCTGAACAAGAGGGGCGGGGGGCAAGTGCTGAATGCAAGCAAGTGAAAGCAGCCAGAGTCCAAAGAAGGTGCCCTGGTAAAAAAAGCTCAGGCAAAGTAAAAAACTGAGGATTGAAAATACAAACTAGAGAGGAATAGGGAGAAGGAGAGAAAAACGCACACCAAAATGTGCAGTCAGATAGAACTAGTCCGAAAACAGAGGCAGTCAAGTAGCGAGAAGGAAGCCACAGCACTACAGAGGATAGGAGCTGGGCAGGACACACACTGACAAAACAGAAATATATACAAAATAATAAGAGGTACATTCCATTCTGTGTGTCCCGGTCTCTGTGCGTCTGGTGGGAATCAGATGCACAAAGGTAGAAGCGATTCTGATCCCATGGGGCATGTCTAGCCCCTGCTAGGCACATTTAGCCCTCTCAGGGCATGTCTAGCCCCTGTGGGATCAGAATCACGTCTAGGCCTGTATGTGCAGGCTGGGACCCGATTCCCATCGACCTGCACGTACAGGCCTCTGCCCAGCTAACGCAGTCAGGCTCCTGAATGGAGCCACGGAGCCATAACATCCGGTTGCCATGGCATCGTGATTCCATTCAGGAGCCGTGATCCCCAGCCGCCGATTACTTTTTATTTTTCCCGCAGCCTGACCCCTGATCTGGCCTCCCATGGCCAGGGTCGAACTTCAGGGAGTCCCCTGCACCCATCATCTTTTTGGCACTGCCCGGGCCTGCCATCCCCTGATGTCTAGGGGAACATGTTCCACCTCTGAGGTGGAATAAGTCCCCAGTCCAGTCTGCCAGCCCTGGACATACAGGGCCAACTTCAGAATCAGCACTGTACATCCAGGGTCGCGGACTGCCCACTGCCCGCCCTAACTCCGTCTCCTCATTGTCCCTTCCCGTCCCCATCTAAGCCTCCCCATACAAACTCCTTGTTCGTATGGGGAAGCATAGTCAGGAATGTCCATCCCCGCTGTTTGTGGGACAGAATAGACCCTAAATGAATAAACAATAAACTAGATACTGAACAGGTACAGGAAAATACCTGAACCGAGCATACAAAGTTAGCTGAAGCTTGCTATGAGGGTATAACCCTGCCCGATCGGCGACTAGGAAAGGAGCAGGCAGGTATGCTCCTCCCTGCTCCCCAACGCATGGCCAATCAGGCCGAAGAAACACTGGCAGCAGACTTTTAAATTTAAAGCGCTCCAAGGTGCCCATTTGGCGTGGCCCTTAGGCGCGGCACTGTGGAATAGTCCCATTCTCCTCCTCCTCCCCACTCCAGCAACTCCACCGAAGAGCAGACCAGATCAGAGGCAACGGAAACACAAGAAATATCACCATGTAAGCATCCTCCAAATGTGACCCATGATGTAATGTAATGTACCATGATGCCCAGCCTGCCTGTAATCTAACCCTTGATGTGATGTGATGTAACCTATGATGCCCAGCCTGCTTGGAATGTATTTATTTATACTGCATATGTAGTAAATGCTGCTTGTAACCCATTGACCCACCTTATCTCCTTTTTCCCCTACCCACCCCTACCTACACCTATGTGTGTGTCCTAACTAGATCATAAGCTCCCTCTGTGTTGTATCAACTAGATTGTAAGCTCTGATGAACAGGGACTGTCTCTATTATTTGTCCTGACTAGACTGTAAGCTCTGATGAGCAGGGACTGTCTGTCTCTTATTTAAATATAAATGTGTAGTAGTACTAGTAGTAGTAATGGGAGACAGCCAACCTGGTTTTGCCCTAATTAGATTGTTGCTCTGTGTGGTTTTGTTGTCTCAATTAGATTGTAAATTCTGATGAGCAGGGACTGTCACTCTTATATGTCTGTACAGCGCTGCGTACGAGGTAGCACTTTATAAATGTTCAATAGTAGTAGTAGTAGTATTCACAGAACCAGGAACCAGGATCAGCAGCCCATTTGCTCACAGAGAAAAGCTACTGAACAAACAAAGCCCCAGCAGGGGAGAGGGGCGAGGGGCAAGTGCTGAATGCAAGGAAGTGAAAGCAGCCAGAGTCCACAGAAGGTGCCCTGGGAAAAAATTCAGACTATTGCCTAGTAGCACCATGTTTGGGGGGGCTAGCAAAGGTGAGACAATGGAGTAGATTCTGGCCCACATCCCCCCTTAGTGATGGCCCCTCTTGTCTCCTGGGGCTCCTCATGTTTTCCTTGGTGCCTCATGTTTACTGGACTGCCTCCTCAGGAGTGGTATCTGTAGCATGACTTCAGGCTTGAGGCCAGGGATGGTGGGGCCAGTCACGGTCATACATTGCAGCAAATCTGTGAATGGTCCCTGACACAGCCTGCTGTGAATGTCCAGCTTGCAGTACCAGCCAGGAGATGCTGCTGCATGTTGATGCATCTGTGCAGCTTGCAACGGCCTGCAGCTCTGCAGAGGACACGGCAGTGCTTGTTCAATCAAAAGACCATTCTTGTATTGACCACAGGCAATGGAGCTTATGTTATGGCTCACCTTCTTGAAGGTTTTCAAGGAGAGGCGTGTGCAGGCCTTTATAGTGGGTGACTGTAGCTGGGGGGATTGCTGGTGTCACAGGCCATTGATACTCCTGAACAGGTAACCAAGTGCATTTGGGAGGGCTGATGATCTGGAGTTCCATGGTGCATTAGGATGCATGCCTTGTATGGGGTTTGCAAGGGGTTTGTGTTTATTGTCAAGATGTTTTTGCAATGGCTTTGTGGTGCAGCTGGGGGTCTGCAGTATTAGTGAGCGTAGCTAGGCAGGAAGGGTTTTTGTGGGGATGGTGTCACAGAGGTGATTCATGGTGTGTGCTTTTATAGCAGAGTAACATATTGGGTGACAGAATATAAGGCCTACGCAGGCCATCCAGTTTGCACTGCAGGATTGCTGGGGAGAGAACCTGGCATAGTGATAGTTACTCCCTGGTGTTTGTAATTTAGAAATTCTTTACAGTGAACGTTTTCAGTCCCCAGCCTGCTGTGGGACTGCAGGGATGTCCTCCTTGAAGAAACCAGTACAGGAATGCCCCCCTCCTCATGGCAAAGCACAAGGAGCCCATTCTCAGTTTCATCCTTTAAATCATTGTTGAAAACTCATCTGTTTAATGTGGCCTAAGATGTATTTGTTTAATTATAGTTTATGTCTGGCTGTTTATTATAATTTATGATTGGTCTGCTAAATTATTGTATATTATAGTTTAAGATTTGCTTGTTTTTACTGTTAATTTTTCTTGATGTGTAATATTTACGTTGTCACTTGTTTTCTTTGTCTTTCTCTGTCCCTTGTATGATTGTTGTAACTCTTTCCTGTTTTTAAATAAGTTCCTTTCCTAATTTTTGAATTTTGCAATTTTAGACTTTGTTGTTCACTGCTCTGCTGAGACCCCTTGAAGGGTGGTTTATCAAGCACAGTAAACCATAACCATAACCATTCTCAGACACACTTGTCTCTGGATGCCATGGGACCTTTTATTTTGGCTACCTGGTTAAGGTCCTGTAGGTCAGGGGGGTGGGGGGATGGGCAGCTGATATTAGTACAGACTGAGAGTTGGGGTGGTATGGGTGATCATTTGCAGTGTAGTGGAGATCAGTGGCACCTTTGCTGGGCCATCTGGTTGTTGCTGTCAGTGGGGGTAACCTGGCAGTGGTGCAATGAGATGGAAGCAGGAACACAATGTTTCCCCAGCACTGTTCGCCATTGTTGCCTGCCAATAAGTTGCTTAGGATTGGATGGGCCTGGGGGTAATTTTGGAATACCCTATTTTTTTAATGCATTTACATTTGTCATTCACAACAACAAAAGAAAAAAACAGAAAAGAGGAAAGATACTTCAAAACAAATAGATATCACCAAAACTAGCAAATACCTTCACAAGTCCACCTTCAGCGAAGCTCAATAGAGAAATAAAGAAAAAGCAAATAAACAAACTCTATCCCATGTCAGCTACCACTTAACAATTTACCAAATTATACTATTCCCTCTGACAAAACAAATTACAAATCCACAGAATCTAAAACACCCTGACCTAAATGCCCTAGTCTAAAAGGGCTGCGCACGACATCAGGAAGTCTTCCATTTGAGCAGGCTCAAAAAATGTATACCTATCTTCCCCTGATGTTACCAGACACTTGCAGGGAAATTTAAGAAAGAAAGACACTCCTAAAGCAAGAATGCAAGGCTTCAAGGTTTAAAAAGCCTTGTGCCTCACCTGCAGACTCTGTCTGGAAATGTCAGGGAAGATATTGATTTTCTGCCCACAAAACGGCTCATACTTTTTTTGTTTAAGAAAAGCCACAAAACATCATTTTTTTTCTATTTCTGAATTAAAGGAAACAAGTAGGGTAGCTTGCGTTGAAATACCATCTATAGGAGACTCAATATAGTCTAAAATGTTAAGACTATCCACAGACTCAGGGTTATCCACCACCCCCCTACCCAACTGAACAGATCTAGTCACTCTAGGGATATAATATATATTATTCAAAAATACTTCTATAGGAATGCTATCGATGCCTGGTGCTTTGTTCTTTGATAAGGCTTTCAATGCTGCTTCAACTTCCTCTTTCATCACCAATGGTTCTCGATCATAAGGTACAGGTTGAAACAGCTGTTGGTCCACTTGATCTTTATCATATAAAAACTCTATATATTCCTTCCACCTTTTCTTGATCTTCTCAGCATCATTCAACATAGAACCTTGAGCATCTTGTAACATTCCAATTCGAGGCTGGAACTTTTTCTTTAACTCTCGTAGCTTTAGGAAAGCCGATCTTGTTCTTGCTCTAATAGTTTCTGCTTCTATTTCCTTGCAAGTGTCATTGTAGTACTTTTCCTTCCTGTCTTGCGAAGAGAGAGATCATTAGAGAAAGACATCATGCTTGGCAGGATAGAAGGTCAACGCAAAAGAGGAAGGCCAGCAATGAGATGGATCGATACAATAACAGCAGCTACGGGTACCAGTCTGTCAACAATGAGCCGCCTGACTGAAGACCGAACACAATTTAGGATAGCTATCCAGAGGGTCGCCATGAGTCGACTCCAACTCGACGACACTTAACAACAACATTCAAAGATACAAAGTCACAGCCCCAGTATCCCAATACTTTCTTCAAATACCTTTGAAACAATATTAAAGCAGAAATATAATAGGTTTTGGGAAAATTGAGACAGCAAATGTTTTGGGCCTTTGTGGCATTTTCTAAATATTCTTGCAGACAATGCAGCAGTTAACTATTTTTAATTGAATAGTTGGTAACACCCTGTACTGTAGAAACCTGTGACTCTAACCTTTGAAGACAAGAATCTAAGCCATTAAAGTACTTGAATGTTGAGCGAGTTTTCCTATAGTCTCCTTTGTAAAATTAGCAAAGTCGGAAATGGTAGTAGAAAAAGCACCTTCCAAATGGGAATGTGCAGTCCAAATATCAGATAGAGATACTTCTCCCATACTAATACCAGGGGAGTCATAGATGAAATAGCACCAGAGGAATTAATGTCCCATGGTAGCTGAATCACCCGTGGCAGCAGGACCACCGCACCCAGTTTGTCCAGCCCTCGGGGCAATCCTTCCCCAGGCATCACCTGAACCCGCTGCATCTCCACCACAACAGGAGAAGACATTACAGGGCTTCCAGAATGCCCTATTTTCATGGTGGTCACTTCATCCTTCCTATCCTGCCCAGGTGTGGCTGCCAGACTTCTCTTCATGTTGTTCTCAAATGCTGAGGAATCGAGTCTTCTGTTGATTTACTCCAAGAATAGGTTGGTTTTCATTGATTCCAGGGGCAGTTGGTGTAGTTAATGCATGAGTGGACACTCAACGATCATGAATATCCTAACACCACCCCTCCCAAAAGTTTTATATGAATGTGTGTGCCAGCTCTCTTGGCAGGTTAAAATATGCACAGGTGGCTTTTGAGCTCTGCAGCTGCCAAGATCTTTTGTGCTCTTTTGACTATAATTGTTCTTTGCTGATTCACAATCTTTCTTAATATTTGGGCTCACCCTTGCTCCAGGCCCAAATAGGGAGTATGGGCCCGATTCCGTCCTGCACATAGATCCCCTCTGTGCGTCCAGTCTGAACTGGATGCACAGAGGGGATCATGATTCTGAACCCGCAGGATGCAAATCTAGTCCCATGGGATCAGAATCATGAACAGTCCTGCACGTGTAGGCCGGGACCGCGATTCAGCCCAGCTTGTACATGCAGGACTGCCCCCAGCTAGCTCAATCAGGGCTTTTAAATGGAGCCATGGTACCATGATGTCATGTTGCCATGGCACCATGGCTCCATTTGAAAGCTGCGATGCCGGCTGCCAAATAAAAGTGGGTTTTTTTTCCCGCCGCCTGACCCCTGATCTTGGCTCCTAAGGCCAGGGTCAAGCTGTGGGGAATAAACCCTGGCCTGCCTGCCCCATCCTCACCCTGGGCTATGCAAAAAAACAATGTCCAGGGAAGTTATTCCACTTCGGAGGTGGAATAACTTCCTCGGACATTTCGCTGGCCCTGGACCTACAGGGCTGACATTAGAATCAACCCTGTAGGTCCAGGGCTGGTGACTGCCCACTGCCCACTCAGACTATGCCCCTGGGCCGCCCATTCCCTGTCCCTGTCTAACTTCCCTGCACAACCGGTGGGGAAGTTAGTCGGGGGCAGGAGCCAGTACGAATAGTGGGGATGGACGACTTGTTAGGCCGTCCATCCATGCTATTCGTAGCACAGAATAACCCTCTGCCACCATTTTAGCTTATGTCATAGTAGATTGGTGCACTGGGGCTTTGAATTGACTGTTCTGGTACCCTTTTCAGCCTCTGGACATTTCCTGTGAGGTATCTGAGTTTCTTGTGGAAAGGGCCTTAGGGTTAGTGAAGCAGGGAACAGTTTCTCCAAATGGAGCAGCACTGATGTATAGAGGATCCTTTCTTGGGAGTGACAAACCCATAGCAAGGTCCAGGATATTTTATTTGGGGGTCTCTGGCTGGAGGTTGCTATAATTCCTGGAATTTGGACTGAGAAACATAGAAACATGACGGCAGAAGAAGACCATATCACCTATCTAGTCTGCCCTTCCATATCAACTCCAATATTCCCTGACCCTTTTTTTCCTTTAGAGATCTTCTGCGTTTGTCCCATGCTTTCGTGAATTCACATACTGTCCTTGTCTCTATACCTCAACTGGGAGACTATTCCATGCATCTACCACTCTTCCGTAAAGAAATATTTCCTCATATTACTTCTGAGTCTATCCCCTTTCACCCTAATCCTATGCCTTAGTTGCGGAATTTGCTTTCAATCAAAAGAGGTTCTCTTCTTGTATTTAAACATCTCTATCATATCTCCTCTATCCCGCCTTTCCTCTAAAGTATACATATTAAGATCTTTAAGCCTGTCCCCATATGCTTTATAATGAAGACCACTAACCATTTTAGTAGCCACCTTCTGCTCTGACTCCATCCTGTTTATATCTTTTTGAAGCTGTGGTTTCTAAAATTGCACACAATACTCCAAATGAGGTTGCACCAGAGACTTATATAGAAGCACTATCACCTCCTTTTTTCTGCTGGCCATTCCTCTCTCTATGCACCCAAGCATCCTTCTGGCTTTCAACATCACCTTTTCTTCCTGTTTAACCACTTTAAGATTAACCTGTTTAACCACTTTTCATTAACAGAAGTACTTCGCCCCCTACACCGTACTGCTCCCTTGGATTTTTTCAGCCCAAATGCATGACCCTGCATTATAGACCATTCTTCAAGCTTAGCTAGATCCCTTCTCATATTATCTATTCCTTCCTGGGTGTCTGCTCTTTTGCAAATTTTGGTATCATCCACAAAGAGGCAAACTTTACCTGACAGCCCTTCGATAGTATCACTAACAAAGATGTTAAAAAGAATCAGACCAAGGACAGATCCCTGCGGCACACCACAGGTAACACCCTTCTCAGAGTGAACTCCATTTACCTGTACCCTTTGTCACCTCCCACTCACCCAATTTCTAAAGCAGTCAGTAACTTTAGGGTCCATCCCTTTGGTACTCAATTTGTTTATAAGACACCTGTGTGGAATGGTTTCAAAGGCTCTACCAAAATCTAAGGTTCTCCTTCAGTTTGTATGTGATCAGTAGGTCCTTGTGCTATCTTCTTCAGTGTCCCCTTCATTGCTAGGAATTTGCATTGAAGGGTTCAGAGTCAATATCACAACCTTCATAATTTGGCATGTATGAGAGTGTCACACAGCTCTGTGACAATGCCTTAGCATTTGTACTCTATATAGTCATGTCCCCAATTGCTTCAGATATTATGCATGGTTTCCTGTAGGCTTTGCGTTCCTTTTTCTGACTGGAATGTGCAGAGTGTGGCTATTCCATAAATAATTGTATAGATGTGGCTCCACTTTCGTGAAAACTTTCCAGATAGCATAAATGCAAGTGGGTAGGTAAGCCAACAGTTATCTTCAAGATGGATGTGTTAAGAACTTTTGTGGAGGAGTTATCAGTAAGTATCCCGTTTGGAAGTGGGGGTCCTCCTGTATCTGCATTTGGTTAGTATTCCCATTCTCCAGCTTGCTCTGAGGCATGGTGGTGCAGCAGGCATGAAGGATCTTGTGTGAGTGCTGTTTCTGTTCATTACCTTTGCATTTACCCTTTCTGGGGGTTCAGTAATTGTGCCATTTATACAGATGCCCCTCCCTTTTTAACTAATCTTAGCTAGTTCCCATGTGAGTGATTGCGAGGTCCTGGCTTGTTTCATGGGGGTTGGCATTGAGACCTGTCCTCCTTTACATTGGTTGGGCAGTTTAGCTTCAGTTTCAAGACTGTCCTCATCCTTCTTGTGTGATCAGTGTAAATATGTACTTGATAGACTTGATTTCTCCAAACTTGAACCTCCCTGGGGGGAGAGGGGCAATTGCAAAATATTACAGGCATGAATCTGCTTACTCCTTCCACCTGGGGTATGGGGTATCTCCATATATTTTTGATTCTTACTCCCATGTCCTTGTTATTAAGTGGGTATGGCATTTTAGATTCCTCCCTGAGGGCCTTGGGAAGGCTTGATAGGCATTCACCATGCTGAGGGTTTCTTTCCTTAGGTTGTAAGGTTAGGGTAGGCCCAGGCCCAGATGAACAGCAGCTGGCAGGTGGCATTAGGGTTGGGCAGTTTCAAATAAGGGCAGGGGATCCTCTCATTTTTGGAGCTCATATGTAAATATAATAACATAACTGTCATACTGGGTCAGACCAAGGTCCATCAGGCCCAGTATCCAACAGTGGCCAACCCAGGTCACAAGTATCTGGCAGGTTCCCAAAAAGGCGCATAGGTTCCACATTGCTTGTCCCGGGGCAAGCAGTGCATTTCCAGGGTCCTCTTTAGTAATGGTTTATGGAACTTTCTTCCAGAAATTGTCCAAATTTCTTTTAAACCCAGCTACAGTAACATCCTTTACTACATCCTCTGGTAACGAATTCTAGAGTTTGATTACATGTTGAGTGAAAAAATATTTTCTCTTATTAGTCTTAAATGGGTTGCATTGTAGCTTCATTGCATATCCCCTAGTCTTTCTATTTTTTGATGGTGTAAACAACTGATCTACATTTATCTGTTCCATTCCATTCATTAATTTAAAGACCTCTATTATACCTTTTCAGCCTTTCCTCATAGGGGTGTATCTTTCCATCTCCTTTACCATTTTGGTGGCTCTTCTCTTTTCTAATTCTGTTATATTGTTTTTAAGATATGGTGAACAGAACTTCACGAATAGACTGTGATTCAGCCCGGCCTGCACATACAGGACATGCCTGACTAATTCAGTCAGGGCTTTACAATGGAGCCACAGTGCCATGGCCACAGCCGCCAGATCCTACAAAGCATTCCCCGCAGCCCAACCCCTGATCCGGCCACCTATGGCTAGGGTCGAGCTGTGGAGAATGTCCTCATTCTCCCCCTCCCTTATCCCCATCCCAGGCCACCAATCCATGTTGTCCACGGAAGTTATTCCACCTCAGAGGTGGAATAAATTCCCCGTATAAGTCGCTGGCCCCAGACGTACAGGACAAACATTAGAATCGGCCCTGTACATCCAGGGTCGGCAACCACCCACCACCCACCCCAGTCTGCCCCGCCCCTTCCCCGCCCCTATCTAACAGCAGCCTCATTGTCCCCTATGTCACTGATTAAACCCCTTCCAAGAACCCACCAAGAAAATTCCCCCATTGAGCAAACCCCCTTGAGCAATCCCCCTGCCAATCCCCCTGCCAATCACCCCCCCAACCTTCAGTATCCCCCAGACAGCAGCCAACTATGAACATCTTCCCCAAGGTTTCGCCACCCACTCACCCCAATCAACGCCCTCCCCTTGACATGGATCCCTACTCTCCCCTTACCACCTGCCCCCCCCCCCACCTCAGATATTATCCGGGGCTCCCAGGTAGTCCAAGTGGTGTTCAGGGCAGGAGCAGTCCTCCTCCACTCCTGCCTCAGATTCAACAGATGAGAAAATGGCACCGGAATCTCGTTACTGACCCCTGCAATGACCACTGTTGGAAACAGGATACTGAGCTTGATGGAAGTTTGGTCTGACCCAATATGCCAGTTCCTGTCTTCTAATGCATTTACACCTTCAGTGGTAATTATAAAGTCATTTCCTTGCATATGTGGCCATATTCATGGAAATAACAGTTTGATTACCTGTTCAGTGTAATTTCTAAAATTGCAATGTTCTATGTAAACCGCTTTGAATGTAAGAAAAGCGGTACATAAAACTTGTTGAATAAATAAAATAAATATACATACGTTAAAGACCTCTCATCAAATACCAACTGTCAGAAGAATATGCACATTAGAGCACACCTTACTGGTGTTAGCTGGGGTCATAGCTGGGGTCAGAGAGTGGACAAAGTTCAGAAGTGCATGCATTGATTATACAATACCTTAACTTACATGTGCACTTGCTGTAGAGCAGGTATAAATATCTGTACCTGATTTTAAGACATGATCCGTACCATTTATGCTACATTTTCATAAAGACAAATAGGCACCTATATATTTTTATAAAATAGGCTTCAATAGGCACCAACTTATGTAATGTCTTATTAAATTACCTTCCACATGTGTTATTGTGGTAACCATCATTTTTTTGTACCCTATACGCTACCTTTGGCAATTTCCTGAAATAGAAGTTAGTAAACTGGAAAATTAAATTAAGAGGAAGAAAGGGCAGAAATGGTAGGAACTGGTAGAGAAAAGAGCACTGGTAGGGCGCATCAGATGTGGAGGTCCTGGAAAGAAGGAATAATGGAGGGAAAGTAATGGGAACATTTGTTTGCTCAGTCTAGGTCTTATATAGCTAGTTTTGCTCACTCAAGTATGTTTTTTTAATGTTTTCATTTTTATCCATGTCTAACCTTTTTGCTAATATTTAATTATGTGTTCTGCATCATTCTTTAATCTTTCTTTGCTATCTGTGCATCCTGCTACTCAAAATAGAAGGAAAATAATAGTCTCTTCTGTATCATAAGGGCAGCAGGAGAAAGAAAAAAGTTTCCTAATCTGTATTTAATTCACAAAGTTCTGCTGAAGTTTTTATAACCTAGCCCTTCAGTTGAAAGAGGCTGATGATAAAATAAAGCAGTGTTATCCATCATTAATCACTCATATCCACAAGGAAGGCAATCACTCTGACTCTGCCCTAGATGTTAGCAGACCAGGATGATACTTTGGCATCAACAAATAATATTAATCATTTAAAATGGAACATAAGGAAATGGCAGCTGTATCTGTAATAACTTTCACAAGAAATCAGGACTCCTCGTACATAGAAAATCAGTGTGTTCCTTGCACACATATTTACCAAAACCTGCCATCAGCCTGCAATAACCGTATTTCAGTTTAGCAGGCTGCTGGTATGCAGGGGATATTATTTATTTATTTTATTTATTTATTTAAAGTCTCTTTTATACCGCGCTATTCAGCATCAGCGCGGTTTACAATAAACAGTGAACATACACATTTCCAATAGTACTTTGTGTTTACATATGAACAGGATATTCAACTTGGCTAACAGAGTAACTATGTACAACCACAATATATACAATATATACAATTTGTAGGCTGATCATGTGTTTGTATGGTTTTAGACAGTGGTGATTTGGGTGGTTTCGGCAAATGGTGCTGAGTTTCTATTGGTTTCAGGGTAATGTATGAGGAAGAGGTAGTGTTATTATTATTATTATTATTATTACTCAATATTAACATATTGAGTAATAATTTATTATTTGCTCCCATTTTAAAACATTAATAAGGTTATTGCTTGTATACTGAGAAAGCGGCTTTAGTGTACGAAGGTTAGTATGAGAACGTCATTTATTTTATTGGCTTTTTATGATAGATGAGATCATTTTACATTCTATGTGGATTTAATGTCTTCTTCCTCCCACCCCTCCACAGAAGGAAGGATTGCACTGAAGCTTGGAAGAATCCATTCCACTCCTGCATGTAGAGGGATTCTTCCTGGACCTGAGCATACTCCTTTTTTTGATAGCTGAAGGAGAATAATATACCTGGTCCAGGGACTCCTTCATGCTTTCAATATGGAAAGAGTTGAATTTTTCCATGTGAGGAGGAAGAATCATTCTATCCAGGCAAATACCATAAAAATAAAGACAAGTGTAGCATCTATTTCCATTGCAGATCTCAGAGGATCCTTTGGATTTAGATTGTACCTACATCATGTAACTGTGATCTCCTTCACTTTGAGGGAAATTAAAATAATAGGAAAAAAATCATTCCTATCAGTACCTAGACCTAGAAGATTTTCATTCAACTTTCATTATTCAACTTTTGGTACAATATAAACAACGATTAACATGCTTAAAAAATGATGTAGTCTAGAAGATACTTCCTATGATCTCAGGCTGTCATTTTCACTAAGGAAGCCACTGTGACAGCACCATTGGGGAATCACTTCAACCCACCCCCCACCACACACACACACTATTCATCCCCTATAGGGAGACCTCTAGTAAGTGTTGAGGGGTGAAGGGAGATGATGGGGCAGGTATTTGGAGGGCTGATCCATTACAAATGGATCAGGTGATGAGGCTTTTCATTACTAATATAGAGGGGGCTTGGAATTATAAATGGATTGGGAGAAAGATCTTTACATATCAAATGGATCAGGGATGGGGGCAAATTCTGTGGAGTTGTATTCTTAATGGATGAGGCTTTGGGGGAGTATGTTCCAGGGTGCTCTTCATTACAACTGGATCTGGAATCTGGTGGGCTCTGGGAGGATGCACCTTAATTTATTAATGGTGTATGGGCCCGATATACAGCACCAGCAGCTGGAACTGCTGAAGTGGCTAGCCGTCGGCGCTGAACATTAAACATGGATATCCAGTGCCAGGCCTCAGCATTGAATATCCAGGTTGCACTCATTTACTGATCAAAAACCAGGCAGTGGTGATATTGAGTGTTTCCTGCGCCTGGCTTTCACCTCATATTGTTAGCCGGATAGTGGTTTAATATCGCAGCTGCCTAGTTAGTGATAGGTGCCGCCTCTGCACCACCCCAGAGCGCTCCCGTGTTAGTGCCGCTGAATATGCCACAGAGTGGCATTTACATGGTTTGCAAGTCTGCAAAATGTATAAGTGCATTTGATATACAGTCTTTGAAAGAAATATCAAGGCAGTTTACAACTAAAACAAAGTACACAAAATGGACAGATCTTCATTTAATTAACAGGAAAGAGAGAAGAGAATAATGACAATAGGATCTGTCTGCTACCCTCCAGCCCTAACCACTGCTGATCACTGAATAGCAGCTGGAATTAATGGGCCTTCCATCCAACTTGAATATTTTTGGAAAGAAAGCTCTTAGTTTGAGTGGGGAGGGAGATCGTTCCAAGGGCTGGGGGCTTGCAGAAAAGAATGCTGTGCGTCAAGTGTTCTCTAGCTCAGGACACGGGAGGAAGAAACAGACAATTACCATGGAGAGACCATAACGCTCTGGCAGGGACATGAAAGGAAATAAGCTAGGCTAGATATGTGTAAAGGGCTTTATGGACAAGGTTTAGCAGCTTGTACTTGAATCCAATAGTGAATGAGAAGTCAGTGTCCCTGTAAAAAAAAGTGATGTCAAATGATAACATTTTCAAGTATAGCTAAAAATCCGGATATTAGAGCTTTGATTAATTTGTAATCATTTCAGAAAAGATGATGGAAGTTCAACATAAATAGCATTGCAAGAGACAACCCAACTAAAGGCTAGATTTCTTAGAGCGGAAGGATCAGCAAAGGAACATACAGCATGAAATTGTGTACCACCACCAAGCTATCCTGCTCTTCAAATGAGAGTAGAAGCACAGCTGTTTCCAGTGAGCCAGGCAACTGAGATCTTTTTGATGCTCGGTTTGAGATAGTTACCCTACAGCCAAGTATACACTTAGCATAAACAAGAGTATAGAACAGGGGGATATGGGTCTGTAGCTGCTAAAAGTAAAATATCATCGACATAGTAGTAGGCAAACAAGGGGACTAAGAAAAATATTATAAAAAAGGAATAAGAATAGAACCCTGTGGGAGACCACAAGTTAAAGGGTGAAATGTTAAAGACAAGGAACTGGTAGTAACAGAATAGGAAAGGTCAGAAAGGAAAGATGCAAACCAGGAAAGTAAATTATCTTGAAGACCAGTGCTAAATGGGCAAGGAGGATATTATGCTTAACCAAAGTAAAGGCAGATAACAACCTAAGGATATGGCAAGGTAATCTTGCCATGGTCCAGGGAGGCATGGATCTCACTGTGGAAGGAAATAAACACAGTCTCAGTGAAATGCCCTGGCACAAATGAAGAATGGGGTGGATATCTTATTTAAACAAACGCATAAAACAAATTGAAAAAAAAATCTGAATATCACAGAAAAAAGCACAAAGAAAACAAAATTCTTGGCCTGTGAAGGTCCCTATTAGTTTTACATAACCCTAGAATGAGGTGTGTTTTAAAATCTCAAATTTTAAAACACACTTCATTCTTGCCAATAGACATTCACATTTACAAAATACAGTTCCCTGGACATACTAAAAAAATCCAGTTGAGCTACTCCCTCCTTCCCCTCTACTCAAAGGGAGGAGGGGGTAACTGATGGCCACATTTGAGAGCTTGCCACATCACTAAAGACAGCCAAGTTTCTTTTATAAAAAGATAGTCAAAAACTTCTGTATTCATGAAATCATGAATAATATACAATTTATTGCATGTTGATCGAGCATTCAATAGAACACAATTACCAGAACATATTGATGGAATAATATCTTGAACAGTATTTATTTTATATATTTATTTATATATTTATTTATTTATTTGACATTTGTTTTATACTGCCTTTCAGATTATCAAGAACAGTAAACTTGTTATACATGGAACAGTGAATATAGAACATAGTACAAGAAATAGGGGATTAGGGGTAAGGGGTGAATATTTTAGGGGGGTAGCAGGGTAGAACTATGTACAGGGGGATGGTATTTACATAGAACTCAATACAAAGGATTAACCAGATACCTGAAAGCATATTGGTAGCGGGAGGGGGAGGGAGCATTTTACATTAAGTGTCGGAGCCGAAGTATTCTTGGAATAAGAATGTTTTAATAGAGATGCGCAAAGGCCAGAAATTTGTGATTCATTTTTCAGATGGCTTGGCACTGTTCCCTGACTTTGGAGCATTTGTTTTAGATAATTTCATGCATTCAGTGTAATAACTTTTTAAATGCACACTAGAATTTGTATTATGTGCAAATTAACCGTGTGCATTAATCATTTTTTGTGTGCTGTACAACTTTTAAAGTCTCTTATCAAAATATATAAAATTTTTAAATACAACTTAGAGGCCCTTTTACAAAAGTATAGTGAGTAATAGCAATTATTATTTTATAGCTGCAAAGAATTAAGCACAAAGACTGTGCCGATGCAGTATCTTGTCCTCATGAGGCAATAGTAAAGTTCCAAACATCACCCCCCTAATCAATGCCAGCATCACTTGCCGCCTTCCCTGATCAATACAAGGGAGGTGGAGGGTAATGCTACTACCGATCGAGGGGTAAGAGGGAAAGGGGTGATGTTTCTCAGAAGACATTGGCCATTTTTTCCACAGCAGGTGAGGTATGTGCATGCAAATAGTGTGCAGGCTTATACAACCTCCTCATTCAGCTGCAGGTGTAAATCTCCATATGTGCATTGTAGGTGCAATTTCTGCAGCTTATGCTAGTATTTTATTTAGGCACCTATATACATTTATAAAATAGGCTTAAAAGAGGCACCTACATCCCCTTTTAAAAGAGGCACCCCTTTACAAAATTACCCTCATGAAGCATAATTCTATAATAAGGCGCTATGGGTGGGTGCCTACACAAACACCATTTTGCTTAGCTATAAGCAACTATTGTTGAGGGTTCACAGACATTCTCTGTCCATATGCATGCTACGCAAACAAACATGTGTAAGCGAGGCTACCGAAACTCTGTGATTCAGGCTTTCCCCAACCACTACTGGCTCTGTGAAGCCCTGCAGTAGAAAACGTTCAGATTTCAGTATCTCATAGTTTAAATTCACTCGAACATCCTCCACCATGCAGAGAGCTGATAACAGCTGGGGAAATGTGAACTGATGCATTTCTGAGTAGCTGTAGCCAAGGACAAGAAAGGGTGAGTCAGAGTAACCGGATGAAGGGGGCATATGAGAAAGAGAGAGGGTAAAGTCTGGGGGAAGTTTATGAGAGAACAAGAGAGAGAGAGAGAGAGAAAGAGAGAGAGAGAGAGAGATTGGGTGAAGCCTTGGCCTTGAGAGAGACTGAGTAAAGCCTGGGGGGCCATAGAGAGATTAGGGGAAGAGTGGTGGGAATGTCATGAGAGAGAGAAAGAGAGAGAGAGAGAGAGAAAGAGAGAGAGAGAGAGAGATTGGCTGAAGCCTTGGCCTTGAGAGAGACTGAGTAAAGCCTGGGGGGCCATAGAGAGATTAGGGGAAGAGTGGTGGGAATGTCATGAGAGAGAGAAAGAGAGAGAGAGAGAGAGGGAGGAGGAAGCCTGGGAAGGGTTCATGAGCGAGAGGAATACATAGGGGGTTATTCTATGCCACGAATAGCGGGCATTTAACATCCCCGCCAGTTGTATGGGGAGGTTTGATGGGGCAAGGAAGGGGTGAAATGGGGGCAGAGGAGGGCAGGTGGTGGGCGGTCGTCAGCCTTGGACATAAAGGGCCGATTCTAATGTTGGCCCTGTACATCCAGGGCCGACAGCTTAGACAGGGAACTATTCCACTTTTGATGTGAAATAAGTTCCCCGATCTTGCAGGAGACAGTGGCCTGGGGTTCAAAAGAAGTGGCAGGGGGTGGAGAAAATTCCCTGCAGCCCGACCCTGGCCTTGGGAGGCAGGATCGGGGGTCGGGCTGCAGGGAAAGCATTTTTCTGTGCCGGTGCCAGGGATCGTGGCTTTACAATAGAGCCACAGTGCCATGGCAACTGGACGCCATGGCGCCGTGGCTCCATTATTAGCCAGGGACAGGCCCGTATGTGCAGGCCAGGCTGAATCGCAGTCCCAGCCTGCATGTACAGGCCTGTTTGTAATTCTGATCCTGTGGGGCTAGACATGCCCTGCAAGATCAGAATTGTGAACCCCTCTGTACGTCCAGCTCAGACTGAAAGTACAGAGGGGCTGTACATCTCCGATGAAATAAGCCCCTTATTGTACTTCAATGATTCCCAAACCTGGGGTTGGGATGCCAAATGGTGTCACAATTTCAGTGGATGGGGTCACAGAAACATGGCCATTTCCCCTTCTCTCTGGACTTACACTATGACCTATGCCAAGTAGCGGTAGTTACCTGTCAGCATGTGGCCTGTGACCCAGTGAACATTCATTGGTCTTTGTCCCCTCCTGCACAAGCTTCCTGTTGGACTGGAAAGCCATGCTGAGTACTGTGGTCTGAAAGCACATACTGCACACTGACCAACCGGACTTGGTGCTGACTGCTGTTGCTACTACCACTACTGTTGCTGTTGCCTTCCTGCTTCAGATGATTGAAGGTAGGGAGGAAGGCTGGAGACCTGCTATTTTTATTTCATCATCATCTAGAGTCACGTGAACTTTCAGTTGTTAAAATGGGGTCATACAGGATAAAAGTTTGAAAAGCACTGCTGTACATGCATGCAGCCCATGACACTCTCCATGATGCACCTATGCATGCACCCAACTAGCCCCTGATATTCCCCAACACACACAAACACGCACACACAAACTTACACACACTTCCCGAAACTTCCTTTAAAACACACTTATGAACCCCCACATGCCTGATTCTGTAAATGAGGAAAACATGCCTTAATGACACACTGCTAGTATACACTGTTCAGCTTGTATAAACACAAGTAGATGCCTATTTGTTTTTATAAAATAGTAACGTAAGTGGCTAAATGCACAGCGATATTGAAGACGCGGAGATTTAAGCAGCCCTAACACTAGTTTAAGTGTCAGTGTCTATAATTTTCTAGTATGCATCTAAGGGATATGTTTACTAAACCGTCTTAATGTACGCTCTGTGACGTTATCGCACGATAAGGTACCTTATCGTGCGATAATGGCGCTTTATCAGGCGCACGGGTACCTTAGCGCATGATAATGCGTGCAGCGTCGCAAACGAGCGCTGAAGGCGGGAAAAGGCTCCAGGAGGGCGGAGGAAGGCTCCCCAGGGGCGGAGAGAAGGGGTCAATGGGTGGAGAGTGGGAGGGGAGAGGCTCCCCGCACACTAACGCTGTGAAATCCGATGCTCAAAACTAACGCCAGTGAAATCCCGGCGTTAGAGCTGATTTAAAGGGAAAAGAAACCATTTACGTCAGCAATGTACAGCAAAACCAGGGAAACCTACAAAAAGTGATAAGTGTGATACATGCGCACGGAACAAAAGCAAATAAACCTTGAAAATGTACAGAAGAAAATGTAAAAATAAATTAACCAAGCTGGCCAATAGTGATATCAATGGGAAACATCAAAAAACACTCCCAAGAAAGCTCCAAAAAAAAGATATGAATTTTGGAAGGGTCTATGCTCTGTCCCCATATAAGGTGAATGAGCCCACAGTGTAATTGCGCTAAGCAGGGTTTCCGACTCCATCGGCCAGGTTTCCTATGGCGTGCACATGTTCCACAACAGCAGGGCTGGCATATTGGAACGGGCAACTGGACAGATGCTGGAAAAAGGGACACCGAGGGCTGCAGGCAGCACATACTGTGGTGCAGCTGGCCCACAGTGCGGACTAGGGTGATGCCTAGCTGGCCCATAGGAATGCTGAAACAGTAGAGCAGCTAGACAGCAACTGCTGAGGGCCCAACATGGGCACAAGTGTTTTATTTATTTATTTAGCTGCATTTATATCCCACTTTTCACTGGGTCAAAGCAGTTGGGGGATACATTTAACACAAGGGGATACGAGACACATACACTAATACTTACAGGGAACATGGGCAATGGAGGGTTAAGTGGCTTGCCCAAGACCACAAGGAGCACCTGTGGGACTAGAAACCCCAGTCCTTTCAGCCTAAGGTTGCTGTTCTCTAGTGGGATTTGAACCACTGACCTTCTGGCCTGAAGTACCTTGCCCCAACCACTAGGCTACTCCTCCACAGTGTCACAGGGGATAGTACCCAGCAGGTACCCCCAAGGCCACGGAACATTGGCATGCGGTACTGGGGGGAAGCGTGGAGAGCTATGCAGGCACCCCTACCCCAGAACCCGCACCATAGGCAGCCGCCTACCCGCACACTGGATGGCCTGAGACTGCGCTCCACCAGCACCATCAGCAGAAGGGCATGTCAGCATGGTGGCAGAGGGATACTGGTGGTGGAGGGGGCAGTGGCAGCTGCCCAGAGCAGACCATGGCCTAGCCCTGTGTAGGTGGGTGCCATGCACTGCAACAGACAGGCCCTGTCTGACGAAGTCATGGTATCACCAGGGAATGCACCATCTCTGTGGCAACACAGTGGTGCAGTGCACACAGCCAGCGTGTTCAGAAGCAGAAAGTCACAAGTTCAAGTCCCAACTGTGGTTCCTGCCAGCCCAGTCCCCATATTTTACCCACTACTAAAACATGCTAATACAGACAGAATCTTTATTGCAGATGATGTAAACATGCCCAAAACACCTACATTTTACCCTACAGAGCACAGACACCATAAACATGCGCATTACCTAGAGAAGAGTCTCCCAAATGCAGTCCTGGAGTGCCAAACACCATTCAGGTTCCATGCTGTCTCTAATAAAGATGCCTGTGCTACATTTCTATGCGCCGCCCCCATGGTATGCAGATGTATCTCATGCATATGCATGAGGGACAGCATGAAAACCCAGTGTCTGGCCCACCAGGACTGGAGTCGGGAACCTCTGCCCTAAAGCAGCGGCCAACAGGGGCAGACACACCCGCACCCACAGGCTCCATTATCCAATGCCTCCTGGAGAGGCAGGATGTTGGGCTCTGTGTGCATCTCCCAATTCTAGCACTTGCATACCTTAGCAATGCCACCCTAAACCTGGGAATATGGTACACAGCTATCAAAAGGTTGCTATGATTACTGGCAGATAGCAATTCCGAGGTTAAGTACAATTTTCTGAGTGAGCTGCATCATAGCAACCTTTCTGATGTCTGTGGAGTGTGCTACAGGTCTTGTGTCTGACAGTGTTTACCACCCTGGGGGGTGACCCCAACAGTATTGCGTACCATAGCCATGCCTGCACTGTGCCCAGGACTGGTGCGGTGGCCAGGGCTGCCAAACACCTCTATAGTTGCACAATGCTGGCATAGGTGTGGGGAGTGTGTGTTTGTCTATCCAGTGTGTGGTGGCTGCAAACACCCTCCACAGCCCACACTGCTAGCACTGCTGCCAGTATTGGCCTGCCAATGTGCATAATGAGGAGCAAGGTACTGTGGGAATAGCCAGGATAGGGTGGCCTGGCCTGGATTCATCTGTACATAGCATAGGGCAATGGCTCGGACATTGTAGTGGCCGGCCACCACCTGCACGGACAGGATTGCCACAGCATGTCCTGCTGGGAGGTCACTCTCACCCTGACTGAGCAGTGACCACGGCATGGCTAGTTTCCCCCATAGTGTTGTATAATGTTTTTCTCATGTGTTGTTTATGGGTTTGCTTTTGGGGCCCAATCACTGACTTATCTGCTTGGTGTGTATGCTGATATCCCAGTTCTGGGTACACGCATCTTCTCCAGGAACATGCACTATGGACTAGCTAGCAGACTGTCTGCAGCTAGTATTTATCTTGCTGGAGCACCTTGCAGGGGGCAGCGGCTGGAGGCTTGCTACTGGAGAATGTCAGATAGTGGTGGGGGACAGCTGTGCATTTCCAGGCCTACTGTCTGTCTGCTATTGCTTTATGGATGTGTACAGCTCTGCATTACCTGCCTTGTAGGGTGTCTCTTCCCCAGCAGAACTGGGGTTGTTGGTCCCCTCTACTACCACCATTGCAGGGCGGTAGAATGTGGATCTGTTGGTGGGTGATCCTGTTTCCCACCCTGAGCCCCAGAGGGTGGGTTGGGTGGTGGTACATAATCCGCCTATGGATCCAAACACCCCACCCCACCCCACTCCACTTTTTCACCTACATCATGTAACTATGGCACCAACACAGGATATGCACTATTCTGGGTGCAACATAGCCCATAAGGGCTAAACATGACTGAGAAATACAGAAGTATCCTAGGTGTGTCTGCAGGAACTACCTATTACACACAATAGCACTGATGGAGATCTACAGTATGGTGTATTTCAGCCATGAAAAGTGCTGTGGACCTGATGCTGGGCGCCCCACCTCACCCTCAGGGTGAGCACAGTACCTGCACAATGTGACGGTCTGTAGCTACTCTGTGCCAGTACCACACACAGTCGGTTCCCCCTACCAGGTCGAGGTGCTGTGGGGGTGCATACCCCATCTTGTGCCCATCTGTAGACTGCTTATTTGCATGTGCAGTGCATCATGGGTACGGGTGGGTTAACCCTATCCTGGTAACCACAGCAGACAGTTTGTGTGGTGACATGCAGTCCTTCTGCAGCCAGCAAGGGGCTTATTAGCAGCTATAGAGCTGTAGCCCACTGGTTACTTCACTGCCTGTGCATCCAGAGGTCATGGGTTCAAACCCATGGTGGGGTTATTTGATAAGGCTGTCCAAGGCATTGTTTATTTTTAATGTACATTAGTGCTGCCAGCAGAAACAACCTCAGTGTATTGTAACCATAAAGCGCCTTATAAGTTGCCTTATCAGGTGTCCTCTAAAGCTCCTTATAGGGTGCCCTACAGGGGACATTATAGGGTGCTTTGGCGGACAGTGCACTTTATAATGTGCCCTATGGAGTGCCTTATAGGGTGCCTTATGCAGCACCTTAGGTTACGGCACGTGAGGGTGTGTTTGCTGGCAGCACTAATTAAACTACAAATAAAATGCCTCAAGAAGCAATACTTATATGTAAAAGCTACTGACTCAGCCAGCCTTATGGAACAGGCACACTGGGGGATCAAACTCATGACCCCTGTACCATCAGTCAGTGTATTAACCATTGTGCTACACCTCTGTTTCTGCATTTGCATGTCTGCGCACCTACTTAAGATTACCGCACGTTAACGTGCTTAGCGGCGTCTCGCCCGATAATGTGCGCAGCGCACGTTATCACGTGATAATCCCATTTTGCTACTTTAAGACCGACACACCCACTCCTTTTATGGCAGTCTGCACACTATCGCCGGGTGCATGTTAAGACTGCTTAGTAAACATACCCCTAAATGATAGTACTTTATAATTTGCACATGTACTTGTAAGCTCCACTTATGTTCTATCGAAATCCCATCCCTATGTATGACTACCAGCAAAGTAAATGCCATCATGTGAATATATGTACCTTTATACTGGTAAGTATTTTATAAGAGGCCATTCATGTGTATATTTGGTCACATACATGCATAAATGGCTAAAATACCGGCAATGTAGGTACTGTACATACTTTACCCCTTAAAGTATGTGTCCCCTTATAAAGTTTCCCCTTAGAAGGTTATTTTCAACAGGGCACTTTTTTAAGGTGCTTTTTAATGTACATAAATGAAGCCTATTTCTTTAAGTAGGTGCCTACTTTTTTTTATTAAAGAGTGTAAGTGGTAAAGATCGCACCCTAAATTAAAGTGTGATATTTGTACCATCCCAAGATCTGTTATAAATGATCATGCCTACATTTTGAAAGTACACATATAAATTATCATATTTTATAACCAACCCACATCCTTGCTCGCACTGCCCAAACTTTGCCCAAACTTCACCCATATGAATGCCCATCGTGAATGCATGCCATGCACACAAAGTGGGTACTTTTATGATGATTGCTATTTTATGAGGGGTCATCTACACATGTAAATGACTAAAATACCAACATTTGAGCACATGGTTGTCAGCTAAGAATAGGAACTTCCTTATAAAATTATTCCTTCATGAAGATAGGATGAATTAGTATGTGCCAACATCACTGTCCATGAAGGGTAAATGTGCTCTCCACATCTACCCCTAACCCACTCATTCTCCACCCCAATGTGCAATTTGAGGTTACAATGAGAATTAGTGCATGGTAATTGTCATGCCTGAGCAGTAATGGTTACTGTTGCCCTGCACTGAAAGTTACTGCATGCTAAAACATGCATTGACCGCTTAGGGGGTCATTCCAGAACACGAATGAGGGGTTTGTACATGCGGCAAGGACATTTATGTGCTGAAACCGTTCCTGACCATATTCTGAAACACTGCTATCTTGCACATCCATGACTCTAGCAGAGGGATTTCAGAACGTGCCCAGAAGGGGCGGAATGGGGGCATGATCAGCCACAGAGACATATAAAAGAAATTCAGGAAAAGCCTGTGTATGTTTTGTTTCCTGCAGATGTTCATGTTATTCCTGCTGAAATGTGGAATAAAGCCAGGACTTAGAAAAAATTCTGTTCTTCTCTTCAATGTGTCCCATATTGAAGAATGGTTGTGACAAGTATCTTTTGAATTGGTGTGACTGCAGTTTGAAAAAACACAAGACCCTTACAGAAATATTAAGAAGAGCAATAGTGTGTATTACAAATATGCTGAAATGTGCTGTTTGTGCTAAAGAAGCCAATATAGGGGACCCTAACAATTCTCATGTTCTGAAAAATGGGACTGTTGATGCAGGGATAGTATTGACATGAGTAGGGAAAGGATTCTTGTTTGGGTGAGAAACAAAGATCATAGTACCCCATGCTACTATGTTATGCCATAGCTCTTACGTATAGGTTCAGGGCATCTTTTTGGCAGAATTATGACTGAAAGTGAGTGTGTGTGTGTGTGGGGGGGGGGGGTGCACTGGAGGATCTGGTGTGCTCATCTGCAATTCAGCAGGGACATGAAAGCCTGGCCAGTATCTGGACCGTATGGATGACCGCAGTGTCATCAGGTGCCAGTGTGATTGGGCAGAAAAAATCAGAGAAGCTTCTCTATAGCTAAATGTCACAACATATTCCTGTCAATAATAAGGGACCTTCAGAATAACAGCATTCAACAGTGAAAAAAACACTAAGGGGTATGTTTACTAAACCTTCTTAACATGCGCGCTGTGCAATTATCGTGCGCTAAGGTGCCTTAGCGCGCGATAATGACGCTTTATGGGGCACAAATGTGGCTTAGCGCGCGCTCACGCGTGCAGCGGCGCAAACGAGCGCTGAAGGCGGGGAAAGGCTCCCGGAGGGCAGAGGAAGGCTCCCCAGGGGCGAAGAGAAGGGGTCAATGGTTGGAGAGTGGGAGGGGAGAGGCTCCCCGCACACTAACGATGTGCAATTCGAGGCCAAAACTAACGCAAGTGAAAACCTCGCGTTAGAGCTGATTTAAAGGGAAAAGAAACCATTTCTGTCAGCAATGTACAGCAAAACCAGGGAAACCTACAAAAAAGTGATAAGTGTGATACATGTGCACAGAGGGTCATGAGTTTGATCCCCAGTGTGCCTAATACGTAAGGCTGGCTGAGGCATCAGCTTTGACATGTAAGTATTGTTTCCTGCTGCACTTTATTTGTATTTTATTAAGTGCTGCCAGCAAACACACCCTCACGTGCCGTAACCTAAGGTGCCGCATAAGGCACCCTATAAGGCAGTGGTCCCCAACCCAGTCCTATGGAGCCCACCGGCCAGTCAGGTTTTCGGGATATCCCTAATGACTATGCATGAGATATATATGCATTAGAGATATCCTGCCAACCTGACTGGTTTGTGGCCCTCCAGGGCTGGATTTGGAGACCCCTGCCTTACACCTCTATCATTTAAGATTGTGAGTGGGCAAGGTACAGATGTCCTAGACATCGAAAGGGAATATAGAATGTGTCACATTCCTCCTCGATTCTCACCACCACCAAAAAGTTGTCTAATAGACAATTTTTTGGTGGTGGTGAGAAGTGAGGAGGACTGTGACAAATTCTATCTAACCTTTTTGATGTCTTGGACATCTGCACCTTGCCCACTCACAATCTTAAATGACGGAGGTGTAAGGCAGGGGTCTCCAAATCCAGCCCTGGAGGGCCACAAACCAGTCAGGTTGGCAGGATATCTCTAATGCATATATATCTCATGCATAGTCATTAGGGATATCCCGAAAACCTGACTTGCTGGTGGGCCCCATAGGACTGGGTTGGGGACCACTGCTATAAGGCACTCCATAGGGCACATTATAAAGTGCACTGTCTGCCACGGCACCCTATAATGTCCCCTATAGGGCACCCTATAAGTCGCTCCATAGGATACCGTATAGTGCGCCTTATATGGACGGTAACCATAAGGTGCCCTATAGGGCGCCCTATAAAGCGCCCTCTGAGGCACTTTATGGGTACAGTACGCTGAGGGTGTTTTTGCTGGCAGCACTAATGTACATTAAAAATAGATAATGCTTTGGACAGCCCTATCAAATAACCCCACTGTGTGTTTGAACCCATGACCTCTGGCTCCACAGGCAGTGAAGTAACCAGTGGGCTATAGCTCTATAGCTGCTAGCAAACCCCTGGCTGGCTGCAGAAGGACTGCACGTCACCACACAAACAGTCTGCTGTGGTCACCATGATAGGGTTAGCCCACCCATACCCATGATGCACTGCACATGCAAATCAGCAGTCTACAGATGATCACAAGATGGGGTATGCACCCCCACAGCACCTCGACCTGGTAGGGGGAACTGACCGTGTGTGGTACTGGCACAGAGTATCTACACACCGTCACATTGTGCAGGTACTGCACTCACCCTGAGGGTGAGGTGGGGCGCCCAGCACCAGGTCCACAGCACCTTTCATGGCTTAAATACGCCGTACTACAGATCCCCATCAGTGCTATTGTGTGTAATAGGTAGTTCCTGCAGACACACCTAGGATACATCTGTGTCCTTCTGTATTTCTCAGTCATGTCTAGCCCTTATGGGCTATGTTGCACCAAGAATAGTGCATATCCTGTGTTGGTGCCATAGTTGCATGATGTAGGTGAAGGGGGTACGTTGTAGTAGTGGGCAAAATATGGGGACCTGGGTTGGCAGACACCATAGCTGGGACTTGAACCTGTGACCTTCTGCCTCCAAACACACTGGTTGTGTGCACTGCAGCACCGTGTTGCCACAGAGACAGTGCATTCCCTGGTGATACCATGACTGTTTGTCCAGCAGGGCCTGTCTGTTGCAGTGCATGGCACCCACCTACACAGGGCTAGGCCATGGTCTGCTCTGGGCAGCTGCCACTGCCCCCTCCACCACCAGTACCCCTCCGCCACCATGCTGACATGGCCTTATATTGGAGACAGCATAAAACCTGAATGATTTGTGGCCCTCCAGGACTGCATTTGGGGGACTCTGCTCTAGGTAATGCGCATGTTTCTGGTGTCTGTGCTTGGTGAGTTAAAATATAGGCGTTTGAACCATGCGTATGTTCTCTGCAATAAGGTTTGTCCTTACTATCACGGTTTAGTAGCGGGTAAAATACAGGGACTGGATTGGCAGTAGCCCCAGCTGGGACTTGAACATGTGACCTTCTGCTCCTGAACACACTGGCTATGTTCACTGCACCACACTGTGCTCACAGAAACAGTGCAGTCCCTGGAGATACCATGGTTGTTTGTCAGACAGAGGCCTGTCTGTTGCAGTGCATGTCACCCACCTACACAGGGCTAGGCCATGGTCGGCTCTGGGCAGCTGCCACTGCCCCCCTCCACCTCCAGTACCCCTGTGCCACCAAGCTGACATGCCCTTCTGCTGGTGGTGCTGGTGGTGTGCAGTCTCAAGCCATCCAGTGTGCAGGTAGGCGGCTGCCTATGGTGCGTGTTGTGGGGTGGGGGTGCCTGCATAAGCGTCCACGCTTCCCCCCAATACCGCCTGCCAATGTTCTGTGCCCTTGGGGGTATCTGCTGGGTACTATCCCCTGTGGCACTGTGATAAACACTCTTGTGCCCATGTTGGGCCTTCATCAGTTGCTGTCTGGCTGCTGTTCAGTTTCAGCATTCCTAAGTGCCACCTAGGCATCTGCCTAGTCCGCACTGTGCCCCAGCTGCACCACAGCATGTGCCGCCTGCAGCCCTCTGTATCCCCTTTCCCAGCATCTGTCCAGTTGCCCATTCCGACATGCCCGTCCTGCTGTTGTGGAACATGTGCATGCCATAGGTAACCTGTCCAATGAGAGGGAAACCCTGATCTGTACTATTTCACTGTGGGATCATTCACCTTGTATGGGGACGGAGCGTAGACCCTTCAAAAATTCATATTTATTTTTTGGGGCTTTCTTGGGAGTGTTTTTTGATGTTTCCCATTACTATCACTATTGCCCAGCTTGATTATGATTTTTTTCAATTTTGTTGGGGTCATTTTCAATGTTTATTTGCACTTTTGTTCAGTGCACATGTATCACACATCACTTTTTTGTAGGTTTCCATGGTTTTGCTGTACATTGCTGACAGAAATGGTTTCTTTTCCCTTTAAATCAGCTCTAACCCGAGGTTTTCACTTGCGTTATTTTTGGCCTCGAATTTCACATCGTTAGTGTGCGGGAAGCCTCTCCCTTCCCACTCTCCACCCATTGACCCCTTCTCTCCGCCCCTGGGGAGCCTTCCTCCGCCCTCCGGGAGCCTTTCCACGCCTTCAGCGCTTGTTTGCGCCGTTGCGCACGTGAGCACGCACTAAAGCACATTTTTGCCCCATAAAGCGCCATTAGCACGTGCTAAGGTACCTTCTCCACCTGATGCAGGGCCATAGGATTTTTGCTGGCCCGAAACGTGGCACGTTGTGCTAGCTTCATGAATTCTGTGATGGCTAGATTAAGCTAAGTTTTTGATTAATTTTCTCAAGCATTTAAATGATTAAACCGGAGTGACCACGGCGAGGGGCGGGTTGGAGTTCCTTCCCCTTTTGTATGGTTACTCCAACAAAAAAGAAAATAGTATAAGAAAAGGTTTTTCCTGCATGTTTATTTAATTTAGCCTATTTTTACGGAGGTTTATGCCAGGGTTCTTCATTTGGGTTTTCACATTTTCAGCATTTTAATTTCTTTCTTTGTCTCTTTCCCTGTCTGTTTATGCATGTGCCTCTTTCTCTCTCTCTCTTTTTCCCCTCTTTCTTTTATCATCATGTTTTTCCACTTGCAAGCTCATTTTTTCCAGTACTTCTGCTGTAGCGTTCTTTAATAATCTTAATGGGAGCTGACCATTACAGGCGCCTGCCTGTGCTTAGTTTCATTCTGCTTTTCACTTGCTGATAAATGGTCTAGTGTTTGTGCTTACCAGTTGCCTTGTTAGATTATCACTCTTGATCTAGGTGATTGGGCTACATGCTTTCAGATACGTTACTTTTCTTATGCTCGGTTTTCCATCTTGATGCTTCCTTGAAGGGGATATTACGATATACCTTCAGATCAGTTTTGCTGTTGGTTTCACACATATATCCTCGAAAATAATTGAAGTATAGAGTCGCATTTGCCGCTCAGAAGCACCAAATCTTTTTGCCTCACTTATCAAGGATAAACAACTAGGAGAGTGCATAGAAAGTATTCATCCTTTCACTTTGTTATGAATCTTTAAATAACTGGAGGCTCATCTGTTGTTTTTCTATTTATCTATATCTGGATTAGGGGACTAAAATGATGGAAATGCATTGTTTGTGAATTTCTCAAATCTGGCATATTGCAAATACAGTTTGAGGTTACCACATGGTCAAATCTCTAAGGCAACTTGGAATAATTTGATTTCTGCCAACATTAACTTGGCAGAAATCAAATTAGATAATATATTCATGGGGGCAGCCGGGACTGCAGCCACCCAAAATCACCCATTACTGAAATAAAGAACAAGACACTGATTTAGGGCTTCATGTGCTAAAGTGCAAAGTGGCAATGCAAAAGTGTGATTCATGTGAAAATTAGCTGGAAGTACTTAGCAATGCATAAAAGTGCCAAATTTCAGGCACTTTGATCTTTTCTTTTTCTGTATGAAGCACAGTTCATGAAAATATACTTTGCAGCAGAAAATGTTTGCACAAAATCTGCTTCACACAAAGTTTATCTAAATTTTCCATTAATGAGCTGGTAAACTGATTCATTAATGACAAAAAATTGCAAAAATAAGCTTCATAGTTTGTAATATTTCCTTTTGATTCTCTTCTGCGCAGGTTGGGGTCCAATATGTAATAGGGATTATTTCCATCTAGTTTAATAGCTTTAATTCTTCATAATGGGGACTTTTGAACTATTTCTTTCTGTCTTGGAGTTTAAAGCCCTACTAAAGAGAGCTTTAAACTAGATTCTTTGAGGATGAGTGAAGAAAGCCCACAGTTAAGTAAAAGCTCTCAGGTAAGTAAAACATTAAATACCTCTGTAGAAATGAGTAAAAGGGACAATATCTGGAAAGTGGTGTGCATAAATGTCTGTTGTATGGGAAATAAGATCACAGATGTTGAGGCTTTAATAGGAGGCTGACTTGATTTAGTGCTGATTACAGAGACATGGTTCAGAGACGACTAAAAAAAAAAAATCATATAAAAGCTACAGAATTACAGGTCTTATAAGGGAAAAAAGAGGCACTGTGGGTTAAACTAGAAAGAAGGAATAGAGAATCCATTTGCATTGGTGTGATATACAGGTGAGATATTTTAAGGGCAACAAACCTTTTTGTTAGGAAAGTAAATAAATGTAAAAGGAAAAGGAGGCCACTACAGTTCTTGAAAGAAGTAGCTGAAAAAGTGAAGAAAAAGAGGGAGGCCTTCAAAAAATACAAGAGATCAAAAAAAGAGGAAGACAAGCATTGATATTTGGAAAATCTTAGAGAAGCTAGGAAAGCAAAGATACAAATAGAAGAAAAAATAGCCAATGCAGTAAAATGGGGGGACAAGATATCTTTCAGATATGTTAGTGAGAGGAGGATGTGCAAACGTGGTATTGTCAGACTCAAGGGTGAAGGGGAGGAATATGTAGAAGCTGAGGAGGATAAAGAGGAATTGTTTAACAATTATTTTTGTTCTGTTCACAGATGAAGGGCCAGGAGCAAGACCTCAGAAAACATCTACAAATAGGAACAGCAATGAAGGGGAACTTGAAAGATTTTCAGAAGACTGTGTTCATGAGGAACTAGCTAAACTAAAAGTAGGCAGAGCAATAGGGCTGGGTGGAATATATCCCAGAATATAGAAGAAACTTGGGGAAGTTCTAATGGCTCCACTGTCTGACCTCTTCAATGCTTTTTTAGAGTCAGGTGTGGTCCCAGAGGACTGGAGAAAGGCACATGTGGTCCCTTTTCACAAAAGCGGAACTAAAGATGAGGTTGAGAACTACAGGTCGCTGCTAAATCAGAGGATAGTGAGATTTCTGGAGTCCATTGGGTTGCAGGACCCAATGCAACATGGTTTCCTAGGGTCAGGTCTTGTCAGACAAATCTAATTAATTTCTTTGACTGGGTGAACAGAGAGTTGAACTGAAGGAGAGCCCTAGATGGGGTATACTTAGATTTCAGTAAAGCCTTTAACACCATGCCACACAGACAGCTTATAATAAATAGGGATAGACCCTAAAGAGACTGACTGGGTTAGAAATTAATTGAGTGAGAGGCAACAGGCAAATGGTGAAAGGTGAAAGGGGGTAGACTCTGGCATAATATGTAGAAATATTTCTTTACGGAAAGAGTGATAGATGTGTGAAAGTCTCCCAGGGGAGGTAGTAGAGACCAGGACAGTATCTGAATTCAAGAAAGCATGGGACCAGCAAAGAAGATCTCTAAAGGAAAACAAAGGGACTACAATAAGTGGTATGGAAGGGCAGATTGGATAGGCCATCTGGTATTTTTCTGCCATCATATTTCTATGTTTCTATGTTTACCTTTTTTCTTTTCCTGTTTGATATGTTCATTGCCTTAATGCTACTTTGTACCTATGGTTTTAAAAATCTAATTTTAAAAAATCCCATTTATGACCTGGCAAACTGAATAATTAATGACTCAAATTTGCAAAAATAGGCTTCATAGGCCTTTTTCACAAAATATATAGTTATTTTGGGTAATTATTCTTAATTGAGCCGTGACTGCTGCAGGGACAATTTTACCTATGGGTCCCAGGCCTTATATACTGTAAAAGGGAACTCATAATTCAATTCTTACCAAAATGCAATGCTGCCACCACTTTGAAAGCTTTCCTTTGGATGTCAGATGCACACGCTGAAGGACCCTGAGGCCCCACTCCCAGCTTGAGTCCTCACAGGAAAGCAAGCTTCTTCATGTGGCTGCGGCTACAGTGGCATCAGTAACACTCACTCCTACGGCTGTGTCCCTTAGCACAGGAGAAATGAGGATATATGAGTATGACCAGGTATGACACAGATACCAGCAAAGTGCCAACATACAGCTAGATGGTTGTTGCCTAGCTTTCCTGTTTGTATGCTAGAGGGGGAGAGAGACAAGAGCTGGTCCAAAGAAGGGAGGGGTCTTTCATTGGCTGCTGTAGACTGCAGCCTGGAAAGTACAAAGGGGGGGGGGGACTTTTTCCTTCCTACTTCTGTGTCTATGACATCACTTGCCTAATTATGCAAATTATGATCTTTTTATCACCTCCCAGTCCCTTTGCCCCATTGGTATTTTCTTGGCTACAGGGTGGGAGTTAGACCAGTGGTATCCCTATCGAGAGGCCTGGAAGGGGACTTTGGTGGGGTGGTAGAGGGAGATGTGAAGGTGGGAGAGAGTGTCTGGGGAGGGGAAAGCAGGGATTTGGAAGGGTAAACTGAAACATGGAGATTGACAGGGATAGTAGTAGAAACATGGGATTGAAGGGGAGAGCAAGATTAAAAAAGGGTGGCCCAAGATGAGGAGCACAGATCTGGAAGTGTAGGGAGAGCAAGAGACTTGGGCAGAGGAGAGAAGGATTGGATAGTGGATGAGCAGGAAAAGGGCTGGAGTTTCAGTAGGAGAACAGGAATGCAAGGACCAGAGGGACAGAAAAATATGTGTTGGAGGAGAGAGTGGGGACTCAAGGATTAGTTTAGGGGATTAGGTTTGAGTGGGACTGTGGGATGGGGTGGAGAGAGGCAGGCCTTGGGTGGGAAGGAAAGATCTGGGTTGGAAGGAGGGAATGATGTAAGGAAGGCTGATGAAGAAAGCGGCAAAAAAGACAAATGAAATAAAATGTTCAGACAACAATTTATGTACATTGTCGTGGCGCCAGGCAGATGGCGCCTGTAAAAGCAGAGAAAAACACTCAGGGTAGTTTTAAAAGCAGCAGTGCAGAGCACATGGCTAGGGGTTGTCGGGGGCAACCAAGCAAAACAAAAGCACAGGCTGTAGAGAAACTCCCAGAGTTAACATTACATCACAGCTCATCAGCAAAGCAGAGACACCTGCATAGAGTTGAGCAAACGCAGCTCTCAAGGTATGACGCAGATAAAAATAGGTCAGCCTTGAGCAGAGTAGACACAGATGCTGAATTTGGAGCAGATTCAGCTGGAAAGCCACGTAGAGAGAAACGTACAGGCACACGTGGGAAAGGAAGGAAGTACACAGACGCCAGCGAGGAGTCAGACCCAGTCTCGGATGTTGAGAGAGACAGAGACTCAGGGAGGACTCAAGCCAGAGGAAAGTACAGCGCTCAGAGAAACCAGGAGCCATACCTTGAAGGTTCAGAGGTGGAATCAGTCTGCAGCTCAGAGGGGTTTATCCAAACGGAGCTCACCAAGGTTAGTGCTGAGAAGTTAGGCTGCACTAAGCCTGAGTCTCCACATTATAAACCACGAGGAGCAGGGAGAAGAGAAATCCACCATAGCAAGAACCTGGGGAGCCAGAATACTTATCCTAGTGATATTTCTCATGCTTTAGAGCAGCGTCCTGTGAGAGGAAGAAAAGGGAAGAAAAGCTTTCACTTCCCGTTCACACATAAGCCAGGCAGAGCACAGCCTGAGAGCCATAATACCTTGTCTAGAGGAGCACTGAGTTTTACCCCCAGTGGTCATGAAGCGTGTGGCTCACTAAAGAAAGACTCCATAGTATATGGTAGAGAACCTTTCCACAGTGAGAGGGGGGAGTGGTGCTCAGACTCAGCAGAGGAGAGAAACAAGCTCTTATCCAGAATACAACCCAGCAAGACATAATTATCACGATTCACCAGAAGACATGGACTGTGCCTTTGATGAGGATAATTCTGAAGTGTGTAAAATGGATTGTACGCTTGTCTTCTCAGATGGCATAACCTCATTTTGTTAGAAGCCTAAGAAAGCTGTCTTGAGTGAAATCTGTGAGGACAGATTTCACAGTTAAAAGTGCCTGAGTAAAAACCCTGTTTTTTCCCTTCTTTTTGGTTCAGTTAAAGCTGCCATTAAGCATTTCTGTTCCAGTTGTAGTCCCACCTTTATGTTATACCAGTTGTATGGTTTATTTGCTTTTGATATGTTGTTGCAAGAATTCTCCCGGGACGGGAAATAAAGCCTCTTTAAGCATAGCTACTTGACCACAACTACCTCCTTATTTCCACTAGCTATAGGGACCCAAAATCCCTGAGGGCAATAACAGTCCTTGCTACAGAAAAGAGCAGCAACCCCGAAACCCTAGGCTCTCGCCTCGTGAGCCAGCCAGGTGGTTGACAAGTGGCGACGTTGTTTGGATTTTTGTGCAAGATTCAAAAGGCATAAAAGGACTACAGTTTGCCGGAAGGAAAGCAGCCATCCGGAAGGAGAGAGAACCGCAAAGGAAGCTTTCTGCAACCAGGAGTGGAACTCGGGACACCTTTCTCACAAGCTGACCCCTGCATGGAGACTAAGGTAAAAAGTACCTGGTCAGACGCGGGGAGGATATAGTGAGAAAGGGGGGGTGCTGGTGGGCAGAGAGGGGGCGGTAGAAAAAAAAAAAGTGTGTGTTGGTATCGCACTTGGTTTTTGTTTTGTTTTATCTCTCTAGGTATACCAAGGCGGAAGGATGGAGCCATTGGATGTAGCCGGATGGATGAAGATGCAATGGGATAAGCAAGTCGAGCTTATCCAGTTCATGCAGCAGTAAACAACAAGGACCATCCAGGAGCAGCAGCGGTCATTATTAGAGACATTGGATGCGCTTTTAAAGAAGCCCAGAGATGTCAATGAGGACGTCCCCATGGCTCTACAAGCCGCTGGTATAAGGTCGTATGGTGCCTTTGCAATAGGACAGCTGCAGCCACAGGACAATGTGGACGATTACCTGGACGCATTTGAAAGGATAGCGACTACACTGAATTGGCCTGAGGAGCAGTGGGCTACACACTTTGCCCTATCGCTCACCGGAGAGGCCCTTTCAGCGTACAAAGCTATGCCTGCAGAATTTGCCTCCAACTATAAGGAAGTAAAAAAGGCGGTAAAGGATAGATTGGGGCTTACCCCACTTCACTATCAGCATATGTTTAGGGAAGCAGTAATAGGGCCTCAAGAGACTCCCAAAGCGCTAGCCCAGAGGCTAAAGAGTATAGCAAAGAAATGGTTGTTAGCTGAGGGAAGTTCTGTGGAGACAGTGCTTGACAAAATTGTATTAGAACAATTTATGGAGGCTGTTCCAAAAGGGCTTAAAACCTTTTTAACCCTCCAGCACTGCCAGTCCTCAGAGGATGCAGCCTCTTTAGCCGAGCGATATTTCGCGGCTGAGAGGACGGACACCCCAGGCCAAGGTAGTTGGTTGGCAGCTGGGAGGAGGAAAAGTAGCTGTAAAGGAAAATATGTGTCTGATAGAATGTATAAGCCTGCCAAGTTAAATGTGAATGTCTCTGATGAAAATGTTTGTTCTATACCCAAAGGTAATTGTTTTCGGTGTGGAAAAACAGGGCACTATCAGAGATCCTGCACCGAGCGCACAGTCCTGGTGACAGGGACAGAGAAAGCAGAACAGGATGAATTCCACGTCCCAGTCCAAATAGAAGGTACTTACACAATGGCTCTACTTGACTCGGGAGCTGACCAGAGCATGATTTCGGAGAAGCTCTGGGCAGCTATTGAGGGGTACCGCCAGTCGCCCCCGAGTCAAGCAGAGGGACAAGTCAGGGTTAAGTGCGTGCACGGCGCATCTGTCCCTTATCCCATACACTATGTGATAGTACAAGGGTGGGGCTCCCTCCAAGAGATGAAGGTGGCCGTAGTTCCCGAGCTGCTCGAGGATGCGATACTGGGGAAAGATTGGCCTCCCTTCCGTACTACTCTGGAAAACGGCTGGGGTGCTAAACTTGGGCTAGTATCCACTCGCTCTCAAGTAGAACCCTTAGAGAGGGAAGAGGAGGCAGTGGGACAAACAGAGGAACCTGAAGAGGAGGAAAATGCCCAAAGGGAGGACCCAGTGGAGGAAGGGTTAGATATTCTCCCTAATCACAATGACCTTGTAGAGCCTCCTGTTAAAGTAGGGAGGAAAGATAAACCTAAGAAGCGTAGGGAGAGGTACGCTAGGACCCGGGGGAGGGCCGAGCTAGAGGATGCTGTAGGGTTGCCCTGGGTGCCAGCAGAGGTCGTAAGGAAATTTCCCTCATTCCCAATGGAACAGAGAGCTGATCCAGTGCTTAAAAGGGCATTTGAGTGGGCAGAGGAAGTTAGACAGACCCTACCAAGGTTTTTCTTGGAGAATGATCTCCTGTACCGAGAGTGTGAAAACCCTCATACCAGTGCCATTCGCAAACAATTAGTAGTGCCCGTGACCTTTAAAGCTAGCGTACTAAGATTAGCACATGACCACCCAGTGGGGTGTCACAAGGGGATCCAGGGGACGCTGGACCAAATCTTAGCTAGGTTTTATTGGCCCGGGGTTTTTAAGGAGACGCGTCAATTTTGTGAGGCATGTCCCAGCTGTCAAAGAGTGACAGTCACAAAGCCTAAGGCAGTACCCATGGTGCCGACTCCCACCATAGCGGCTCCTGTAAGCCGATTGGGTATGGATATAATAGGGCCTATGGTGAGGACACCAAGAGGTTTCAAATATATCCTGGTCATAGTTGATCACGCCACCAGGTTTCCTTGGGCCATTCCCCTAAGAAATACATCAGCCAAGGTGATAGCCTTAGAGTTAATAAGACTCTTCTGTGAGATAGGCTTTCCAAGGGAAGTCCTGACGGATCAAGGAAGTAACTTCCTCTCAAAACATCTGGCGATGGTATGGGAAGCCTTCGGCATTCGCCATATAAAAACATCCGCCTACCATCCGCAGGCTAATGGGATAGTAGAACGTATGAACCAGTCCATAAAGCAGCTATTACGCAGGGGGCTGAAGAAGGGGGAAATGAACGAATGGGACACATTGCTGCCATTCACACTGTACGCATGCAGGGAGCGCATACAGGCGTCCCTGGGGGCATCTCCATATGAATTGCTGTTCGGCCGTGCTCCGAGAGGTGTCCTGGACATCCTACAAGAGCAATGGGTAGAGCCGAGCATGCAGGAGGTTGGGGTACCCCAATTCCTTAAGGAACTACGACAGCATCTAGAGAGGACATCTAGGGCCTCTAGAGAAAATTTGCAAGCCTCTAAGAATAAGCAGAAACAGTATTACGACAGGGGCACCAGACCAAGGCAGCTAAATATAGGCGATAGAGTGCTTATACAAGTAGCCAACCCCGGACCGAAATGCGAGTCCCGGTGGAAGGGCCGGGTACAGTCATAGGGAAGGTTGGTCCAGTATCCTACCGGGTACGAAATGAGAAGGGCCGCCAACAGACCTATCACATAAACCTACTCAAGCTGTGGAAGGATAGGTCTGCAAGTGCCAGCCTAGTTACTGTTGTTTACCGTGAAAGGTACCAGACAGAGTTGCCCCGAGAGAGGTCCCGAATGGAGATTCCGGGCTGTCAGGTAAAAACTGCAGCCCGTAATATTTTAGGGGGGGGGATCTGTCGTGGCGCCAGGCAGATGGCGCCTGTAAAAGCAGAGAAAAACACTCAGGGTAGTTTTAAAAGCAGCAGTGCAGAGCACATGGCTAGGGGTTGTCGGGGGCAACCAAGCAAAACAAAAGCACAGGCTGTAGAGAAACGCCCAGAGTTAACATTACATCACAGCTCATCAGCAAAGCAGAGACACCTGCATAGAGTTGAGCAAACGCAGCTCTCAAGGTATGACACAGATAAAAATAGGTCAGCCTTGAGCAGAGTAGACACAGATGCTGAATTTTCCAGAAAATTGCGTCAATTGTAGCTTTCTGCAAAACCTTTTAGATAGAAAGAGTTTGAAAGTTCTTTGTCAAATAAGATTAAAATAAATCCATTTTCTTAGAGAAGTTGCAGGTGTTAACTTTGACTTTTGGAGATGATATCTTTTTTTTTTTTTTAAATTCTTTATTTTCGTTTTATAACAACAAAGGAAAAGGAAGACATACAGCTAAAAGAAAGATACATAAAGTGTAATACATACACCAAAGTAAACCCCTGCCACCCCCCTCCCCCCTGCTTCTTCTCTAGAAAACTAATCATTCCCGAAGCGGGCGTGTACTTACATTATTGTGTTACAAAACCTAACGGTGATCTGAAACATGATGAGTGCACATTATACAGGCATGTTGGAACAATGAGCAGATTGTACATAATCATTAAGCATCTGCCATTTAGACAAGCGAGAGTGAGTTTGGGCATGGGGAATAGCTCTCCGAGGTATCTGCTCATATTTACTATATAAGCAGACGAGGTTCCACCATTCATTGACAGTAAGTCGAGAGCTATCTCCCCCCCAATTATCAATGAAGTATTAGCAGAGGCCTGCGCAACCTGAGCAATGGTAGCAAAAAAGGCAGGGTCATCCACATTAGGAGCGTAAAGGCATATACATGTAACTTCAAGGCTACCTATCTTGAGGTGAACTCTGGACCATCTACCTTCTGTATCTGAGCTAGTCGCAATAATAGCAGCATGCAAAGATTTCCTAACCAGTATGGCAACCCCACATTTCTTAGAAACGGCTGGGGAATAGGCGGCCACCATGTAAGGTTTAATATTGAGTTTAAGAGTTTCCTTCGAATTTAAATGCGTTTCTTGGAGAAAATCAGATCCGCAGCTTCCTGACTTAGGTAATTTAGGATTTTCTTCCGTTTTATCGGATTATTGATTCCTTTTACGTTCAATGAGAAAATCTTACATGGTGCCATCAATCGGTAATAGACATTTTAGGTAAGGGCACTTGAAAACATACAACATAATCAGAATCTGTGCAACAATGATATAATCACCGAGTATGCTGGCTAATACACCCCATATTGAAAAGTATGTACCAAAGTATCTTAGAGAAGAAGCAAAACCCCCAAAGAATATGGCGACCATATGTCTGCGGGAGGAGGCCCTAGAGAGGAAATAGAAAGACATGAAAAAAAAAAAGAAAAGAAACACCAGAGTCCATAATTAACACTGTCTCTGATACTCATCGAGGCTACTGTGGGTAGATGGAGTCGGGTCACAGATATCATCAAAAGTAAGGCAAACAAACTGCCCTCGCCAGACTCTTTGCTGGGCTGCGGCAGATCCAATATGGCAGGTACAGCGGATATGAGAATACTTGCAGGAATATTCTGGAAGTCAGCGCATCAAGTCGGCTTCTTTGGAATCCAAAAACTCCGCTAGTAGATCAGGGTCCTCAAATGTTCTTGTCTGATTGTGAAGCGTGACTCGGAGCTTGGCCGGGTACATCAGGCCATAGCGTGCTTGTAGTTGTTGAAGCCTCGGCCGAAATTCCAGAAAGCGCTTTCGGCGGTCGACCGTGGGTTTAGCCAAGTCAGGATAGAAGGAGATCTTATGGCTCTCAAACTCCATATGGCCCTTTGCCCGAGAGGCACTTAGAATTTGCTCCACGTGTTGATATCTCAAAAGTCGAAAGATGATAGGCCGCGGGGTCTTCCTGTTGAGCGTTATGCTTGTGGGTACACGATGAGCGCGATCGATCTCCAGATCTTTGGTAAAGGTGATTTGGAGCAGGGAAGGGAGGATTTTGCGTAAAAACTCTTTCATGTCTCCCGATTCCGCTCCCTCCGGTATGCCCACGAGTCGTATGTTGTTGCGGCGCGCTCTATTATTGCCATCTTCCACTTCTTTCTGCAAGGCCTGCACCTGACGTTCAACTTTGTCGAGTTTGGACAACCGGGCCGCATGGGAGTCCAATATGCTCTCCATTTTGTCCTGACGCGAAGAAAGCCCTTCTAGCTTGCTTTGCAGCACACCAAGATCTTCCCGCAGTGCTCGGAGTGCTTCACCGTTTGATTGCACGAGGTTTTTGACCCCTCTAATCTCTGCGAGGATTTCCTGCTGCATTTCGGGGCCCTCGCGCAAGGCCAGCCCCTTTTGCGGGGACGGGGGTTCAGTTTTGGAACGTTTGCCGTGAGAAGCCGCTGGAGATCCAAATTCCAGGCGCGTGGGTTTGGTCCCCGCCATCTCACCAATGTGCCCCGGCAAGATCAGAGTAGAAGTTCCAAGTATGTACGGTGTTAATTCAGGATTCTGAGTAGGCCTCTCGGGAGCCTCAGCGTTATGCGACCATCCCGCTGGACATCAGGCTCCGCCCCTCTGGAGATGATATCTTAGAGAAGTTTAATTGATGGTTTTGATCATTTGCATATCCTGATGACGTTCTCCATGTTGATTGGTCAGTTGGTATTTTAAATCTTTCTGTGTTCCACAGAGCTTAAACAAGTTCCACAGAGCTTAAGTTGTTAGTGCTCCACAAGTGAGAAAGATGGACTGAATGAAAAAACAACAACCCCTGAAGCAGCTTTTGCAAAACAGAGGCCATTGTCAGGTTTGAATATGGTGGCCTTTTAGCTCTGTTCATTATCAAAAAAGTAACCTTCTACTTGTTTGCACTTTATTGAAGGAAAAGAAAAAGAAAAAAAGAAAAGAAGGAAGAAAGCACATTTTATTGTTAAAAGGCATTTTGGATTGAATATGCATTTATTTCTGTGGATAATGATATAACTGTTGCTCTAAAATAATTTATTGATATACACATATATTTCATATTGCAATCCTTTTAAGGAGTTTTTTTACTGGATCAGTGACGATGTTCATAGATTAGCCAAATAGTATTATTAACGTTATTTGGCAGACACTGAGATCCTTTTTTCTCCTTAAATTAGTAGTTCCAAAGTGTTGACTGTGATTAGGAAATTTATCCATGCCATAAATGATATTTAAAAGTGATGTATCAGAGGAATTGAAGCAAATCTCAATAAATCAGAAAGATGTAATACAGTTAATTGATAAACTAAAGAGCAGCAAATCACCTGGACCGGATGGCACACATTCCAAGGTGCTGAAAGAACTGAAATATGAGATTTTAGAACTACAGTACTCTTAGTAATCTGTAATCAATCATTAAAATCACCTGTACTACCAAAACATTGGAGGGTAGCCAATGTAATGCAAATTTTTAAAAAGAGTTCCAAGGGTGACCTGGGAAACTGCAGACCATTGAGCCTGACATCAGTAACAGGTAAAATGGTAGAAACCATTATAACATACAAAATTACTTGCAATGGTTCCTGATCATAATGTACAGGCTGAAACAGCTGATGGTCCACTTGATCTTTATGGTATAATGACTCTGTATATTCTTTCCACCTTGTCTTGATCTTCTCAGCTTCATTCAACATGAATCCTTGAGCATCTTGTAACAATTCAATTTAAGGCTGGAATTTTTTTCTTTAACTCTCGTAGCTTTAGGAAAGCTGATCTTGTTCTTCCACTAATAGTTTCTGATTCTATTTCCTTGAATACATCATTGTAGCACTTCTCCTTTTCTTGTCTTGCTACACATTGGAAATCTCTGTTGAGTTCTGTGATTGCTTCCCTTTCTCCTCTGGCTTTTGCATCTCTGCATTTCAGGGCTATTTTCAGAGTTTCTTTGGTCATCCATTTTGGCTATTTTTACTTTTTCTCCTTTTGTAGAGACGTCTCGCTTTCTTCCAACACAACCTTCTCGATATCATCCCATAACTCTTCTGGAACTCTCGCATTTATATCTAAAGCAGAAAATCCATTTTGCAGGCAATCTTTAAATTCTGGTGGTATATTCTCAAGGTCATGTTTTGCTACAATAATGAGTGGTTTGCTCTTTTTCAATTTTCACTTGAGTTTGCATACTAGTAGTTGGTGATCTGTACCACAGTCAGCTCCAGGTTTTGTCTTTGTTGATGTTATAGAGCTTTTCCATCGTTGACTTCCACAGATGTAGTCAATTTGATTTTTGTACAATCCATTGGGTGAAATCCATATGTACAGTCACTGCTTGTGTTGCTTGAAGAAGTGAGATGAATAGATCATTTATCTTGCATAATTCTATCAGTCTTTCTCCAGCTTCATTTCTGTTGCCAAGTCTATATTTTCCAACCCCTCTGCCTTCTTCTTTTTGCCAACATTTGCTTTCAAGTTACCCATTACTATCAGGATATCCTGTTTGCATGTTCTGTCAATTTCAGCTTGTACTTGTTGATAGAACTCATCAACTGCATCCTCTTCTTCTGCTGTTGTTGGGGTATATACTTAAATTATAGTTGTAGATGAATAGAAATTAAGCATTCACTGATTGCACTGTATTTCATTACAGTTCTTGCAAGTTTCTTCTTAATTATAAATGCAACATCATTTCTTCTTTGTCTTTCATTTCCAGCATAGTATAGCATGTGATCATCAGATGCAAAGTGAACCAATGTTAGTCCATTTCAGTTCATTGACACCCAATAGATTGAGTTGTACACGTTCCATTTCATTCTTGACCACATTCAAGCTCCCTTGGTTCATGCTTTCTATGTTCCATGTCCCATTATGTAAGACATCTTTGCAGCTTCTGACTCTCATTTCATGTGCAGCTACATCTGCAGTCAGACATCCCAAGGGTTTTGATCCAACTAGATCATAAATGCTGGCTTTACTCTGAAAAGTCTTCATCTCTTCCCCAGTAGCCAGTTGAGTACCTTCCAACCTTGGAGTCTCATCTTCTAGCACTACAGTGCAATTTGTTTTGTTGTGATTATCCATTGGGTTTTTGTGGCAAGATATGGAAGTCGATTGCCAGGCCTTTCTTCCGCGCAGGTAATTCTAGTGTTGTTGCCGTTGTCACAGAAATGTAATCTTCCACCTCCAACACAGTCCCATTATGTTGCGCACAGATGGGTGGTTTGTCTTGGTCTGGCACCTCACAGCATGTCAAGCTGAAAACCAAGTGAGAGTTCAAAGATTAGGTCTCCTCAATTTGGAAAAGAGACGGCTGAGGAGGTATATGATAAAGGGTATTAAATTACTGAATAGAGTGGGATGGGTAAATGTAGATCAAAAAATAGAAAGACTAGGGAACATGCAATGAAGCTACAATGTAATTATCTCATGTATATAGTTTACCCCGGTTCTCCAAGTTTGTACTCCTGTTCGATGTAAACCAAACAGCTTGTTGTTATGGTCTTTATGTTATAATGTAAACCGCGCTGATGCCGAATAGTGCGGTATATAAGAACTTGTAATAAATAATAAATAAATAAATAATAAAATTTAACACCAATAAGAGAAAATATTTTTTCACTCAACGCGTAACCAAACTCAGGAGTTTTTTTTACCAGATATAGGAACAGCTGTTAATATAGCTGGATTTAAAAAAGGTTTGGATAAGTTTCTGGAGAAAAAGTCCCTAAACCATTACTAAAGAAGACCTGGAAAATCCACTGCTTACCCTAGGACAAGCATTGTGGAACCTATGTATCTCTTTGGGAACCTGCCAGGGACTTGTGACCTGGATTGGCCACTATTGGAAACAGGATACTGGGCTGGATGGATCTTTGTCTGGCCCAATATGCCATTTCTTATGTTCTTATGTTTAGTTAATACTAGAGGAGATCAAACCTAAGCTTTCTTTAGAAGCTCAGATAACAAGACTTCGACTTTCATACTTTGGATGCATCATGCAGAGAGAGATCATTAGAGAAAGACATTGTTTGGCAATTTTGAATGTCAATACAAAAGAGGAAGGCCAGCATTGAGATGGACCAATACAATAACAGCAGCAATGGGTGCCATTCTATCAACAATGAGCTGCCTGACTGAAGACCAAACACAGTTTAGGACAGCTATCCAGAGGGTCGACAATGACTCGATTTGCACTTAACAACAACAACCAACAGATACATTTGATAATTTTTATCTTCAAATTATTTACTAAACACTGTTGATTATATGTTATTGGAGATTATATAATGAGATTTTTGTCTTGTGCCTTTATTTTAGGAATATCCACTTGTCTTTATGCCAGAAATTCAGTGTTCCAATAGAAAAAGCGGAGCTCCTAAATGTAGGATTTATGAACTCTTTTTAATACCCAGCCCTTTCTGATGATAATCCATTAACTGAATGGATATACTGTATTAGACCTCTATTTATCAAGATATTTGCATAAACAATGATACACCCTATTCATTCTTATAAATGATCATTTATGCATATTAGCTGCACTAGAAAATATAATAAATGCAGAAAGAGAATCAATTATATGAAATGACTAGAATTTGAAGATGATTGAATTACTAATGAAATGAAGACCTTGAAAAAGTACATCAGTCACTCAAACTCACAAAATGTTTGCAGAACACCCTAGAAAAAAAGATTTTGCAGCTCCCTGGAATATGCTGATTAAACTGGATTCAATTGTATAAGTAAATCCACTTCTAGTTGCTTACATGTATAGTATACTACTAGAAAAAATCACCACCAATGCAGAAACTCCCAAGATCTATATAAGAACAAATTTTTGTCGGATGGAACAGCAGGAGAAAAAAGATTTATCCCTCTCGAATGCTGATAACATCTATTTTTTTTCAGAAAAAAGCTCAAAGAATCACACTTATCTTATAAAAAGCAGATGCTCTTAACAGGAATGCGTTCTAGTAAAAGCCCGACTCAAATCAGAAAAAGCAGATCCCCAGAATCACGATGTGCCCGTTTCAAATCCAAACATAGATTCTATATCAAGTGCCACTGGGTAGTATTTCACTCAAAGTGGCACTTGATATAGAGTCCACGTTTGGATTCAAAAAGTGCACCTCATGATTCTGGGGATCTGCTTTTTCTTGAGTCGGGCTTTCACAAGAACGCATTCCTGTTAAGAGCTTCTGCTTTTTATAAGATAAGTGTAGATCTTTGCGCTTTTTTCTGAAAAAAATGGATGTTATCAGCATTCTAGAGGGATAAATCTTTTTCTCCTGCTGTTCCATCTGACAAAAATTTGTTCTTATATAGATTTTGAGAGTTTCTGCATTGGTGGTGATTTTTTCTAGTAGTATTTATATTAATCGCGTTATAGGGTTTTTTTGATTGTTGACTTTACGTGTATATTATAGGCAGTTTGCCTGATTCTGGCTTGAGTGAGTTCCCTTCCAGGCAAATTAATATCTCTATTTATGAAAGGTTACAAAGTCACACAGTAATTAACACAGTCATGACTAGCAATGCAATCTGCCTTAGTTAACATAGGTTTTTTGAGCCCTGCTTCCCTATGAAAAATAGATGTAAATGAAGGTAGAGAGGTGGCCAGCAGGAACCCTGATATCAGAGACACAGGTCTGTAAACACTGAGAAGTCTGTAACATTAGAAAGTTTGCTAAGCCTCTAAAGGTGTAGTTAAAGCACAATTTGCCTGATTTCTCTTTTGTTTATTAATGAATGCCTAATACAGCCTACTTTAAATGTGAGTTATTTAACATCTATTTACTTATTTATTTTGTTCTCCCCCCCCCCCCCACCACCACCACCACCACCACCACCACCACCACCACCACCATCTAAACAGTTTACAGCAAACATTTATTTATTTATTTAGCTGTATTTATATCCTGCTTTTCACTGGGTCAAGGTGGTCAATTGGGGGATACATGTCACATACACTAATACTTACAGGGAACATGGGCAGTGGAGGGTTAAGTAGCTTGCCCAAGACCACAAGGAGTGCCTATAGGACTAGAAATCCCAGTCCCTCTGGCCTGAGATTGCTGTCTCCAGGTGGGACTTGAACCCCTGGCCCTCTGGCCTGAGGTACCTTGTCCTAACCACTAGACCACTCCTCCCATGCCCATTAGGGCATGTTTACTAAAATGTGCTACCTGATTTAGCATGCAGTCTGGGTGCCACGCTAAAAAGTAGTGTGGGCCTCCACGCTAAAAATCTTTGCTACTTTAGCCGAGCACATCTCAGCTGTGACTGCATAGCATGAGGGCATTTCTGCCACACTGCTGCCAGCATGGGAGTTTGAAGCCCATGTTACCTGTACTCAGTGCAGGTACTGCAGGTGTAACTAATGCCACACCAATGTTTGTCTCACAGTGGGTTGGCTGTGGTGACCCACTGTAACTATTGTCGTTGTTAAGTGCCGTCGAGTCGGAGTTGACTCATGGCGACCCTCTGGATAGCTATCCTAAATTGTGTTCGGTCTTGAGTCAGGCGGCTCATTGTTGACAGACTGGTACCCGTAGCTGCTGTTATTGTCTTGATCTATCTCATTGCTGGCCTTCCTCTTTTGCGTCGACCTTCTATCTTGCCAAGCGTGATGTCTTTCTCTAATGATCTCTCTCTTCGCATGATGTGTCCAAAGTATGAAAGTCGAAGTCTTGTCATCTGAGCTTCTAAAGAAAGCTTAGGTTTGATCTCCTCTAGTACCGACTGGTTTGCTCTTCGGGCAGTCCATGGTATACACATTATTCACCGCCAGTACCATAATTCAAAGGCATCAATTTTCTTCCTGTCTATCTTTTTCACTGTCCAGCTTTCACATCCATATGATGTTATTGAAAATACCATGGCTTGAACAAGTCGAATCTTGGTATGGAGAGAGACATCTCTGCTCTTGAGAATCTTATCTAGGTCTTTCATAGCCATTCTGCCAAGAGCAATGCGTCGTCTGATTTCTTGACTGCTTGTTGCTTCTTTATTGATAGTTGATCCAAGTAAGTTAAAGTTGGTCATGATTTCAGTTTCTTCTCCTTCAATGATGAACCTGTTGATTATGCCAGTTGTCATGATCTTTGTCTTCTTTACATTAAGGTGCAGGCCCATTTTGAGACTATGTTCTTTGATTGTGAGAAGCAAATGTTCAGATCATCTTCACTTTCAGCCAGTAATGTGGTATCATCAGCATAGCGAAGGTTGTTGATGAGTCTTCCACCAATCTTCACACCTCTGTTGTCTTCATACAATCCTGCTTCTCTGATGATTTGTTCTGCATATAAATTAAACAGGTAGGGGGAAAGTATGCAGCCTTGTCATACACCTTTGCTTATTTTAAACCATTCTGTTTCTCCTTGTTCCGTTCGAACTGTTGCTTCTTGATCAACGTACAGATTGCGCAAGAGAACGATCAGGTGTTCAGGTATACCCATGCTTCTTAATGTGGCCCAGAATTTCTCATGGTTTACACAGTCAAAAGCCTTGCTATAGTCGATAAAGTACAAATAGATATCCTTTTGGTATTCTTTAGTCTTTTCAAGGATCCATCTCACATCTGCAATGATGTCTCTCGTTCCTCGCCCTTTCCTGAACCCTTCTTGCACTTCAGGTAGTTCTTGTTCCAGGTAAGGTTGTAGTCTCTTTTGAATAATCTTCAGTAGAATCTTGCTGGCATGTGGGATCAGAGCGATTGTGCGATAATTTCCACAGTCAGTTGAATCACCTTTCTTTAGTATTGGTATAAACACAGATCTTTTCCAGTCAGTTGGCCATGATGTTGTCTTCCATATTTCTTGGCAGAGCATTGTGAGTACGGTAACAGCTGCATCAGATTGCTGCCATACTTCTATGGGAATGCTATCAATGCCTGGTGCTTTGTTCTTTGATAAGGCTTTCAATGCTGCTTCAACTTCTTCTTTCATCACCAATGGTTCCCGATCATAAGGTACAGATTGAAACGGCTGTTTGTCCACTTGATCTTTATCATATAAAAACTCTGTATATTCCTTCCACCTTTTCTTGATTTTCTCAGCATCATTCAACATAGAACCTTGAGCAGCTTGTAACATTCCAATTCGAGGCTGGAACTTTTTCTTTAACTCTTGTAGCTTTAGGAAAGCCAATCTTGTTCTTTCTCTAATAGTTTCTGCTTCTATTTCCTTTCAAGTGTCATTGTAGTACTTTTCCTTGTCCTGTCTTGCTGCACGTTGGAAATCTCTGTTAAGTTCTGCGACTGTCTTTCTTTCTCCTCTGGCTTTAGCTTCTCTGCGTTTCTGGGCAATTTTCAGAGTTTCTTCCGTCATCCATTTTGGCCGTTTTTGCTTTTTCACCTCTTGTAGAAACTCCTCGCTTTCTTCCAACACAACCTTCTTGATGTCATTCCATAACTCTTCCGGAGCTCTGTCATTTACATCTAAAGCAGCAAATCAATTTTGCAGGCAGTCTTTAAATTCCAGTGGTATATTCTCAAGGTCATATTTTGCTGCATTCATGAGTGGTTTTCTCTTTTTCAACTTTAACTTGAGTTTGCATACTAGTAGTTGATGATCTGTACCACAGTCAGCTCCAGGTTTTGTCTTTGTTGATGTTACAGAGCTTTTCCATTGTTGACTTCCACAGATGTAGTCAATTTGATTTTTATACAATCCATTGGGTGAAGTCCATGTGTACAGTCGCCGCTTGTGTTGCTAGAAGAAGGTGTTTGAGATGAATAGATCATTGGTCTTGCAAAATTCTATCAGTCTTTCTCCAGCTTCATTTCTGTTGCCAAGTTCATATTTTCCAACTACTTTGCCTTCTTCTTTACATGATAAAGGAGTAAAAAGGACACTAAGGAAGAACAAGGCCATAGTGAAGACACTAAGGCCCCAATTCCATAAGGCAGATGGTGGGGCAGCATGTCCCGCCAGGACTTGCTACCTGCTATCTGCCTTGCCGGTATTCTGCCTCCATCCCCGGCTGCATGCACAGAGCTACTGTGCGTGCTGTGGTGGAAGGAGGCATGACGGGGAGGAGAGTGGGCAGAGCATAGGTGGGGCCGACCCATGATTATACAGGGCCGATTCCAGGATGCCCTCTACGTCCAGGGATCACTGGGAGAATGTCCTGCTTATACTACCTCTGAGGTGGAATAAGTGCAGGGCGCCTCTCAAATGACATGGAGGGTGAGTTGGGGTCGGGCAGCAGGGACTCGGGGGTTCATGGCTGCAGGCAGATGGAGCCATGGGGAGGATGTCTCTGCGGCTGCTGGAGGGGCACACTGAGATGTCCTCAGGCCCTATTCTGACAGTTGCAGGAATGTTTTGCTTCCATGTTTCAGAATTGGGTCCAAATTGGCCCATCCAGACAGCCCAGACGTGCCCCTTCTGGAATCGGGTTGCACATGAATTCTTTGCTTTGATCTTTGCTGAATAAAATGTAGGGGAGCCACCAATGCCAGAAATGATACTTGAAGTTAATGAATCAGAGGAATTGAAACAGATCTTGGTGAACCTGGAAGATGTAATTTATTTATTTTGCAATGCTTACATACTGCTGTTCACCAAGTCAAAGTTGTGTATATTCAAGTGCAGTATATATTTCTGTTGTCCCTGAAGGTCTCACAGTCTACATTTATAGATGATGCAACCAAGGGTTAAGTAGCTTGCCCAAGGAGCATCAGTGGGATTAGAAATCCCAGTCCTTCCAATCTGAGGTTGCTGTCTTTAAGTGGGATTTGAACCTTTGCCTGGCATGAAACAACTTGCCAAAACCACTAGGCCACTCCTAAAGAGGAGAAATCTGTTTAGACTGGGTGGTGTACATCCCAGGATGCTGAAAGAATTTAAAAATGAAATTGAAAACCTACTATCAGTAATTTGCAGACTGTCATTAAAATCAATTATAGTTCCAGAAGATTAGAGAGTGGCCAAAATAACACCAGTTTTTAAAAAGGGTTCCAGGGGTGATCCAGAAACTACAGGCTGGTGAACCCAATGTCAGTGCCAGACAAAATGGTAGAAACCATTAAAAAGAACAAAATTACTGGGCTTATAGGCATAGTACGATGGGACAAAGCCAACATGGATTTAGCCAAGAGAAGATTTGCCTCACCAATCTGCTATACTTTTTTTGAAGTTGTGAATAAACTGGTAGATAAAGGTGAGCTGCTGGATATAGTGTGGATATTCACAAAGCTTTTGACAAGATCTCTCATGAGACACTCTTGAGATATTAAATATTCATGGAGAGGAGGGAGTATTCTATTGTGGACTGGGAACTGGTTAAATATAGATAACAGAAAGTAGGACTAAATGGTCAATTTCCTCAATGAAGAAAGGTAAATAGTGAAGTTCCCATGGATCTGTACTGCTTTATAACATTTATAAATTAACTGGAAATAGGAATGAGTGGTGATCAAATTTGCAAGCAACATAAAGTTATTCAAAATTGTTCAGTCACAAGGGGACTGTGAAAAATTGCAAGAAACCTTGAGAAACCGGGAGACTTGGATTCCAAATCACAGTTTACGTTTAGTGTAGACAATTGCAATGTTATGCACTTAGGGAGAAACAACCCAAACTATAGCTACAAGATACAAGTTTTCACATTAGGAGCCACCACGCAGGAAAAGGATATGGCTATCACTGTGGCTAATATGTTGAAATCCTCTGCTCAGTGTGCAGTGGCAGACAAGAAAATCAATAGAATGCTAGGGAGTACAAGGAAAGAAATGGAGAATAAAACAAAGGATATCCTAATGCTGGAGTGGCACGATGTTGAGGCCAGCTGGAATTTGTGTGAGCACTTTGGTTTGGAGAAGAGGCTGCAATCTTTGTCTTGACATTGTCTCCACATGGTTTTCTGACCATAAACTACAGCTACATCCAAATAAGTCACAATCTTTATATATTTCCAGGAACAACTCCATTCCAGATCTTCAGTTGACATTACAGGGTCATACACTTATTTATTCCTCTGAAATGAAAATATTAGAGGGGAACCATAAATTGTCATCTCTCTTTTGATGCCCATTTTTCTGCTATTGCCAAATAATCATTCTATACATTACATCACATTAGATCTCTTCAGTCCTTATTGAATCCCATCATCTTGCATACTATAGCTCATACCACTATTCTATCCTAAATGGATTACTGTAATTCTCTTTTAAATGGTCTCAAAACATCTTCCATAAAATTTTATCATGATACTCTATTGTTATTTACTCAACTCTGACTTTCAACAACATATATGATAAAATACAACATTGTCATTCTTCCATTTAAGGTCTTGCATTCTCATTTTTATGAGCATTTCAATAAGGTGAATAAGTTGCTGTTATAACATCTGTGTGTATTAAAACTAAACACATAGGGGATCATTTTAGAAGCTCTTTTCATTACTTGGACATCTGAAAATGCAAATCTTGGAGACATCCCTGGAGCCTTTTTAGAAAACTGGATATATAGACACTGCTAGTGTGCGAATGTCCATGTGGCACAGAGGCATGGTAGAGGCATGCCCTGAGTAGAGCAAGGAAGGTGCACATCCAATTCAAACTTCTACTTACTTATAAATGTGCTCATTCTGTTGCTCTCACTATCTTTCCTCTCTTATCTCTCCCTAAACCCCTCCTCTTGAACTCCGCACTTCTGGTGAACTGCTTCTGCCTGCACCCTTTTCTTTCACTGCCAGCTCCAGCGATTCTTTCACTTTGCTGCTCCTTATGCCTGGAACAAACTACCTAAGTCTGTACATAAGGCTTCATTTCTGGCTCGTTTCAAATCCATGCTAAAAACTCACCTCATTGAGGTTGCTTTTGGATCCTGATCCACGTTGTCTCCCGTGTGTCTCCTTACAATTCCCTAGATGTTTCTTTGTCCTAAGCAGTTGTGTTGTCTGTCATGATTATGTTGTAAGATCTACGAGCAGGGACCATCTTTTACATGTACCTGTACAGCACTGCATATGCCTTGTAGTGCTCTATAAAGGATCAGTAGTAATAGTAATAGTAGTGTGCAATTTTAGAACAGCACACTGGCCCTGTCGTTGAGGTGTTCATGCCTATATCTGCTCCTGACCATAAATAAGGTGCATAAAAGTGCTGATTTCATGGCTGCAATGCTTTGAAGGGAAGAGCAAAATGCTCTTTCGTTGTCACAGTTCATATTTCCTGTGCAAAGAAACCTGCATGTAAATACATACTCAAATATATTACAGCGATGCCACTGCACATCTGAGTATCTGAAATGTCAATCCAGGATATGCTAGTCTCAGAACATAGTCAACCCCCATCTTACTCACCCTGGCTGGGATGTATAAGTACCCAGTTCTGCAGGCGTGCACTTCAAGGACATCCATATTTGTGAAATGGCCTGCACATACCCAGCCTTGCTATCTGCAGGGGCCCATCTACAGAAATGGTTTCTGGGACTTTTATTTTTCGAGGTGGAGACAGAGTGATTTCAAAAGGCACAGCTGCCAATCCCCTGTACTTTAGAATGTTCTGCTCTGGATGTCCCAGGTTCTCCTTAGATGTCACTTCTGAAAGTCACTTAAAGTGGACAAGGTAGCTAACTCTAAAGGTGAAATATGATTGAATTTGCTGTTTGCTTTGCAAAGTATTATGGTCAACTATGCTCCTCACAACTTTCTACCTCAATGGAGGATATTAAGGAGTGTCTAGAAAAACTGTGCCCTCACTCGGTTTGCAGCATGTCGTGCTGTGAGGGCTGGTGTGCATCAGTGATGCTGAGGGCTAAGAGTGGCAGGGTCTCCCAAGATGGACAGGTAGCTGAGGTGCCAGACCAAGACAAACCACCCATCTGGGCAGCAGCAGAATGTGACAGTGATGGCAGCGTAGGATCACATTTCTGTGATAACAGCAACAACAATAAACTTAAACTGCGCGGAGGAAAGGCCCAGCAATCTACTTCTGTATCTTGCCATGAAAACCCATCTGGGCAGTAGCATAATGAGACGGTGTTGGCAGTGGAGGATGAAATTTCTATGACAACAGCAACACTAAACTTAAACTGCATGGAGGGAAGGCCTGACAATTTACTTCAGTATCTTGCCATGAAAACCCAATGGATAGCCACAACAAAACAAATTGCACTATAGTGCTGGAAGATGAGACTCCCAGTTCAGAAGGCACTCAACTAGCTACTGGTGAGAAGCTGAAAACTTTTAAGAGTAAAGTCAGCATTTATAACGTGGTTGGATCAAAGCCCTCAGGATGTCTGACTGCTGATGTAGCTGCACATGAAGTGAGAGTCAGAAGATGTAAAGATGTCTTACATATTGGGACATGGAACATACGAAGCATGAACCAAGGGAAGTTGGAGGTGGTCAAGAATGAACTGGAGCATATACAACTTGATCTGTTGTATTTCAGCGAACTGAAATGGACTGGCAAATCATGACGTCTAGGAGTTTTTTCAATATTTCATTTGTTTTCAGCACACCAAAATACATGGAAATTAGATGAAAATAATCAAACAGCTTTTTAGTCGCAGACCTGTGATTTGCCTTGACTACTATACCATTTTTATGCTGGCCTTCCTGAATATGCACTAAAATGCCTTCAATTATTTCATAATATGGCAGTTAATCTTCTTTTAATTCCTGCAAATATGACCACTTTATACCCTTACTAATTCACCATCATTGGTTCCTAGTTTCAGTGTGAATCCAATTTGCTTCTTTCCCTTCATGTTTAAGGCATTGCATAATGAAGCCACAACATACTTGCCCTCCCTTATTTTTTTTTTAAATTTTTTATTTAACCCAGTTTCCAATTTTACAAACAAAAAGTAATACAACAAGCTACACATAGCAATATCCAAAATACATAACAAAAAATAAACAACCACTCGGTATTAATAGCTAAGCTCCATTACAACATAGTCCTCAATAATAACACCTCTATAAGGTTCCAAACAAGTAATACAAAATAAAGAAAAAAATACATCAATTGAGCAAAGATACCCCACATGGCAGCCAGTACAGAAATTACTCCTCCCCCCCCCCCCCGCTTCCCTCACCTGAAGAAATGTAATCAGTTGCAACGGTTCAAAAAACAAAAAATGCTTAGACTTATATAATAATACACACTTACAAGGAAACCTCAATTTAAATTGGGCACCCAAGGCAGTAGTTCTCAGGCATAAAGCCAGAAACTCTTTCCACCTTTTTTGGGTGTCCCTCGACAAATCGGGAAATAACAAAACTTTTGAACCCATAAACTGAGAAAAAGACATCCTACTGAAATATAATCTAAGGACAGCATTTCGATCAGATTCAAAGGCAAAGGAAACTAACAAGGTTGCTTTGCTAGTAACTACTTCCAAGGAGCAAGAAATCTGACAATTCCAACTGGTCAGGCCCAGAAGCACCCACATTCCCCCCCTCCGCCCCAGATCCAGAAAAAATCACAACACAGTGAACTCTAGTAATAGGTGGCAAATTGTCTGGCGGCATCAGGAATACCTCTGTAAGGTACTTACGGACGAGACCCAGTGGCTCCAGCAATGGTGATCTTGGGAAATTCAAAAAACGCAAATTATTTCTTCTCAAAGAGTTATCCATATATTCCAAGCGTCACAATGAAATCAGGCGCTCCTTGGCAAAAGTCTCACCCAAACCCTGTAAATCCTCCACTTTAGCCTCCAGCGCCGCTACCTTATCAGCTTGCTCCACACACTTTGATTCGACCACCGTACACTGACCTTTCACATGTAAAACCTCCTGTGAAAAAGCTCCCACCACTGGAGCAAGGGAATTCTGGAGAGAAGAGATAGCTTCCCATAAGCTATCTAATGTTACTTTAGCTGGTTTCTTTAAACCGCATATCACTCCCCAGGGTCCCCCACCAGAGGAGCACTCCACCTCCACAGCTCCTCCAGATTTCACAACAGGGCTCCATACCGGCTGAGAGGAAGCACCCCCGCACACAGCTGCGACCTCCTGACCCGGAGACACTCCAGCGCCCTCTTCCTCTTCTCGCCTTCCACTGGGCTGCGGCAGCAACAACTGACTGACGGGGCTAAGATCCACCCCGTCACTGCTCAGGTCCCCCAACACCTCTGAGGGATCTGCTGAAGCCATGGCATCCGTACAAGGTACACAGAAAGAAACAATTGAGGCTTGCGTCGGACCTCCAATTGGGGTAGAGGAATTCGGGGGCTTTGTTGATTTTTGCTTCCTCTTTCTCCCCATCAGCACCGAGTCCACCTCTCCGCTTCTTCGTGCTCCTACTAACGGCGTCTACTCCTCCGCCATCTTGGAACCTTGCCCTCCCTTATTAGCCTTTATTCCCCTTCATGTACTCTCCATTCTCTCCATGACCATCAGCTGTGCATACCCCAACCTTTTAAGGCAAAATATGAATCCACCCATCACTGCTTTCTTCTTTGTTGATCTTTCCCTCTGGAACAGTCTTCCCTCCCATCTCCACCAGGCCATCACATTTAAAAGTTTCAAAACCAATCTGAAAACATATCTTTTTAATAGCTTCTTTTAAATTGTTTGCTGAATGGTGTCCCTCAGTCAGTGGTGCAGTGTTGTTTCACCTGCTTGTCTTTTCTTCTTTCCTCCCTTCTTCAAACTCTTCACTTTACTGGTATTAATTGTTGTTCCTTTTATTATTTGAATAAATATTCAGTTTTAATGTCTACGTAAACTACTCTGATACCCTGGAAGAGTGGTCTATTAAGTTTTAATAAACCATAAACCAAAAGCCTAGAAAGGGTTTATATAGATATAGGAGCAAAGAAAATATCCACAGAAAAGGATTATTTTGCTACTGATCTTTTTTGTTTTACTGTTGCTTTAAAACCAAGGGGCAGCATTTTCAAAGGCCCTAGTTACCCATGTAAATGCCTTAATTGGGATTTTTGAAAGGCATCTACACCGGTAGTATCTTTCAAAAATCCCAGATAAGTCCCTAATGCGGTGATGTTGGGGGCATGAGGGGGTGAAGGAAAGGGCATAAAGGGGAAGCAGCAATTTTCGATGCTACTCGCTTAGCCCTCTGTGCCTTAAAGATAGGCAAAGTTTTTCCTCACCTATCTTTAAGGCACAAGAGCTAAGCGGGTAGCATCGAAAATCGCTGCTACCTGGCTAGCTCCTGCGGCTTCTAGGTTGTGTGGTGAAAGCAGTATTTTTAATACTGGGGCCGCATATGGGTTAGACGGATGTTGGGTGGGCTGTGCGCTGAAGTGGCACGTAGCACCACCCAAATGAAAATCGGGCCCAATGTGCCTATGGGGGTCTTTTAATAACGTGCATTAGCTGTCAGTATAGGTCCGATGCACCCTAAGAGCATGCATTGGACGCACATTGATAGCTAGCATCTTTCAGATTCATATGATGCCCCCTTTTTCTTGAACTTTCCATTTTATAGAACTACCTTCTGATACTTAACCAGGTAAGGCGGACGTGGCCCTCGCCCCTTCAATTCCGACATGATAGCTAGCATCTTTCAGATTCATATGATGCCCCCTTTTTCTTGAACTTTCCATTTTATAGAAAAAGCTACCTTCTGATACTTTATTGAAACCTACTAGATATGTTTATATGATATCTCCCCTTTCCCTTCTTACTTCCAGAGAGTACATCTTTAACTTCCTCAGTCTGTCTGGGTAAAGCCTATAGTGCAATCACTGTATCATTTTTGTGGCTCTCTTTTAAATCCTTTGAATCACCACCAATGTATCAAGGTCTTTCTGCAGATGTAGTCTTTAGTTCCTTTATGATTTTATAATGATTTTTAAAATTGTTTTTAATTTCATCTTGTACCTCACCTTGAGCTCTGTGGACATCTTGAGTAATAATAATAAATCTGAATTTGAATATCTCCTCTTCCTGTCTTTCTAAGCACAAATCTAGCCTCCATGCGTTTTCTCCAGTATCCTTCCAAATCTTCCTTGTGGCACTGAGAGAAAGCCACTGTGAAGGCCCAGCTTTTATTTTATAGATTTTTTGAAGGGTGTTTTTTCCTATGATCATGTGCAGATCTTATACAAAATATCACATTGTATTTGTTTTGCTACATAATAGAGCAATGTAGCATGATAAAATTGCATTTCAACATTTGCATATCATTCACTTTGTAACAGCCTTTACCAGTTTTAATAATTTTATTACATCGCCCTGGGTCTTGTTGTTGTTGTTAAGTGCCATTGAGTCAGTGTCGACTCATTGCAACCCTCTGGATAGCTGTCCTAAACTGTTTTCAGTCTTCAGTCATTGTTGATAGAGTGGCATCCATAGCTACTGTTACTGTATCGATCTATCTCATTGCTGGCCTTCCTCTTTTGTGTTGAGGTTCCACCTTTCCAAGCATGATCTCTTTCTTCAATCTCTATCCATATGATGTATCTAAAGTATGAAAGTATGTATCTTTGGTTTGATCTCCTCTAGTACTGACTGGTTTGTTCTTCGGGTAGTCCATGGTATACAGTATTCTTCGCCAACAACAGGGATCTGTGCTGGGCCCACTGATTTTTAACATATTCATAAATGACCTGGAAATAGGAATAATGAGTGAAGTGATCAAATTTGCAGATGACACAAAATTATTCAAAGTTGTTAAAATGCAAGAGGCTTTGAAAAATTACAAAAGGACCTTTGAAAATTGGAAGACTGAATGTCCAAATGGCAGATGAAATTTAATGTGAACAACTGCAAAGTTATGCAGCTAGGAAAGAGCAACCTAAACCATGGTTACACAATGCAAGGTACCACCTTAGAAACCACCACCCAGAAAAAAAGATTTAGGTGCCATCATGGATAATACGTTGAAACCCTCTGCCCAATGTGCAGCAGTGGCCAAGAAAGCAAATAGAATGCTAGGAATCATAAGGAAAGGAATGGACAATAAAACAAAGGATATTATAATGCCTCTGTATCATTCCATGGAGCGACTGCACCTTGAATATTGTGTGCAGTTCTGGTTGATCTATCCTAAAAAGGATATAGCTGAATTAGAAAAGGTACAAAGAAGAGTGACAAAAATGGTAAAGGGAATGGAAGGATGGAGAGGCTTAAAAGGTTGGGGCTCTTCGACTTGGAAAAGAGATGACTGAGGAGGGATATGATAAAGGGCTATAAATTCATGAATGGAGTGGAATGGGTAAATGTAGATCGGTTGTTTATGCCATCAAAAAGTAGAAAGACTAGAGGACATGCAATGAAGCTACAATGCCACCTACTTAAGTCTAATAAGAGAAAATATTTTATTACTCAATGAGTAATCAAACTCTGGAATTCATTACTGGAGGATGTAGGAAAAGCTGTTAGTGTAGCTGAGTTTAAAAAAGGTTTAGACAAGTTCCTGGAGAAAAGGTCCTAAACCATTATTAAAGGGGACTAGGGAAATCCACATCTTGCCCTAGCCTAGGACAAGCATTGTGGAACCTGTGTGCCTCTTTGAACCTGCCAGGTACTTGTGGCCTGGACTGGCCAATGTTTGAAACAGGATACTGTGCTTGATGGACTTTGATCTGACCCAATGAGGGGTCGTATGTTCTTAATTCAAAGGCATCAATTTTCTACCTATGTATTTTACCATCCAACATTTGCATCCATAAGATGTTATTGAAAATACCATGGCTTGGAAAAGTTGAATTTTTATATGGAGAAATCTCTGCTCTTGAGAATCTTGTCTAGGTCCTTCATAGCCATTCTGTCAAGAGCAATGCATCACTGGATTTCTTGACTTCTTCTCATTTCTTTATTGATTATTGATTCAAGCAGGTTAAAGTTGTCCACTATTTCAATTCCTTCTCCATCAATGATGAACTTATTGATTTTGACAGTTGCCAGGATATTTGTCTTCTTTATGTTAAGGTGCAGACCCATTTTAAGACCATGTTCTTTGATCTTGAGAAGCAAATGTTTCAAATCATCTTCACTTTCAGCCAATATTGTGGTATCATCAGAATAACGAAGGTTGTTGATGAGTCTTCCACCAGTTTTGATACCTTGCTTGCCTTCATACAGTCCTGCTTCTCTGATGATTTGTTCTGCATTTAAATTAAACAGGTATGGAGAAAGTATGCAGCCTTGTCGTATATCTTTGCTGATTTTAAACCATTTTGTGTCTCCTTGTTCCTTTAGAACTGTTGCTCCTTGATCAATCTAAAGGTTGTGCAAGAAAACTATTAGGTGTTCTGGTATACTGATGCTTCTTAATGTAACCTAGAGTGTCTCATGGTTTACACCAGTGGTTCTCAATCCAGTCCTCTGGGACCCCTATCCAGTTGGCTTTTTAGGGTATCCACAATGAATATACATGAGATAGATCAGCATACAATGGAAGCAGTGCATGTAAATCTATCTCATGCATATTCATTGTGGTTATCCTGAAAAAATGACTGGCCTAGAGGTCCCAGAGTACTGGGTTGAGAACCACTGGTTTACATAGTCAAAAGCCTTGCGGTAGTTAATAAAACACATATAGATATCTTTTTAGTATTTTTTTCTCTTTTCAAGGCTCCATCTCACATCCACCATGATGCCTCTCCTTCCTCATCCTTTCCTGATCCTTGCTTTCACTTCCAGGTATGGATGTAGTCTCTACTGGATGATCTCGAGTAGAATCTTGCTGACATGTGGGATCAAAGTGATAGTGTGATAATTTCCACATTCAGTTGGATCACCCTTCTTCACTATTTGTATAAATACAGAACATTTCCAGTCAGTTGGACATGATGCTGCCATCCAAATTTCTAGACAGAACCTTGTAAGTATGACTGCCACATCTGATTGCTATAATATTTCAATAGGAATGCCATCAATACCCAATACTTTGTTCTTTGATAAGGTTTTCAATGTGGCTTCTTCTTTCATCACCAATGGTTCCTGATCATAAGGTACAAGTGGAAATGGTTGTTGGTCCACTTCATCTTTATGGTAAAATGACTCTATATATTCTTTCTACCTTTTCTTGATTGTTTCAGCATAATTCATCATGGATCCTTGAGCATCTTGTAGCATTCCAATTTGAGGCTGGAATTTTCTCTTTAACTCTTCTTCCTCTAATAGTTTCTGATTCTATTTCCTTGCATGCATCATTCTAGTACTTCTTGTCTGATCTTGCTGTACATTGGAAATATCTATTGAGTTCTGTGATTGCCTCTCTTTCTCCTCTGGCTTTAGCTTCTCTTTGTTTCTGGACAATTTTCAGAGTTTTTTCAGTCATCCATTTTGACCAGTTTTGCTTTTTCACTTTTTATAGCCTTATCACTTTCTTCATGTCATCCCATAACTCTTCTGGTACTCTGTCATTTGTATACAAAGCTCAATTTTGCAAGCAGTCCTTAAATTCTGGTGGTATATTCCCAAGGTCATACTTTGCTACATTCATGAGTGGCTTGCCCTTTCTCAGCTTTAGCTTTTTTGCAGTCAGTCTTTAAATTCTGGTGGTATATTCCCAAGGTCATATTTTGCTACATTCATGAGTGGCTTGCCCTTTCTCAGCTTTAGCTTGAGTTTGCATACGAGTAGTTGGTGATCTGTAGAACAATTGGCCCCAGGGCCTGCCCGTCTATTGAGCAAGAATGTTGTTTGCACAGGGCCCCATGATTCATGGGGGCCTGTGTAAACAACATCCTGATCACCAGCAGCAGGCAGGGTGGCTTTAGAGGGAGCCGGAGAGGCCCTGGCTCCCTCTAACAGCTGCCGAAGTGAAACACGTCTTTTTCCTTCACTTTGGAAGCTGTACTGATGTTTAGAACGCTGCTGCACTGAGCGCCGGGAAACAGGAAGTCCCCTTTCACCTCAGCACAGCAGCGTTCTAAACGTCAGTACAGCTGCTCAAGTGGAGGGAAAAGGCGCGCTTCACTTCGGCAGCTGCAGAGGTGAGCCGGGACTTCTCCGGCTCCCTCTTAGCTAGCCTCTGGGCGCTTCGGGAGGGGAGGGGAGGGGGGGCTTGGACTGAAAATGGGCTGAGGGGGTTACTAGGACTGAAAATGGGCTTGGGGGTTACTAGGACTGGAAATGGGCTGTGGGGGTTTGCTAGGACTGAAAATGGGCTGGGGGGTTACTAGACTGGATAGGGGCTATGGGGGGTTTCTAGGACTGAAAATGGGCTGGGGGGTTACTAGGACTGGAAATGGGCTGTGGAGGGTTGCTAGGACTGAAAATGGGCTGTGGAGAGAGGGTTTCTAGGACTGGAAATGGGCTGGGGGGTTGCTAGGACTGAAAATGGGATGAGTGGAGGGGGGGCTTGAACTGGAAATAGCTAATGGGGAGGGGGCTTAGAATGGTAATGGGCTGTGAGGGGAGGGAGGTAGGACTAGAAATGGGCTGTGGAGGGAAGGCTTGAACTGGAAATAGCTGATGGGGAGGGGAGCTTGGACTGGAAATGGGCTGATGGTAGGGCTAGGATAGGATTGTAAATGGGCTGATCGGGGGCTAGGACTGGAAATGGGCTGATGCTGGGACTAGAAGGGAGCGGATGTTGGGTAGGACTGGAACTAGAAGGGAGCTGATGCTGGGAAAGGATTAGAATGGGATGGGGCTGGGAGAGTGAAATGGAGAGGAGAAAAATATTTTCTGTGAGAGGGAAGAAAAATCTACAATTGGCCGGGTATTGGGAGAGTAAGAGGGGATTGAGGATGGAGGGGTAAAATTTGAGTGGATGAAAAAGGAATAAAGAAAGAGATGGAGGAAAAAGCCAAAGGAGAAAGATTAGTATATTAAAGCAGATGTAGAGAAAAAATGGAAAAAACCTAGAAGAGAGAAGAAAGGACAAATGGACAGCAGACGATAGAGAGTTAGCAGACGACCCAAAGAAATGAGAAGAAAGTGACTAGAGCAACTGAAAAAAAATGCACAAAAGGTAGAGAAATATCTCTTTATTTTGATTTTATTAACAGGAATATGTCAGCTCTGGGAAATGTGCCTCATTAACGTCTGTGCATTGTTTAGTACAAGAGGAAATTAATTTATAGTTTTATTTCTACAGTGTTGTTGTACATTCCAAGTTCGGCTTTTGGGATTCCCAGTTTAATTAATGTCTTCTTACTTCTAAATTGTGATTCCTTGTTCTTTGGTGATGGTCTATGTTCTGCTTGTGTAACTGAGCTGAGGTATTCTGTTTATGTAGTTTCTATTTGACATTGCCACTTGTTCTCTTTCCCCAGTAGGTCATGCATTGTTATTCTCTGAAATGTATTGGTTTAATATTGGCAGTGTTGCCTTTTGATAGGTAGAGTATGGTGCTTTGTGAGTCCTGATAGTGCTGTTACGATATGGCGGGTTTGCTATGGGATCTAAATGGGCAGTGTTTGTAGCATTTCCTAATGTGCCTGGCAGTTGGCACTGGATTATAGTAATGTAGAAATCTTTTAGTCTTTCTTTATCCATACATTAACTTTTAGCAAACATGCCTCTTAATGAGTATGTTAATATTATGCAAATAGTTATTCAAATGAGACCCCCTATATGCAAATGAGGTCCTGCACCAAGTCTCCGCACATGGCCCCTCACACCCCTTGGGCCATCCCTGGTTGGCCCCAGTCTTTATTGATGTTATTGAGCTTTTCCAATGTTAACAGATGTAGGTGATTTGATTTTTGCACAATCCATTGGGTGAAGTCCAGGTGTACAGTCGCAGCTTGTGTTGCTAGAAGAAGGTGTTTAAGATCACTAGATTGTTGGTCCTGCAGAATTCTATCAGTTTTTCTCCAGCTCCATTTCTGTTGCCAAGTGCATATTTTCTAACTACTTTGCCTACTTTTTTGCCAACCTTTGCTTCCAGTCACCTATGACTATCAGGATATCCTGTTTGCATGTTCTGTCAATTTCAGTTTGTACTTATTCATATAACTCATCTGCTTCTTCCTATTCTGCAGCTGTTGTTGGGGCATATACCTGAATTATAGTTGTGTTGATAGGCATTCCTCGTAGATGAATAGAAATTAAGCATTCACTGATTGCATTGTATTTCATTACAGTTCTTGCAAGTTTCTTCTTAATTATAAATGCAATACCATTTCTTCTTTGCATTCGTTTCCCACATAGTACACCACGTGATCATCAGATGCAAAGTGCTCGAAGCCAGTCAATTTCAGTTTGCTGACACCCAACAGATCGAATTGTACACATTCCATTTCATTCTTGACCACCTCCAACTTCCTTTGGTTCATGCTTCGTTCATGCTCTCATTTCATGCGTAGCTACATCAGCAATCAGACATCCCCATGGCTTTGATCCAACCACATCATAAATGCTGGCTTTGCTCTGAAAGTTCTTCAGCTCATCCCCAGTAGCCAGTTAAGTCCTTCCAACCTGGGTGTCTCATCTTCCAGTACTATAGTGCAATTTGCTTTGTTGTGACTATCCACTGGGTTTTTGTGGCAAGATATGGAAGTAGATTGCCAGGCCTTTCTTCCATGCAGGTAATTCTAGTGTTGTTGCCATTGTCACAAGGATGTGATCCTCTGCCACCAACATCATCCCATTCTGCTGCTGTCCAGATGGGTGATTTGTCTTAGTCTGACATATCAGCTGAGACCTGTCCATTTTAGGAGACAGTGCCAATAGTTACACTACTGATAGCTAAGCTGTCAGCATCACTGATGCACACAAGCCCTCACAGCATGACAAGGTACAAACCAAGTGAGGGGACCCTGGGTAACTTACCAAAATTATTTAATTTTAGTACATCAACCCCAAAATGGAAGAAACGTTTTGATAGGTCTGCTCTAAGATGCCATTGTGGAAAAATGAATAGGGGGTTATTCTGAGACATGAATAGTGTGGATGGACGTCCTAATGGGACGTCCATCCACGCTATTCATGCCGGTGGCAGTCCGCCGGTTGTGCAGGAAAGTTAGTCGGGGACGGGGAAGAGGCAGCCCAGGGGCAGAGAGTGGGCAGTCGCTGGCCTGGATTCTAATGTCAGCTCTGTACATCCAGGGCCAGAGAAATGGCCGGGGAAGTTATTCTACCTTCATGGTAGAATAACTTCCCTGGACTTTTTTTCCAACCTTGGGGCGTGGAAGGTGCTGGGGTGCCAGGGTTTATTCCCCGCAACCCGACCCTGCCCTTAGGAGGCCAGATCGGTGGTCGGGCTGTGGGGAATAAACCTTTTTCTGTGGAGGCCAGCATCGTGGCTTTTAAATGGACCTGCGGTGCCATGTCAACATGACACCATGGCTCCATTTAAAAGCCTGACTGAGCTATCCAGGCAGTGCCTGCATGTACAGGCCTGATCGTGATTCTGATTCTGCGAGGCTCAGACTGGACATACAAAGTGTATAGCCATGCGGGACAGAATCAGGCCCATAGAGTTTATTGTGATATAAACTAGTTACAGCATATAGAGTAATTCCAAATATAGAATATGATGGAAGATAAAACCATAAAGTTGATCAAATCTGTTTGGTTTTCTTCCTGGTGCAATACCATAGATCCAGCACAAAGAGATGAGTGAACCTCATACCTTGTGCCCCCTCTCTGGCCCTCATTACCTTCACTGCCACTCCTCTCCAGGCCTCAAACAGTCCCCTCAGTGCTAAACATAAAAACTAGATGCCGTGGGGCTGTTTGTTTCTGCCCCCTCCAAGGGGGCAAGGAAGTCTGTATCAGGCATTGGAGTGTGCAGAAACAAAGAGCCCTGTGGCTCCAAATTTTTAAGGCAAGTACTATGGGACTGTTTGAGGCCATTGCTACCACTGCAAGTCCTGGAGAGGGGCGGCTGCTGAGGAAAAAGGCTACCGCTGGATCACTGGCACTCTAGACAGCTGCCTAGTTCAACTAATGTTTTCTTTTGCCCTGTATAGATCCTATTTGATCTATGGCTTTCCCTTTTCCAAAGGATTTTCAGTGCTTATCCCATGGTTTCTTTAATTGTTACTTTTTTTAACATTGCATATGTGGAAATATGGGCATGTTTAAACGTTGTCATGATGCGGGCACTAATAAAGTTGGTTTTAAGAAAAGAAATCCTGTTTTAGAAGAACTAGATGTGCAGTTACCTCCAGGCACAGCTAGAGGGAGCAGGAACAGACATACTGGTCTTAATGAACCTAAGCTCACTGATGACCTGCAGCTGAAAGGGAACCAGGAAGTTAGCAGTAACGGTTCACTTTATAAGCCAGAGGAGAGAGAGGAGTGGCATAAGCAGAGGAAGCAGTGGACACAGCAGGAGCTGAGGAAGGAGGAGAAAGAGGAAGAAGGAACTGGAGCTGGACTAGAAGGAGAAACAGCAGAGAAGCCTGGAGTCTATCTAGGACATAAGCCTGATTGCTGTGGAAGAAGCCAAGCTGGAAGCTGGAGGAGAAACAGACCTCACAAGGTGGGAAGCCAGAAAGCCCAAACTGGACCTGTTGTGCAAGGGGAGTTTGGTGGAAGTTGTTCCAAGGTGAGAGGCTCTGCCACGCCTAGTTCCTATACTCTGCCGGTTTGTAACCTAGAGAGAAGAAAGCTAAGAACCAGAGAGGGAGGTTCTGACAGAAGCTTATCTCTAGAGGATCATTGCCCAGTTTTACCTATTCAGAGGGAAAAGCAGTTTTATAAGCAACGGAAGTTTTTACTCAGTGAGCCAAGGTATGAGGCATTAAAGATTAACTGTAATGATTGTACTGCTAAAAGCTATGCTAAAAGAAGGATTCCTCCTAAGGGAAACAAGAGTGCAGACTGGTTCACTAAACTACCGCCAGCCTTAAGAGTCCCTGGTTATGTGAAGCCAAACTCCCAAGCTGGAGATTACCATGCTGAAATAGACAGGGACAGTGAAAGCCCTTTGAATCAGTATAGGGGAGAGGAATTGATGGAAGTGGATTCTCCCAGCACTATTCCCTCACCTTTGCCTGAGGAAATGGAATGTGATTGGTGCACTGCCTATGCTCCAAAGTGTGTATGCTCCACAGAAGAATAAATGAAGTATAATTTGATGTTTATTATACTGAATATTACTTTGAAGAAAACCTGCTTTAAACTGTGAAGTAACAGTTAACTAGCCAGTGAATATTGGTACCTTTTGAAACAAAGGACTGTTTCTGTTATCTAAAATATCTCTTAGTTGAACCTTGCTTTAAACGGGGAATAAAAGCCTTTATTACCCTACACTTGGACTCTTTGTTCTTTAACAGCGCTACCTAGTGGCGTATAATCTTTGTGTCACCGGCAACCGAGTGACAACGTCAACCCCAGGTGGTGGACTTTTTCAAACATTATAACAAGGGACAGCAGCAATAGACCAAGAAGAACCAGTAACAACATGATCGGCACACCTGCAGGCTATAACAAAACCAAACAATCAACCTCAAAAAGAGCATCATCACTACTGGCATCCACACTATGGAACTCCCTACCAATGAGCCAGAGAGCTATAGATGACCTCACAGACTTCTGCAAAGACCTCAAAACATGGTTATTTATAGAAACCTATGAGCATTCAGGCAACATCCCCTACCCAAACAGTAACACTACTACCTCCGCCAACTAATCACACACCCATCCTATGCACACACACAAATATATCATACCATGTTACTAAATACCATTATGTTAAATGTTACCTCAATTGTACTGTCTACATACTGCTAAATGTTACCTCATTTGTACTGTATAAATACTGTTAAGTAATTGTACTGTCTAGATGTTTACATTACCCTAATGTTAACTGTAACCCTCCAATTGTGATGTGACGTGACCACCTTGATTGAAGGAAAAGGTGGCATACAAATCTGTCTAAATAAATAAATAAAACAGAGCCTGAATCAGAATTTTCTATATTCAGGTTAAACCCAGATCCCAAGAACATCTTTTATTATCCCTGATAATATATGTTAGAAATTCACAAGATCCAGAATTATGTAAATTTCTAATAATAACTGTAATCTGTATATTTTACCTTTTACTCCTGGAGCACTTGTGCTTTTTTTCTGTAGAAATAAGTAAAAATTCAAGTGTATGCAAAATGAAAGACTTAGCAGCAATATCACCATGTACATTTTGGAGAAAAGTATCTGTAATTACACAGACTCATAAATATTCATTCTCATACTTCTAATTTTAGAGAACAGAAAGTGAATGCACTGATTAGTCAATTAGTTTGATGCAACTAGATATACAATTCTCAATAAAGGTTAGCATGATAACTAATACAAATACTGTATCTGTGAACTGCACTCTCCACTTCTAGGTGCAACATCAAATTAAAACTCAGCCTAAAACAAATGGTTCAGAAGATTTTAATATACAAATGGCATTTGCCATCCCAGCTACCAGTGGCAATTCTCTTAAAAGATAAAAAATATACCAGGGTGGAATCAGCAGAGGGGTTCTAACTTCTGCTTCAGCATCATTAGAAAAAAGGAAGCAAATTCTAGGTTGGTAAAAAGACAGGTTGGTCTGGGTCAAGGGCCTGGCTTGACCTCTCAGCAAATCACCACTGCTGTCTACTCACTGAGACATAACTAAAATGCAGGGCCAATAGAAAATGAGAACAATAACAGTTCCTCCTTGGAAAAAGCATGTCAAAGAGAAAATAAAATCACTGTGTGGGGCGGTATCCCAGATAGACTGGTATCTAAAAGTATTAAAAGCATCACATATTAAAGAAGATCCAAAACATCAAGCTGAAGCATGCTGAATTAACAGAAAAAGACTTAAAATTTATATGTTCCAACAATAAATTGAAAGTAGCAGCAGAAACGTAAAGACTGCAAAGATATGAAGAAAACAGAAAAGAAAGATATCAAAATTAATTACTTAAAGAGAACTCAAAAGAGCTCTACAGGAGATTGGGAAAGATCATTAATAAGATAAAAACACCGCCAACCAAAGCTGGAACAGAAACCTTCTGAGGAAAACTATATGAAGATCTCAAAGAGCACAATCAAGACTCAGAATGATTACCCTGCATATGGGAACATTTAGAAAAAGCAAACATTAAATCTATGGAATGACCTGCAGGGACATTCAACAAGGGAGCTGGAAATCAGATTATAATGAGCCCCAAACTGGAAGAGCCTTCGCCCAGATGGAGTAACCAACTTTTAGCTCAAGCAGTTAACATCACTCCACCAAGACCTGGCAAACTGCAAAAACAATTTGATCAAGAAATTGAACTTAGCACCACAATGGCTTATAACAGGAAGAACATGTTTCCTTCCAAAGGGAGGCCTAAATTACATTCCCAGAAATTACAGACCAATAACTTGTCTATAATCTGTTCACTGCAATAGATGCAGACAGAATATATGATCATATAAAGTCCAATAACATCATGGCAATAGCGCAAAAGTGCAATAAAGGGGGAGCATATGGTACCAAAGACAAGTTAATGTTGAATAACGTCATCATGGTCAGCACTAATAAAAGCAGAAATCTCAGAATAGCTTTTGGATTGCCTTGAAATGTATAAAATAAAACATAGTTTGAAAGAGTACATTAAGTTTACCATGACAATGTGGCAAACCACACTCATTTTTAAGCATGAAGATGGTCAGTATATCATTCCTATCATCAAGATCCAGCAAGGAATATTTCAGGGAAATTCCCTGTCTCCACTTCTGTTTTGCATGGCACTTAATCCAATGAGTACTCTAATCAACTTTATGGGATACAGATTTAGCCTGAAGCCTAAAGAAGGTAACAATCCAGAGGTAACATCCTATTTACTATTTGTAGATCACCTGAAGCTCTATAGTTCCAGCAACTAACAATTAACAGAGCAACTCCATGTAGTCAAACGTTTTTCTGATGGCATCAGGATGACTTTTGGCCTTGACAAATGTGCTAAGCCAACTTTCTTTGAAGGCCTACTTTAAAATTTTAATCCACATTCTGCAGCCGGTTAATTTTTGCATAGGAAACTTGTACCCGTCTTATTCAATATGTTCTAATAGTGATTTTCCTTCTGCTTTGGTCATGTATTATATACCATTTGATAAGAATATTTAGTCAGAATTTTGGATCCCGAGAGTTTTGTGCTCAGCCTGGAAAGGGCTAAAAGAAAATTGAGCCAAATTGAAAACATCTCCTTGGTTGAGGGCTGTGACATCAAAGACTTGAAAAAGAAGGTGAATATAAATATCTTGAAGTAAATGAAAGAATAATACTCAAGCAGAAATTACCGTGATAAAAGATAAGTAAAGAATATTACTGATTAAAATTGTTATTGAAAAGTGCTTTAACATCACATAATTTTATTTATTTATTTATTTAGAAGGATTTAGTATACCGCCTTATCGTTAAATCAAGGTGGTGTGGCACATCAATCAAAATCAATAATAAAGTGTGGTTTGTAGCATGCAGTGGGAGAACTGAGAAGTGTAGTGTGTGGAGCAGTGTATTAGATTATATCGGTGAACTATTTACATATTGCTCTATATATATATATACAAAATGGGGCCTTTTGAGAGGCATGCTTGGATTGAGATTCTGTAATGTCATGATCCTGTAAATGTCTTGAATGTAGAAAATTTATGTGAGGTCCTTGAAATGTTCTGTAAATAGATTAGTCTTAAAAAGTTTTCTGAATTCCTTGATGTTCTTGGTTGATCTTATGTGGTCTGGGAGAGAGTTCCATATAGCGGGTGCTGCCAGGGAGAGTGCCCTCCTTGATGTGGCCAGCCTTGTTTTAGCAAATTCTTTTGGTGTTCTGATGGTGTCTGAGGTTCCTTTTCTTCTTGGTCTCCTGTTGTCATCAGTGTTTATGAGGGGACGTAGGCTATCTGCTGATAGGTTGTGTATTATTTTAAATATGTGTAGAAGTACTTTGAATTGGATTCTAGAGCTGATTGGGAGCCAGTGTAGGTGGTACAGTATGGGGGTGATGTGATTGTGAATTGTATGATCTGTCGTGAGTCGTGCGGCTGTGTTTTGTGCTAGCTGTAGTGGTTTTGTTGTTTTTTTAGGTAGTCCTTGGTAGATGTGATTACAATAGTCTAGGGTTGGAGTGATGATGGCTTGACAGACTGTTCGGAAGTGTTCATGGGCGAGGATGATTTTGAGCCTTCTGACTGTCCTCATTTTGATGTAAGCGCTCTTTGTTATCTTTGCAATGTGGGACTGGAGGTTGAGGTCCTTGTCGAGCATTACTCCCAGGTATTTTATTTCTTGTCTTACCGGTATGATTGTGTTGTTTAGGTTGATGGTGGTTGATGGTGAGAATGTCCTGTTTCTTGTGATGAATAGAGCTTCGGTTTTGTTGTAATTTATTGATAGGTTGTTTTCTTGCAGCCAGGCTGCCATTTGTTGGAAGCAATTGGCTATGTTGGTGTAGTCCGGGTTGTCCAGATTGATTGGTGTGTATATCATTATGTCATCTACATAAATGGTGTATTGAATCTTGTGGTCCTTGATGATGGAGCATATGGGTTGTACATAGATGTTAAATAGCAGGGCAGAGAGGGCTGAGACTTGTGGGACTCCTTGAGTGGCTCTGAACGGTTGAGAGATCTTTGTTCCACACTTGACTTGTAGTTGTCTGTTGGTGAGGTAAGATGTAAACCAGCTCAGAGTGGTACTGTGTAGGCCTGCCTCCTGTAGTCTGTTTAGTAGGGTTGTGTGGCAGACTGTATCGAAAGCTGAGGAGATATCTAGAAATATCATGATGACGCCCATTCTGGTGTTGTCAATTGTCCTCAAAAGGCTGTCGAATAGCTGAATCAGTATGGTTTCAACCTCATGTTTGGGTCGAAAACTGTGTTTATTGGGGTCCAGTGGATTGTGGATGTCGATTTGTTGTTGGAACTGGTGTTGGAATGTTTTCTCGATGATCTTGGACAGGAATGGTAAGCTTGATATGGGTCTGTAGGCGGCGGGGTCAGTTTTAGTCAGGGTGGTTTTCTTGGGGATTGGATGTATTGTGGCTAACTTCAGGGAGTTTGGCATTGTTCCCTTGGAGAGGGAGTTATCTACTATTTTCTGTATGACTTGTGTCAGTTCCTTTTTTGTTGCTTTGATCCATGCTACTGGGCAGGGATCTGTAGGGGCGGTGCTGGTGTTGAGGTCAGTGATGATCTTGGAGAGTTGTTCATTTGATGGGATGTCAAATGTGCCCCAGCTCCGTTCAGGTTCAGATGTTTTGTATTTCACAGACGTGCTGTTGTTCTTGGGTGTTGCAGTGAATTTGTTCTTGAGGTGGTCAGCGAAGATCTGTGGGTCTATTTGTTGTTCGTTTCTTTTGGAGGGTTCTTTGGTGAGGTTCTTTATGATTTCGTAGAGTTCACGGGGTTTGTTGGTGGACTTCATGATAAGGTTAGTATGGTATTCTTTCTTCTGCTGGTTGATGAGGTTATTATATTCCTTTTGTTTTGTCTGGTATTGTTCCTGTAGGGATGTTGATTTGTTGCGTCTCCATCGGCGTTCAAGTCGTCTTAGTGCTCTCTTTGCTATTCGTATATCCTTGGAGTACCATGGAGTGGAGCAGGGTTTTGTGCTGCGTGATTGTTGTGTTCTGCGGGTGGGTTGTCTGGCAGCAGATGAAATGATGTCGTTCCATTTGGAGATTTGCTCGTCTATGTTCATTGTTTCGGCATTGAGGAGTAGTTGCGTATCTTGTATGAACTGTTCCTTGTTGAAGCTTTTGAATCTCCTGGTTGGGGGTGGGTCATTGTTTTGCCTTTTTGAGTCTGTTACTTGTAGTTTGATCTTTATTAGGTGGTGGTCTGACCAGGGTACCGGTGTGATGTATGGCCCTGAGATGAGGCTTCCTTCCTTTAGGTTGTTTGGAGCAAAGATTAGGTCTGGGGAGTGTCCAAGATTGTGGGTGGGGGTGTTGATGAGTTGGGTGAATTGGAGGGAGTCCAGAGCTGATAGGAAGGCTTCTGCCTCTTTTCTGCTAGTAGATCTGAGATTGAAGTCTCCAAGTATTATGAGTTGTTTGTGTAGGTTGTTGACTGTGCATATTGCCTCTAGGATTGCTGAAAGTTCATCTGATGGTGTGTCTGGTGCTCTGTAGGTAAGGCATATGGCTAGGTTCGAGTTTTCAATGATGATTGTGTTGCAGTGGTTTGTATTAGTTGAGATTTTACTTTTTAGCTTTAGGCTGGTCCTTGCTATGATGAGGACCCCTCCTCCTCTTCTTTGAGTGCGAGGGCAGTTGAATGCTGTGTGGGTGTCAGGGACTAGTTGGTTGAGTAGCACAATGTCGGTGGGGGACAGCCATGTCTCGGTTATGCACAGAATGTCTGTTTGCTGGTCTTTTATGTGGTCAGAGATGATATTTGTTTTGTTTCGTACTGACCTAGCACTGATAAGCTCTATGGAGATGTTTGTGGGTCAGTTTGTGTTTGTATGAGTGGGAGTGCTGTGCTTCTTCTTTCCTTGATTGATGGGTTTCGTTGTTTGTCCTGTACTGAGGTCCTACTTTTGTTCTTGGTAGTGTTTGTATGTTATTATTGTTTGTGGGAGGAACCAAAAGGTGTTGGGGGTGTTGGTTGGAGTGCTTGTAAGTTGTGGGATAAGATGGGTGGTCAAGAGTAGTAGAGGTAGGTAATGTGTAGTGACCATGTTGGATTACCTGTGTTGCTGCTGCCCTGGTGGTTTGCTAAGGGCTCCGAGGTGCACTCTGCTTTTGTCGCAGAGCGACAATAAGATACAAGCCATCTATCAGCTGGCAATTCCTATACTGTCATACAGCTTAGGGGATTTTAGACTGGACTTCTAGAGATCTTGAAAAAATGGATGTATGAACAAGAAAACTTCTCCATGCCCATGAGGTAATTATATAAGAACATAAGATATGCCATACTGGGTCAGACCAAGGTCCATCAAGCCCAGTATTCTGTTTCCAACAGTGGCCAATCTAGGTCATATGTACCTAGCAGTTTCCCCAAGAGACACAAGTTCCACAAAGCTTGTACTGGGTCAAGCATTGATATCTTCGGTTACTTCTTAATAATGGTTTATGGACCTTTCCTCCAGGAACTTGTCCAAACCTTTTTTAAACCCAGCTACACTAACAGCCTTTACTACATCCTCCGGTAACAAATTCCAGAGTTTGATTACACGTTAAATAGTTTACCCTGTAGCTTCATTGCATGTCCCCTAGTCTTTCTATATATTCTGATAACGTAAACAATCGATCTACATTTACCCGTTCCACTCCGTTCATTAATTTATAGACTTCTATCATATCTGCCCTCAGCCGTCTCTTTTCCAGGTTAAAGAGCCCTTACCTTTTTAGCCTTCTTCATAGGAGTATCCTTCCATCCCCTTTACCATTTTGGTGGCTCTTCTCTGAACCTTTTCTAAAATCTCTATATCCTTTTTAAGCTACGGCGACCAGAATTGCACACAATATTCAAGGTGCGGTCTCACCATGGGACGATATAGAGGCATTATAATATCTTTTGTTTTATTTTCCATTCCTTTCCTTATCATACCTAGCATTCTATTTGCTCTCTTGGCCACCGCTGCACACTGGGCCGAGGGTTTTAACATGGTATCCACAATGACGCCTAAATCTTTTTCCTGGGTGGTGGTTCCTAATGTGGAACCTTGCATCGTGTAACCATAGTTTGAGTTGTTCTTCCCTAGGTGCATAACCTTGCACTTGTCCACATTAAATTTCATCTGCCATTTTGATGCCGAGTCTTCCAATTTATCAAGATCCTCTTGCAATTTTTCACAATCCTCTTGGGTTTTAACAACTTTAAATAGTTTTGTGTCATCTGCAAATTTGATAACCTCACTCGTTATTCCACTTTCCAGGTCATTTATGAATAAGTCAAAAAGCAGCGGACCCAGCACAGATCCCTGGGGTACACCACTATTCACCTTTCTCCATTGGGAAAATTGGCCATTTAGCCCTACCCTCTGCTTTCTATCTTTTAACCAGTTCCTGATCCACAATAGTACACTGCCTCCTATCCCATGACTCTTTAGTTTTGCCAAAATTCTCTGATGAGGGACCTTGTCAAAGGCTTTCTGAAAGTCCAGATACACAATATCAACCGACTCACCTTTGTCCACCTGTTTATTCACTCCTTCAAAAAACAATAACAGATTAGTAAGACAAGATCTTCCTTGTCTAAAGCCAAGCTGTCTGTCTCCCATTAGGTCGTGGCTATCTACATGCTGAGTAATTTTATTCTTTATGATGGTTTCTACCATTTTTCCCGGTACTGACGTCAGGCTCACTGGTCTGTAGTTTCCTGGATCACCCCTGGAACCCTTTCTAAAAATTGATGTTACTTTGGCGATCCTCCAATCTTCAGGTATTAGAGATGATTTTAATGATAGTTCACAGTTTACTGATAGCAGGTCTGCAATCTCATATTTCAGTTCTTTCAACACCCTTGGATGTATACCATCCGGCCCAGGTGATTTGCTACTCTTCAGTTTATCTAATAGTTGTAAGACATCTTCCCTATGTATCGATATTTCCTTCAATTCTTCCGCACCTTTAAATACCACTTCAGTCATGGGTAACATCCCTACATCTTCCTCAGTAAAGACCGAAGCAAAGAATTCATTCAGTCTCTCCGCTATCGCCTTGTCGCCTCTTAGTGCTCCTTTAACCCCTTTATCATCTAATGGACCAACTGACTCTCTCACAGGTTTTTTGCTACGAATGTACTTGAAAAGGTCTTTATTTCGCGTTTTTGCTTCCGCAGCAACCTTCTTCTCAAATTCTCTCTTTGCCTGCCTTATCAATGCCTTGCATTTGACTTGCCAGTGCTTGTGCTGTTTCCAGGTTTTGTCGTTTGGCTCTTTTTTCCATTTCCTGAAAGATGCTTTTTTGACAACAACAGCCTCTCTGGCCTCACCCTTAAACCATGCTGGCACTTTTTTGGACTTCCTTCCACTTTTCTTAAAGCGTGGAATACAGCTGGTCTGGGCTTCCAAGATAGTATTTTTCAACAACACCCAAGCTTGATGTACGTCTTTAACCTTTGCAACTGCTCCTTTTAGTTTTTTCTTAACTGTTTTCCTCATTTTATCATAGTCTCCCTTTCGAAAGTTAAAAGGTAGTACTGTGGATTTCCTTACTATCCCTCCTCCACTAATTAAATCAAAGGCAATCATGCTATGATCACTATTGCCAAGTGGCCCCAACATCCTTATCTCTTGCACTAGATCTGGTGTTCCACTAAGGACTAGGTCTAATATGGCTTCCCCTCTGGTCGGTTCATGAACCAGCTGCTCCAAGAAGCAGTCAATTATTTCATCTAGGAACTTTATCTCCCTAGCATGTCCTGACGTGACACTGACCCAGTCGATACCGGGGTAATTGAAATCACCCATTATTATTACTGCGCTGTAACGTTTGTTAACTTCCTTGATTTCTTTGAGCATTTCAACATCCATTTGGTCATTCTGGCCAGGCGCTCGATAGTACACCCCCACTGCCATTGCCTTCCCCCTTTTATATGGAATTTCAATCCATATAGATTCTACAGCAGATTTTGTTTCCTGCAAAACTTTAATCCTTTCTGAGTCAATGCCCTCTCTAACATAGAGCGCAACCCCTCCACCAATTTGATCAGCTCTATCATTACGATATAGTTTGTACCCAGGTATCACAGTGTCCCACTTTTTGTCCTCCTTCCACCATGTCTCTGATATTCCAATCATATCTAACCTTTCATTTAGTGCTATATATTCTAACTCTCCCAGCTTATTCTTTAGACTTCTAGCATTTGCATACAAGCATTTTAGAGAATGTATTTTATTCATGTTAATTTGGCTATTGTTAGACATGGGTAAATTGGGATCTTTAAGCTCTGTCTGCTCCATACTTGAGGACATTTGGGCTACTTTACTCTTTTGTGGAACCTCTCTGCTTTTGGTAGTATCCTTCAAGGATACATTCTTCCGAACCATCCGCTCTTGGGCGACTGTCGGCTTTCCCCTAATATCTAGTTTAAAAGCTGCTCTATCTCCTTTTTAAAGGTTAATGCCAGCAGCCTTGTTCCATCCCGGTTAAGGTGAAGCCCATCCCTTCGGAAGAGCCCCTCCTTTCCCCAGAATGTTCCCCAGTTCCTAACAAATCCAAAACCCTCATCTCTGCACCATTGTCTCATCCATGCATTGAGACTCCGGAGCTCTGCCTGCCTTTTGGGTCCTGCGCGTGGAACAGGAAGCATTTCGGAGAATGCTACCCTGGAAGTTCTGGATTTCAACTTCCTACCTAAAAGCCTAAATTTTGCCTCCAGAACCTCCCTACCACATTTTCCTATGTCATTGGTACCGACATGTACCAAGACAGCAGACTCCTCCCAAGCACTATCTAAGACCTTATCAAGGTGGCGCGTGAGGTCCGCTACCTTCGCACCAGGCAGGCATGTTACTAGGCGATCTTCACGTCCACCAGCCACCCAGCTATCTACCTGGCTAATGATCGAATCACCAACTATAACGGCTGTCCTAACCCTTCCCTCATGGGCACATGGCCCTGGAGAAACGTCCTCGGTGCGAGAGGGTTTTACATCACCTGGAGGACAGGTCCTAGTTACAGGATCACTTCCTGCCACACCAGGGTGATGCTCTCCTGTCACGTGACCTCTCTCCTCCATGGCAACAGGGGTGCTGCCAGACTGGAGGTGGGACTTCAGGACTATATCCCTGTAGGTCTCATCTATGTACCTCTCTGTCTGTCTTATGTTTTCCAAGTCTGCTACTTTAGCCTCTAGAGGACGGACTTGTTCCCTAGTGCACATGTAAGATCTCTCACCAACTGGGAGAAAATCATACATGTGACACTCAATGCAAAAGACTGGAAAGCCCCCATCCCGCTGCTGGACTGCTGTCTGCATCTTAGTTTTAAGTTTGTGTCTAGATCTTTAAGTTCTTACTTACTAGGGGTTGCTATGGGTATTTATACCAATAAAACTGTACCTAATACGTTTAATATACCTTGTTCACCTGAAGCTTAATTAATCTCAGGTCCTTAGTGTATGACTGATTTGGGTAATGAGCTTCACCTGAAAGCACCTCCTGTCTTTTAAGATGTGTAAGTACCTATAAAGCTACGATTATCCCAGGGGAGGGAGGGAAATAACACTTATTAAAAGAGGGCTGCTACACAGTACCCTGTCTTGTACTGCTGAGGTAAGCTAAATTCTGATTTGATTTAAATTATAGCTCTTAGCTGCTGCTAGGCTCTAACTTCTTATGAAATTTAAACTGCAAGCTCTCTGCTGGATTCTAAATTTAACCAGAAAGCTCTCTTCTGTGTTTTAAAACTAAAAGTACCTTTCTGATGCTAGGTCCTGAGTGACTATTAAATGTACACTACAAGCTCTCTGCGGGGTTCCAAATGTAACCAGAAAGCTCTCTTCTGTGTGTTAAATTTAAACTAAAAGTACTTGGCCCTGAGTGACTATTAAATTTAAACTACAGGCTCTCTGCTGGGTATGAAATGTAACCAGAAAGTTCTCCTCTGTGTTTTAAATTCAAACTTTAATTGCTGCTACTAGGCCCTAACTGATCCAACAAAAAAAACAGTGGGTTCACAGATTAAGTAGCTTTAATACAAAGAATTATTTTTAGAAAATTACCAGAAGTATATACTCACAGTTGCAGATTTCTCTCCAGAAGTAACAGTCCCCCTTTCTAGTCCTTCAAGACCTTTACCCCAATTTAAAAGAATCACTCTATTTATTTATATTCTCTTATATACCGTGCTATTCTGATTCAGTGTGGTTTACATTGAACAAACTGAAATTACATTGAGCAGGGCATTATAATTTGGAGATAACTATTTTACAGGGAACATGGGCTATGGAGGGTTAAGTGGCTTGCCCAAGACCACAAGGAGCACCTGTGGGACTAGAAACCCCAGTCCTTTTGGCCCAAGGTTTCTGTCCTCTAGTGGGATTTGAACCCCTGACCTTCAGTACCTTGCCCCAACCACTAGGCCATTCCATGTATGCCAAGGTGATACATTCTTAGAGCCAAAGGAGGGCTAGGCCTCATAGAGATTGATTACATACTGAGCTACAATCATAAGCCTCCAGGCCTACCTAACAGCATCATCAGATCCAAATATGCAGAAAGTACTGAAATATAAAAATAAACATCCAGAATCTGCCTCCATCATCAAATTTGGACAAATGTTACGATGACTAGAAGGAATGAGTGAGGAGGAAGCAATAGAATTTGCAAAACAAGAGAAAAAATCAGATCAACAAACGAGGAAAAACAAGTGGCAAATGCGATGGGATACATCCAAGAATACTGAAGAAACTTGGGGACGTTTTAGTGGCTCCACTGACTGACCTTTTCTATGCTTCTTTTGAATCAGGAATGGTCCCAGAGGACTGAAGAAAGGCACATGTGGTCCCTTTAAACAAAAGTAAGGATGAGGTTGAGAATGACAGGCCAGTTAATCTGACTTCTGTGGTATGTAAATTAATGGAAACGCTGCTAAAACAGAGGATAGTGAGGTTTTGGGAGTCCAATGGATTACAGGATCTCAGGTAGCATGGGTTTGCCAGAGGCAGGTCTTGTCAGACAAATCTGATTGATTTCTTTGACTGGGTGACCAGAGAGTTTGACCAAGGGAGAGCTCTAGGGATGGAACCTAAACTGGTTGACTATATTAGAAATTGGATGAGTGGGAGGCTACAAAGGGTAAAGGTAAATGGAGTTTACACTGAGGAGAAGGATGTTACCAATGGTGACACAGGGATCTATCCTAGGTCTGATTCTTTTTGTTAGTGATATTGCTGAAGGGCTGCTGGGTAAAGTTTACCTGTTTGCAGATGATACCAAAATCTGCAATACAGTAGACACCCAGGAAGGAGTAGATAACATGAGGAGGGATCTAGCTAATCTTGAAGAATGGTCGAGGATTTGGCAGCTGAGATTTAATGCTAAAAAATGCAGGGTCATGCATTTGGGCTGCAAAAATCAAAGGGAGCAGTACAATGTAGGGGGTGAAGTACTTCTGTCCATGAAAGAACAGCAAGACCTGTATATAATTGTTTCTGATGATCTTAAAGTGGCTAAACAGGTAGAAAAGGCAATGGTGAAAGCCAGAAGGATGCTTGTGTGCATAGGGAGAGGAATGGCCAGCAGAAAAAAGAAGATGATAGTGTCTCTTTATAAGTCTCTGGTGCGACCTCATTTGGAATATTGTGTCCAATTCTGGAAACCACACCCTCAAAAGGATATAAACAGGATGGAATCAGTACAAAGGGTGGCTACTAAAATGGTGAGAGGCCTTTGTTATAAAGCATATGAGGACAGACTTAAAGATCTTAATATGTATACTTTAGAGGAAAGGCCAGATAGAGGAGATATGATATAGATGTTTAAATACCTCCATGGCATAATTGCACAAAATGAGAACCTCTTTCAATTGAAAGCAAGCTCTGCAATGAGGGGACATAGTATGAGGGTGAAATGGGATAGACTCAGAAGTAGTATGAGAAAAAATTTCTTTATAGAAAGAATGGTACATGCGTGGAATAGTTTCCCAGTGGAGGCAGTAGAGATGAGGAGAGTATGAGCCCGATTCTGGGAGCGGGCTGTCCGGGCCATCAGGACGTCCCCGCTGAAGAAGAGGCTGTTAGGACCCAATTCTGGTCCGCAGGAGCCAGAATGGGGCCTGAGGATGGCCTGGCGTGCCCCTCCTGCCTGCGGGAATGTTTTCCCCACAGGCACTCCAGACTGCTGTGTTCCCAGCCCCACAAAACCCCCACTGCCCAACCCACGGCTGGCCTCCCTCGGCCTGGGTCAGGCAGCAGGGCCCCCCCCCCCCCCCACCCAGCTCCAGCCCTGGTAGTGGCTTACATGCCCCAATTCTCCCCCAAAAACTGTTTATATCACCTCTGAGGAGGTATAAGCAGTATGGCCCAGTAGGCCCAGCAGCTCGTACAGGGACGTGACCTAATATGGCCTTGTACATGCTGCCGGGTGGCAAGCCCTCACTCCGCCCACCATCTGCTCTCCCCTTCCTGAAGCACAGGACATATGGGGAGAGTTGGTGGGGAAATAGAGTCAAGGTAGATTGGTGGGCTGCATGTTCTGGCAGGATGTGAAGCCCCGTAACCCGTTTTCTAGAATGAGGACCTATGGGGAGCTGCAGGATAAGAGCCGATTCTGTGTCGTATGGTGGATGGGTTGCTGCCATGGCAACAGGATGCAATGGCACACTTGCACTACTTGCTTCATGGTCGCATGAGGACCGGCAGGTTTGGGTCCATACACCCATATGGAATACAGTGTCCGCCAACACGTCTGTCTCACTGATTCTACCATCACATGTGCATCTAGGCCCTGCGGTGGAGGAATTGGGTCTAGTTAGGCCCCATCCAGCCATTATGCATTCCCACGGCCCAGGCATCTGGAGTTTGGAATTGGCCTCCACCTGAAGCTAAGAAAGCAGGGGTCAAACACAGAAGATCTCTTAAGGAAAAAAGGGGACTATAGTAGTTGATATGGAATGGCAGACCAAATAGGCCATATGGTCTTTTTCTGCCATCATGTTTCTGTTTCTAAATACTAAATACAGTGGGAAATATAGAGTGGTACTCCAGGAACCCTTTGTCGATCAAGAACAGATACATGAATGGTTAAGGAGAGGTGAATGGAAACTGAAGGATGAGAGATTGATAGCTGCAGTCCAGAACAGCAGATTATGGACACGGAGGTTTACATAAAGCCTTGAAAAAACTGGCAAAAAGACATATGTTGATTCTGTAAGAAAGACCTGGAAACAATGATTCATCTCATAGCTGGCTGTAAGGTTCTGATGGCAGAAGATTTCTATACAGAAAGGCTCAATAAAGTAGCATGCTGCATCTATTAGAAACTATGGGGTATGTTTACTAAACCGCGCAATTGTGCGGGGCGCACTTGAGCGTGCGCTAAGGTACCTTAGCGCACCCTAATTGTGCGTTTTTGAGCCCCGCACATGTGCGCGTCACACTAAAGGGCCCGCACAAGTGCGTGGCGTGCTGATGTGCGATAGGGGCGTGGAAAGGCATTCTGAGGGCGGAGGAAGGCTCCAGAGGGGCGGAGGGAGGGGGTCAATGGGTGGAGAGTGGGAGGGGAGAGGCTCCCCGCACAGGAGCGTGGCTGAAAATCAACCTAAAAAATACCGAGAGTGAAAACCTCGCGTTAGAGCCGATTTAAAGGGAAGAGAAACCATTTCCGTCAGCAATGTACAGCAAAACCGTGGAAACCTACAAAACGTGAGCAGTGTGATACATGTGCACAGAACATGACCACAACAAAAATGTAGAAAATTATAATTCAGCTGGGCAACAGTGATAGTAATGGGCAACAATAAAAAACACTCCCAGGAAAGCTCCAAAAAAAAGAAATGATTTTTGGAAGGGTCTACGCTCCGTAGACTCTTTCAAAAATCATTTCATTTTATTGGAGCTTTCCTGGGAGTGTTTTTTATTGTTGCCCATTGCTATCACTGTTGCCCAGCTTGGTTTTGGTTTTTTTCCCCTTTTTTAGAGGTCATTTGTGAGGTTTATTTGCACTTTTGTCCCCATACAAGGTAAATGAGCCCACAGTAAAATTGTGCAGAGCAGGGTTTCTGACTCGTCCGGCCAGGTTTCCTATCTCCAGGGACTGCACTGTCTCTGCAGCCACAGTGTGGTGCAGCGGACACAGCCAGTGCCTGTAGGACCAGAGGGTCACAGGTTCAAACTCAGCTGGGGCTCCTGCCAACCCAGTCACAATAGTTTTACCCACCACTAAACAGTGATAGTACAGACACTCCTTTATTACAGAGAACATAAGCATGGTTCAAACACCTATATTTTACCCTACACCGCACACAAACCATAACAATGGGCATTACCTACAGCCGAGTCCCCCAAATTCAGTCCTGGAGTGCCACAACTCAATCAGGTCATATGCTTTTTCCAAGATAAGGACATGTCTGCATGTTGGCGGAAGGGTACAGGTGGTGGAAGGGGCAGTGGCTGCAAACCACAGCAGACAGTGGCCTAGGCCTGTGCAGGCTGGCACCATCCACGGCAACAGACAGGCTCTGTTAGATGTACAGTGTGTGCAAGAACAGAAGGTCACAGGTTCAAAGCCCAGCTGGGGCTACTGCCAACCCAGTCCACATATTTTTCCCGCAACTAAACCGTGATAGTAAAGACAAACCTTTATTGCAGAGAACATACACATGGTTAATACGCCTATATTTTACCACACCAAACACAGACAACATAAACAGGCGCATTACCTAGAGCAGAGTCTCCCAAATGCAGTCCTGGAGGGCCCCACACCATTCAGGTTCCATGCTGCCTCTAATAAAGATGCCTGTGCTGCATATCTATGCACCACCCCCATGGTATGCAGATGTAGCTCATGCATATTTATGAGGGACAGCATGAAAACCCGAACAGAGTTTAGAACACCAGGACTGGAGTTGGGAAACTCGGCCGTAAAGCAGCAGCCAACAGGGCCAACAGGGTCAGACACACCCACACACACACCCACAGGCCCCATTGGCCAATGCCTCCTGGAGAGGCAGGACAGTGGGCCCTGCGTGCATCTCCAAATACTAGCACTTGCATACCTTAGCAATGCCACCCGACACCTGGGTAAACAGTACACACCTATCAAACGTTTCCTATGATTACTGGCAGATAGCAAGTCTTACGTTAAGCACAGTTTGCTCATTGAGCTCCATCATAACAATCTTTCTGATATCTGCGGTGTGTGCCTCAGGTCTGGTCTCTGTCAGTGTTTACCACCCTGGGGAGTGACCCCCAACAGTATTGCATAGCATATCCATGCCTGTACTGTGCCCAGGACTGGTGTGGTGGGCAAGGCTGATAAACTCCTCTATAGTAGCACAATGCTGGCATAGGTGTGGGAGTGTTTGTCTGTCTATACAGTGTGTGGTGGCTGAAAACACCTTCCACAGCCCACACTGCCAGCACTGTTGCCAGTATTGGCCTGCCAATGTGCATAATGAGGAGCAAGTTACCATGGGTATAGCCCGGACAGGGTGGGCTGGACAGGATGCATCTGCACAGGGCATAGGGCACTGGCAGGGACATTGTAGTGCCTGGCCACCACCTACACAGACAGGGTGATCTCTGTATGTCCTGCTGGGGAATCACTCTCACCCTGACTGTGCAGTGACGACAGCATGTCTAGGCACCCCCATAGTGCTATATAGCATTTTTCTCATGTGATATGTATGGGTTTCCTTTTGGGGCCCAGTCACTGATTTATCTGCTTGCTGTGTATGCTGACATCCCAGTTATGGGAGCATGCATCTCCACTGGGAACATGCACTATGAACTAGCTAGCAGACTGTTTACAGGTGGTATGTATCTTGCTGGAGTGGCTTGCTGCAGGAGAATATCAGATAGTGGAGGGGGGAAGCTTAGCATATCCAGGCCTAATGTCTGTCTGATATTGTGTCATGGATGTGTATAGAGCTGCATTGACTGCCCTGTGGGGTGTCTGTTTCTCAGCAGGAATTGGGTTGATGATCCCCTCTACTGCCACCTTTGCAGAGAGGTAGAATGTGGATCTATTGATGAGAGGCCCCGTTTGCCACCCTTGGCCCTGGGGGGGGGGAGGGGGGGGTGCATGTCCCACCTGAGGGATCCATGGGGGTTACACCTGACTGAGACAGGAAGAGATAGCCAAGATGTTTCTATACAGAAACAACCTATCTCACATATTAACACTGCTTGGACCACTGGCATTGTCTCTTTCAGCTATGGAAGGTGTTGTGGACCTGGTCCTGGGCGCCTCACCGCACTTTCAGGGTGAGCACAGTACCTGCACAATGTGACGGTGTGTAGCTATTCTGTGCCAGTAAAACACACGGTCAGTACCCCCTACCGGGTTGAGGTGCTGTGGGGGTGCACATGGTCAATTCCCCCTACCAGGCCGACGTGCTGTGGGGGTGCATTCACCATCTTGTGTTCATCTGTGGACAGTTGATTTGCATGTGCAGTGCATCATGGGTACGGGTGGGCTAACCCTATCCTGGTGACCACAGCAGACTGTCTGTGTGGTGACGTGCAGGCTTTCTGCAGCCAGCCAGGGGTTTGCTAGCAGCTATAGAACTGTAGCCCAATGGTTACTTCACTGCCTATGAAAGCCAGAGGTCATGGGTTCAAACCCACAGTGGGGTTATTTGATAGGGTTGTTCAAAGCATTATCTTTTTTTAATGTACATATTTTGATGCCAGCAAAAACACCCTCAGCGTACTGTACCCATGTTGCCTCTGAGGGCGCTTTATACGGCGCCTTACAGGGCACCTTATGGTTTCCGTCCATATAAGGTGCACTATACATTATCCTGTGACGCAACTTATAGGGTGCCCTATATGGGAAATTTTAGGGTGCCGTGGCGGACAGTGCACTTTATAATGTGCCCTATGGAGTGCCTTATAGGGTGCCTTATACGGCACCTTCAATTACGGCACGTGAGGGCGTGTTTGCTGGCAGCAATTAATAATATTAAAAAAAGGTGCTACAGGAAAAAATATGTACATTGCAAAGCTGATGCCACAGCCAGTCTTACGTATTAGGCACCCTGGGGTGCAAACTCATGACCCCTGCATCAGCAGTCAGTGCCTTAACCATTGTGCTCCACTGTTGCTCCTCCTTGCATGCCAGCGCACCTACTTATGCTTTTCATTCCTTAAGCTGCACAGTGCTGCCATCAAAAACAGTACTCTGACCTTGCGGTACCTCATACAGCACCCTCTAAAGTGCCCTATGAGCAACATTCTAGGGTGCCTTGGCGGACAGTGCAGTTTAAAATGTGCCTTATAGGGCGCCTTATGTTAACACGCTTTGAGAGTGCATTTGCTAGTAGTGATAATTAAAATAAAAATAAAATGCCTCCTAAAGCAATATTCCCCATAATACGTAATTCCTCAGCCAGCCTTGTTCATTGGGCACTGTGGAGGATTGAACCCTTGCTCCCTGCACCATTGGTCAGTGTCTTAAACATTGTGCTGAGGTTCTGTTCCCGTGCTTGTACATCAGCGTGCCGCTTTATGCCTCTTAATATTAAATAGCCTCCTAAATCACTAGCGCGCCGCCTTGCATTGCAAGGTGTGCCTTCAAGACAGTCCTGACTCCTGGCGACCCAGAAGCTCCTGGGTTTTCTTGGCAGTGTCACCGGAAGTGGATTGCCAGGCCTTTCTTCCGAGGCAATGGAGGGTTAAGTGACTTGCCCAAGGCCACAAGGAGTGCTAGAGCGCACCGCCTTATGTTGCCCATTATTTATATGCCTCCTAAAATAACACCTCAGCCAGCTGTCTTCATTGCACACTGTGGGGGATTGATCCCCTGATCCCTGCACCATTGGTCAGTGCCTTAACCATTGTGCTGTGGCTCTGCTCTTCTACTTGTTCATCAGCGTGCCATTTATGCCTCCCGCGCAGCTATCTCATGCGCTAATGTGCGGGGCGCACATGGGCGCCGCGCACCTTAGCGCATGTGTAAATTTCAGATTTTCTTTTTCAGCAAGAAACACCCACTCCTTATATGGCACCCGCACACTAGCGCGGCCCGCACATTAGCGGGCTTTTAGTAAACATGCCCCTATATTAATAGTACAATATTACGGTGTCTTAAAAGCACTGGGATCATGACCCTAAAGAAATTACAGAGAATGAAGAGGTTATGATCACCTGAGAAATTCCCATTCTGACTGATAAAAAGTTGGATGCAAGGAAGTTTGACATAGTGGAAAAGGAGAAGAACACCAGAATGGCATTGATTATAGAGCAATTATTCTTTGAATCGCGTTGAGAGGGAGAAGACCTTTATGTACCAAGAAATGCAGTCGGAGACCAAGAAAATGTGGCAGAAAAATATTGAGTTATTTCCCATTGTGCTGAGTGCCGCAAACTTGATTAAAAAGAATTTCTAAGCACACCTTGATAAATTACCCCTACATGTTACTTTTTACGAACTCCAGAAGGAAGCTGTCTTTGGTACGATGCAAGTACTATGCCGAGTATTAGCAGTAAATTTGACAGACTGAGATCATACTCCACATACCCTGCAGAGAGGAAGCAGCCATAGTATGTATGAAGGGGATATAGGACATGAAGGGGGCCAGGCGTATGCAGCGAACCTTTATAATGCAGCCGCACAGAGTGGTAGGGGATGGCATGTGCACGGGCTTAGAAGTGCAGTTCAGGACTGTCATGGTATGTGCATTTGGAGAAATTGCCTAGACATAAAGCTTTGGAAATCTAAGCTGACCTCATAAGGATCTTGAAAAATTGGATGTAAGAACAAGAAAACTTGACGCAAGAAGCTTGATGCAAAAAAAAAAAAAAATTATTTATTTATTTATTTATTTAAACAGATTTATACCCCGCTTTCTCCTTCAATCAAAGCGGTCACAGCACAATACAATACAAAGTTAAACAGAGGTGGATGAAACATATACCACTCTTCATAAAATCAGAGCAGTAACAAAGGGATTACATAACACAGAATACATTACAGTACATACATAGAATAACTTTACAGAATAAGTTACAACATAAATTATAGTACATAACATACCATCTGTAAGGGGTGCAAACAGTCCCGGAAACCACTTCATATATTTTAAAGGATGAAAATACAAGAACAGCATTACTAATAGACATATCAGTGTCAAGTGACTATTCTGTATTACATGTGGAGAAAGAAGATACTCAAGTACCAAAAGGTATGTTTACTAAAATGTATTAGCAGTTAGCATGGCAATAATGCTGGAAAAGCATGCCACGGTAACAGTTAATGCAGGCCAAATGCAGATAGTGATATCTGCATACCGTGCATTAGCAGTGTGTGTGGGCCTGCCATTAGCAGTCACCATTAGCATCATCAGAGTGTGTAACTGCATGTTTTACAGACATCACAGGTGCAGTTAACATCACCTCAATGCCTGGCATTATTTATTTATATAGCAGGTTTTTAATACCATTTTATCATTTCAGTCAAAGCAGTTTATATTGTAACTTAAACTTGATAATGTATATTAAACAGGGACATGGATAACTTGGATTTTTACGAGGCAATGGAGGATTAAGTCAGCAGAAACTAACATAAAGGCTCAGTGCAAGTAGCATGGGTGCAATTACTGCAATGCCATCTCAATGGGTGGCCTTAGTTGTTCCTGCAGCCATTTTGCCAAGCTGAAATATAGTAACTGCAGAGCGATGTAACTATCTCCCTGCAGTTAGCCTACAGCCCCGCTCCAGTAAGGTGACCCACACATGTGTTACCAATATAGAGCTTAGGAAACATTCTGCTAAATGAGCCAAATAACAAGACAGGCTCAACAGCACCAATGCAGCAGCTCCCACTTCCACAAAACAAGAAGAGTTGTAAGAAAGCATAACTTTTTACACAATAACAGACTCCTCAGTGATGCAGAGTTATTTTAATTAATCACTTTCTTGCAAGGAAGGGTGAGATGCTTGAATGAGCATTCACATCTATCCTCTGTTTCATGGTTCTTTTATAGTACACTCTGTCCTCGCCCACTTCCAGCATGTCCATAATTCATTGGTTAATACTTATACACCTGTATCAGGCTATGTATTCCCAGAATACAGACATACAGTAAAGGAAGTCAGAAAATCATTACATAATACTCCAACATGTCAATATTTCATTGGTTAATACTTATCTCACTCCACTTCTTTGTACTTTCACACCTGTGACAGGCTACGTATTACTAGCCACGTAGACTTTCCCTTCCCAGGATGCAGGCATACAGTAAGGGAGTCAGATAGTCATTACATACAAAATTATATTACAGAATGATGAATGAATGGAATACAAGCATTATATTACATTGTAAAAATAATATATCACATTTGTTTATATCAAACCCCTCCCTCTTTCTTTTAAAGTTTTCTTGTTACTTTTTACATTTACGCTACAGTTCCATAGGAGGTTTCTAATTTAGATAACATCCTTCCTGATTCTATCTCTTCCCCTTTGTTGTCCGTTAATAACATCGCACCCTTGTGCACTGGAGATGATACAATCATTTGTTTAGTGCTTACCATTTCTATCAATCTTTGAGTTAACCCTCCTATACACAGTATTATGCAACACCACACCATAATTAATACTCCAATTACAACAAGTACAGAGGTAAATATAGATACTACCACCCCTTTCCACTTCCCAAGCCATGACTCCAAACATCCAGTGAGAGAGGTATCCGTACCTAAATTTTCTGCCAATTTCTCTGCCTAGGTACTTAGTCCTCGCAGGACTTTAGGGATAGTATCATCAGGGGCCGTGTTATTGGGGATGAACATACATTTCCCCCCCCCCCCCCAACATCACACATGCTCCCTTTTTCAGCCGCCATCATATCTAAAATCATTTGGTTCTCCCAGGCCATTCTGCTAGTGGCGTCCAATTGTTCTGCAATCCCCTTTATTGCATCCTGGGTATAATTGATAAACTGCTGTTGGTTATAATATATATAATTTATCCAATCTACATTTTTGTTTATCGTCATTACCCCTAATAGGAATTTGAATCCAGCTGAAATCTGGTGTCGTGCTTTATACTCATCCGGAACTCCCTGAGGAACTCCTATTGCATATATATATGCAATCCCTAGGGCAGACCTATATACATATATATCCTGTCATCAAATGAGGCTCCCAAACTATTCTTCCTTTTCCTTTGTATTTGCCCCTTATCCTATTCTGTGAACGCCAAGGTGAAAGGAATTGCCAATTGAATTATTGCACATGTTCCTGACCATAGGGTAGGCAATGTTGGTCTCAACATCCGCCCTCCACAGTACCACCACAGGTCTGCCCTAGGGATTACCAGGTTGGAGTAGTTCTTCTCTTCTCCTTCCATCCCTTTCAGGTTTAGGCTTAGAACACAGGTATTCAGTTCTCCCACTTCCCTCGTGTAGTTCTTCCCCCGCTCAGTGAGACAGGTGGAGTGATTTCCAAACACTGCTGAAAATGTGGGGGGAAATTTTACCTCCTTCAAGTCTGTAGGGGGAAAGAGCAAATTCAATGACTTGCAACTTTCATTTCCCCAAGCCGTTTTTCCTGATACAGAGATATGAGGCATCTTAATCCATCGGGATCTGTATCTCACCTCAAGGGTAAGGGCATAACCTGTGCAATGGGCCTCCCGGAGGCACATGTGTAGCAATTGCTATGGTTGAGTCTTCCTATGGTATATTTAACCCATTCCACCCAGGCATTCACATTCCCATAACCCGTTTCCATCTCTAGAGTGTCCCTCAAATCTTTAATCTCCACTATCTTGAGGTGTGGAGACCTAAGTATGATTCTTGAGGGGTATTTTTATCCTCAATCTTCCCAGGGGATCTTGCCCACTAATGTCTATTCCTAGTCCATAGGTCCCATCCAGTAAGTCATCCCTTCCACAGAGGGTGACCATGATGGGGTTGCAACTTCCTGGGTTACATTGCTGAATGCTGTGTTTCTTTATCATTTTTATTTTCTTTTGAACTGGGTGCCTCTTACCCTCTAGGGAGACCCAGCCTCCATCCTCAGTGGTCCACCAAACTTGTGACCACCCATAACAGTGCATCACGTACACAAGTGTCTGGGCAGTCTCTGGACACATATACTTATGACTATTTCCCCACAACCTTTTGTAATATCCCCCATTACAATGTATCACTTGGCAGGCATCAAATTCTAGACTCACTGGTTCCTCTCCCTTTGGTACGGTTACAGTAAATATGTTAGAGTACACCTTCCCCATCGTGTTCGTGTTTGTATTTGTTCATCCGTCCATCCCTTTCCCCGTCCTAAATCCCATGTCATTCCCCTTAACAGAGTAAGTGATCCTCCTCACCATAACAACACCATCCACCTTTCTTTGTCCATTTATAATTTTTATTAGTCCTATTTAACCAACTCCTCTCCTGTTCTTCAGTTCCTCCTTGTTATTTTCAAGCACAGAGGGTCAGTAGTTCCCTGGACCTTCCATTGTTCATCTGAAGGAGCTTTGACAGGACCTTTAATTCGTGTATAATGAGTCAAACCTTTTTCCGTAATTCTTACAGCAGTCTCAGTACTTATTAAGACCTGGAATGGGCCTTCCCAGTCTGGTTGCAATTTGGACTCCTTCCAGGATTTTATCAAGACCCACTGTCCTAGTTTGAGACCGTGAACTACAAACTCCAATGGGGGTGTTTGTGTCAACAGTCCTTTATTCCTGAGAACAGATAAAGAAGAGGACAGCCAAAGTATATATTCTTTAAGAAACTTATCTTTGGTTTCAAACTAAGGAGGTTCCTTTAATTGTACCATATAGGGTAATCTGAATAACATTTTGTAGGGGGACAATCCTAAATCTTTCCGAGGGGCTGTTCGGATTCTTAACAATGCTAAGTCCAAGGTAATTTTGTTTCTAGCCTAAATTTGGCTAACTGCTTCTTTATAGTCTGATTTATGCGTTCCACTCTCCCTGAGGAGGGTGGATGCCATGGAGTATGGAAATCTCAGGGTACTCCCAGAGTTTCCATTATGTTGTTGTTTTTAATTTTTATACCTTGGCTGTGAAGTGACTTCCCTGGTCCGAGTCAATGTGACTAACATTCCATATCTTGGAATGATTTGTTCCAATACTATTTTATTTTTACTACTCCTATTGCCATGGCAGCTATGATGGAATATGCCTCCACCCATCCCATCAAATGGTCCACTATTACCAAAAGGTACTTCACCCACCCAACCAGGGGCAACTCAGTGAACTCAACCTGTGTACATTAGAATGGATGAAGACCGCGGTCTCTGCCTCCCTGTGGTTGTTTCCTAAGGACCTTTTTGTTTATTTTCTTACAGGTTATACACCTCTCACACACTTGTTTGGCTACTGTGTATATTCCCATACACCCCAATGACTCTCTTATTTATTTATTTATTTAACAGGTTTTATATATATTGCTTTATCATTTCAATCAAAGCGGTTTGCATTGAAACTTAAACTTGGTAATGTACATTAAAACAGGTACATCGACGGTGTGGATTTTTCTGAGGCAATGGAGGGTTAAGTGACCTGCCCAAGGCCACAAGGAGTGCTAATGGGAATTGAACTCCTGCTTCTGGGTTCCCAATCCAGTGTTCTTAACCATTAGCCTACTCCTCCACTTGATGTAGAATGGCCACAATTTCTCTCATTATTTGTTTGTTTATCATCTGCCTGCCATCTGGTAAAACCCATTTCCCCCTTTCAGTTTCTACTGCTCTTATATCTTCGTGTTTTAATTTTTCCCTTTCAGTAAATAAGAACATAAGATATGCCATACTAGGTCAGACCAAGGTCCATCAAGCCCAGTATCCTGTTTTCAACAGTGACCAATCTATGTCATAAGTACCTAGCAGTTTCCCCAAAAGACACAGATTCCTCAATGCTTGTATAGAGTCAAGCAGTGATATCCTGGGTCCATTTTAATAATGGTTTATGTACCTTTCCTCCCAGGAACTTATCCAAACCTTTTTTTAAGCCCAGCTACACTAACAACTTTTACTACATTCTCTGTGTAATAAATTCCAGAGTTTGATTTCACGTTGAGTGAGAGAAAAAAAATATTTCTCTTATTAGTCTTAAATAGGTTACCCTATAGCTTCATTACATGTCCCCTAGTCTTTTTATATTCTGATGTTGTAAACAATCGATCTACGTTTACCCGTTCCACTCCATCATTAATTTGTACACTTCTATCTTATCTTCCCTCAGCCGTCTCTTTTCCAGGTTGAAGAGCCCTAAACCTTTTTAGCCTCTCTTCATAGGAGTATCCTTCCATCCCCTTTACAATTTTGGTGGCTCTTTTCTGTACCTTTTCTAATAATGCTATATCCTTTTTCAGATACGGGGATTTGCTGCCTTACTCCCTATTTCTGGGATTAAATTGTATATAGGGTTAAGTCTTCCCCTAAGGCAGCTCCCTTAGCAATCTCATCTGCTAATCTATTTTTTTTTCTCTGGTTTTAAAAGAATTCCCTGCTTAATGTCCATTTTTCATGCACCACTGCTATTCCTTTTTGTCAAGTAGCTAACACTTGCTGAATTAATCTTTTTCACTGTTTACATATAAGTTAAAAATTTGACAAAACCACCCTTTGTCTGTGCCAAATTTCAGCCAGAAAACTGCAGCAAGCTTTATGCTTTTGTCTATGTAACACAGCAATTCTTAAAACACTTCTTTGCTTTATCCTTAAAAAGGTTACCCTGTAGCTTCATTGCATGCTACTAATATCAACATCCTCCCTAATTGACTGTCTGGAGGAATGTCCCTGGGGTCTTTATTCCTGACCCCATCCTTACTCGAGTTTCCTTTAGAATTCCTAATCCCATTGAGACTTGTTTCACCAATGTGCTTTTCACTTCGTCTCTCTCCGGCTGCACTACTCACGGATGTGTCAGAACCGCAGATTGAGACTCTGGGACACGTCTCAGACACACAACAATCTGTCTCAATACCCAACCACCAAGGCAATACTTTACAGTCTTGTTTCTTAACTTGGTCTGTGCACAGAATTACTTGGTTGACGCGTCCCTGTTTAAAAACTGGTCTGCTTCACTGAGTCTGTATTGATTTTTTCTTCATGGTCTTGGGATTCTGCTGTCAGTACACTGTTGTAGCCCCCCATTGCTGACACATGAGGCTGTTGAACTCAATGGGATGCGTCTCCCCATCTTCAATGGCGGTGGTCTCCTCCAGCGATGACACAATCCCAGACGAGCCTCCAATCTGTAAGAAAACATAACTTTTTACACAATAACAGACTCCTCAATGATGCAGAGTTATTTTAATTAATCACTTTCTTGCAAGGAAGGGTGAGATGCTTGAATGAGCATTCACATCTATCCTCTGTTTCATAGTTCTTTTATAGTACACTATGACCTCGCCCACTTCCAGCATGTCCATAATTCATTGGTTAATATTTATACACCTGTATCAGGCTATGTGTCATTAGCCACGTAGTCTCTCTTCAGAATACAGACATACAGTAAAGGAAGTCAGAAAATCATTACATATTACTCCAGCATGTAAATATTTCATTGGTTAGTACTTATCTCACTCCACTTCTTTGTACTTCCGCACCTGTGACAGGCTACATATTACTAGCCACATAGACTTTCCCTTCCCAGGATGCAGACATACAGCAAGGGAGTCAGATAGTCATTATATACAAAATTATATTACAGAATGGTAAATGAATGGAATACAAGCATTATATTACATTGTAAAAATAACATATCACATTTGTTTATATCAGAGTGACTTGGTGGCTCCAACACAACATTTTCCACATTCACAAAAAGAAGCGTCTCCTTGTCCCCCAACACAGCACTTTCCATCCTCAGAAAACAAGATGGGCTTTGTGACCCTAGCACAAAACTTCCCACTCCAACACAAACATCAAGAGGTGCTTGGCATATCCAACATAACTCAAGACTGCACACTGAACCAGCATGGTGTTAATATAAATATATATTCCGCAAAAAAAACAAAGGAAATCAAAATGTTTGCACGCATAAGACAATAAGAAAAATTGAGAAACTTGGAACTAAAAGAAAAAGCGAGAAACACAGCACAGTTTATAAATTCAAATTATAAGATTATAGCTCATTTTTGTTGTTGAACTGCATTATGGTTCTCGCTTTTTCATTTTGAGCTTATATTCTGCATCCAGAGAACCCCCTCCCTTGCCAATGGGCACAGTGCAGTGCTGAACTAGGACATTCACCTACAGAACTCAATATCTTTAAAAAAAAAAAATCTGATTCTGGTCATTTCACTAATAACAACATAAAACATTCTTCAGGACCAGGCATATTGTGGACTAATACAAAACCCCTACAAAAGTCACTGAGGATCTTTAGAGCAAATCTATCATACCATACCAGCACCAACTTCCAAAACTCACATAAGGAGCCTACCCTAAAAAAAGCAGCACTGTAAATACTGCAGCGGGGCCTGGAACATCCAAACACTTATTTGAAAAGCTGAACAATTCAGATTATTACAGTACAGATCTCTGCGTACAAACTCCATGTTAACAGAACACTCAGAACACAGACTCTCACCAAGTGCAGAGTAAGTGACCACAACCTAAAAATAAAAATATGTAGATAAAAATTAAACTGCAACCCCAAGAAGCCAGATTCTGCATACAGTGCAACACCAAGGAAATAGAAAGAGATGCATTTCCCTGTACTGTATAAAATATAAAGGTTGAAAATAAAAAAAAATTCTACCTTTGTTGTCCGACTATTTTATTCTCTGATCGTGCTGGTCCCAATCTGAGGTTTCTGTTTTCCTGTCTTCTCTTAGCTCTCTTTCTGTGGTCTATAGTCCATCTGACATTGCTTGTCTCCTCTTTTGTTTTCTTCACTTCGTTACATCTTGGATATTGATCTTTTCCTTTCAGCTTTCTTCCATTAATTTTTCCCTCCTTCTGTCCACTCAGACTTCACTACTCTTTCTTACTATCCAGTCCTCAATCTCCCTCTTTTTCACTCCATCTGTATGCCACTTTTCAACCCTCATCCCCGTCCTCCTATTCCCCACCTCATAGTCTGCTACTCCTGCCACCCCTTCGACACAACTTCCTGCTGTTCTTGCCCCCTCCAACAGGAAGTTGTATCAGAGGGGGGAAGGATCAACAGGCCATGAGCACACTAGCATAGGCACTTTAAAGCCCAATGCAATGGAGACATCGCCGTGCCGCCCCCTCCCCTTCCCCAAGTGAGAAGATGAATGTCGGGGAGGAGGTGGCAGGGAGGGCCAGGTGGTGCTGCAATCTTCAGGGGTGGCATGGAGGGCCTGTCTAGGGTGGCAGAAACCCTCAGGCTGGCCCTGTCTAAGTGTTAGTCCCATATTCACCATTCTATAAGTATCTAGACCAGTTATGTATTTAAAAATCTGTTACATCACAAGGATTAACCACAGATTGAGACCTATTTACTAACCACACTAAGGGGTATGTTTACTAAAACCCCGTTAGGGTGCGCGCCACGCTAGTGTGCGGATGCCATATAAGGAGTGGGTGTTTCAGTCAGAAAAAAGCAAAACCGGGATTAATCATGCGCTAATGTGCGCTGCGCTCATGTGCGCCCCGCACATTAGCGCATGAGAAAGTTGCGCGGGAAGCATAAGTGTTGCGCTGATGTGCAAGCATAAGAGCAGAGCCACAATACAATGGTTAAGACACTGACCAATGGTGTAGGGATCATGGGTTCAATCCCCCACTGTGCCCAATGAAGAAGGCTGGCTGAGGCATTGCCTATTATGGGGAAGATTGCTTTAGGAGGCATTTTATTTTTATTTTAATTATCTCTACTAGCAAACGCACTCTCAAAGCGTGTTAACATAAGGCGCCCCATAAGGCACATTTTAAAGTGCACTGTCTGCCAAGGCACCCTAGAATGTTGCTTATAGGGTGCTTTATAGGGTGCCATATGAGGTACCGCAAGGTCACAGCACTGTTTTTGATGGCAGCACTGTGCAGTTTAAGGAATGAAAATCATAAGTAGGTGCGCTGACACATAAAGAGGAGCAGCAGTGTAGCACAGTGGTTAAGACACTGACCAATGATGCAGGAGTCATGGGTTCAATCCCCCACTGTGCCTAATGAAGAAGGCTGGCTGAGGCATTATCTGTTATAGGTAATATTGCTGTAGGGGGCATTTTATTTTTATTTTAAATAGTGCTGCCAGCAAACACACCCTCAAAGTATTGTAACATAAGGTGCTGCATAAGGCGCCTCATAGGGTACCCCAGAGGGCACATTTTAAAGTGCACTGTCTGCCACGGTACCCTACAATGTTGCTGAAAGGGTGGCCTATAGGGCGCCATATAGGGTGCCCTATGAGGCACAGCAAGGTCATAGCACTGTGTTTGATGGTAGCACTGTGCATTTAAACGCATTGAAATGTTAAGTAGGTGTGCTGACATGCAAGGAGGAACAGCAGTGTAGCACAATGGTTAAAACACTGACTGCTGATACAGGGGTCATTAGTTTGCTCCCCAGTGTGCCTAATACGTAAGGCTGGCTGAGGCATCAGCTTTGCAATGTACGTATTGTTTCCTGCAGCACTTTATTTGTATTTTATTAATTGCTGCCAGCAAACACGTCCTCACGTGCCGTAATTGAGGTGCCGCATAAGGCACCATATAAGGCACTCCATAGGGCACATTATAAAGTGCACTGTCTGCCACGGCACCCTAAAATGTCCCCTATAGGGCACCCTATAAGTCGCTCCACAGGATAATGTATAGTGCACCTCATATGGACGGTAACCATAAGGTGCCCTATAGGACGCCCTCAGAGGCACCTTATGGGTACAGGACGCTGAGAGTGTTTTTGCTGGCAGCAATAATGTACATGAAAAAGAGATAATGCTTTGGGCAGCCCTATCAAATAAACCCACTGTGGGTTTGAACCAATGACCTCTGACTCCACAGGCAATGAAGTAACCATTGGACTACAGCTCTATAGCTGTTAGCAAACCCCTGGCTGGCTGCAGAGGGAGTGAAAATCACCACACAGACAGTCTGCTGTGGTCACCAGGATAGGGTTAGCACACCCGTACCCATGATGCACTGCACATGCAAATCAGCTGTCCACAGATAAACACAAGATGGGGTATGCACCCCCACAGCACCTCGGCCTGGTAGGGGGAACTGACCGTGTGTGTTCCTGGCACAGAGTAGCTACACACCGTCACATTGTGCAGGTACTGTGCTCACCCTGATTGTGCGGTGGGGTGCCCAGCACCAGGTCCACAGCACCTTCCATAGCAGAAATAGGCCATGCTGTAGGTCCCCAGCAGTGCCAATGTGTGAGGTAGTTAGTTTCTGCAGAAACTCCTTGGATATATCTGTCTGTCTCAGTCAGGTGTAGCCCCTATGGACCCCTAGGAGGATTATGTACCACCACTCTCCTCCTTCAGGGCTGAGGGTGGTAAACAGGTTCTCCCATCAACAGATCCACATTCTTCCTCCCTGCAGAAAAGGGGACCATCAACCCCAGTCCTGCTGGGGAACAGACACCCTACAGGGCAGTCAATGCAGCTCTGTACACATCCATAACACAATAGCAGACAGACATTAGGCCTGGATATGCTAAACTGCACCCCACCACTATCTGATATTCCCCTGCAGCAATCCTTCAGCCGCTGCACCCTGCAAGGCACTCCATCAAGACACATACCAGCTGCAAACAGTCTGCTAGCTAGTCCATAGTGCATGTTCCTGGTGGAAATGCATGCACCCAGAACTGGGATGTCAGCATACACAACAAGCAGATAAGTCAGTGACTGGGCTCCAAAAGGAAACCCATAAATATCACATGAAAGAAATAATGTATAGCACTATGGGGGTGCCTAGGCATGCTGTGGTCACTGCACAGTCAGGGTGAGAGTGATCTCCCAGCAGGACATGCTGAGGCCACCCTGTCTGTGTAGGTGGTGGCCGGGCACTAAAATGTCCCAGCAAGTGCCCTATGCCCTGTGCAGATGCATCCTGGCCAGGCCACCCTGTCCGGGCTATACCCATGGTACCTTGCTCCTCATTATGCACATTGGCAGGCCAATACTGGCAACAGTGCTGGCAGTGTGGACTGTGGAGGGTGTTTGCAGCCACCACACACTGGATAGACAGACACACACTCCCACACCTATGCCAGCATTGTGCTACTATAGAGGAGTTTAGCAGCCCTGGATACCACATCAGTCCTGGGCACAGTACAGGCATGGATATGGTACGCAATACTGTTGGGGGTCACTCCCCAGGGTGGTAAACACTGTCAGAGACCAGACCTGAAGCACACACCACAGACAGCAGAAAGGTTGTTATGATGGAGCTCAATCAGCAAACTGTGCTTAACGTAGGAATTGCTATCTGCCAGTAATCATAACAAACGTTTTATAGCTGTGTACCGTATACCCAGGTGTAGGGTGGCATTGCTAAGGTATGCAAGTGCTAGTATTGGGAGATGCACGTAGGGCCCAATGTCCTGCCTCTCCAGGAGGCATTGGCCAATGGGGCCTGTGGGTGTGGGTGTGGGTGTGTCTGCCCCTGTTGGCTGCTGCTTTACGGCAGAGGTTCCCAACTCCAGTCCTGGTGTGCCAAACACTGTTCGGGTTTTCATGCTGTCCCTCATGAATATGCATGAGCTACATCTGCATACCATGGGGGTGGTGCATAGATATGCAGCACAGGCATCTATATTAGAGGCAGCATGGAACCTGAATGGTGTTTGGCCCTCCAGGACTGCATTTGGGAGACTCTGCTCTAGGTAATGCGGCTGTTTATGGTGTCTGTGCTCGGTGGGGTAAAATATAGGCGTATTAACCATGCGTATGTTCTCTGCAATAAAGGTTTGTCCTTACTATCACGGTTTAGTTGTGGGAAAAATATGTGGACTGGATTGGCAGTAGCCCCAGCTGGGCTTTGAACCTGTGATCGTCTGTTCTTGCACACACTGTCTGTGTGCATTGCACCACCGTGTTTCCACAGATATGCTGCATTCCCTGGGGTGTCCATGACTGTACATCCGACAGGGCCTGTTTGTTGCAGTGCACGGCACCCACCTGGACAGGGCTAGGCCATGGTCTGCTGTTGCCACCAGCTGCTGCCACCTCCACCACCAGTACCGCTCCATCCTTAGATTGGATATAGCATAAACCCTGAAGGATGTGTGGCCCTTGAGGACTGCATTTGCGGGAATCTTCTCTAGGTAATGTGCACGTTTCTGGTGTCTGTGCTCTGTAGGGTAAAATAGAGGTGTTTGAGCCATGCTTATGTTCTCTGCAATAAAGGTTTGTCTTTACTATCACGATATAGTTGTGGGTAAAATATGGGGACTGGACTGGCAGGAGCCCCAGCTGGGGCTTGGACCTGTGACCTTCTGTCTCCAAACACACTGGTTGTGTGCACTGCACCACCGTGTTGCCACAGAGACAGTGCATTCCCTGATGATACCATGACTGTTTGTACGGCAGGGCCTGTCTTTTGCAGTGCATTGCACCCACCTACACAAGGCTAGGCCATATTCTGCTCTGGGCAGCTGCCACTGCCCCCCTCCACCTCCAGTACTCCTGTGCCACCATGCTGACATGCCCTTCTGCTGGTGGTGCTGGTGGTACGCAGTCTCAGGCTATCCTGTGTGCGGGCAGGCGGCTGCCTATGGTGCGGGTTCTGGGGTAGGGGTGTCTGCATATCTGTCCGCACGTCCCCCAATCACCACCTGCCACTGTTCTGTGCCCTTGGAAGTACCTGCTGGTACTATCCCCTGTGACACTGTGATAGACATGCTTATGCCCATGTTGGGCCCTCATCAGTTGCTGTCTGACTGCTGTACAGTTTCAGCATTCCTAGGTGCCACCTAGGCATCTGCCTAGTCCGCACTGTGCCTCAGCTGCACCACAGCATGTGCCGCCTGCAGCCCTCTGTATCCCCTTTCCCAGCATATGTCCAGTTGCCCATTCTGACATGCCCGCCCTGCTGCTGTGGAACATGGGCATGCCATAGGTAACCTGTCCAATGGAGGATGTAACCCTGATCAGTGCTATTTCACTGTGGGATCATTCACCTTGTATTGGGACGGAGCGTAGACCCTTCTAAAATTCATATTTATTTTTTGGGGATTTCTTGGGAGTGTTTTTTGATGTTTCCCATTACTATCACTATTGCCCAGCTTGCTTATGATTTTTTTATATTTTGTTTGGGTCCTTTTTAATGTTTATTTGCCCTTTTGTTCTGTGCACTTGTATCACACTTATCACTTTTTTTAGGTTTCCCCGGTTTTGCTGTACATTGCTGACAGAAATGGTTTCTCTTCCCTTTAAATCGGCTCTACCGCGAGGTTTTCATTCACGGTATTTTTTTGCTTGAATTTCAGCCCCGCTCTTGTGCGGGGAGCCTCTCCCCTCCCACTCTCCACCCATTGACCCCATCTCTCCGCCCCTGGGGAGCCTTCCTCTGCCCTCCGAGAGCCTTTCCACGCCTCTATCGCACATCAGCGCGCCGCGCATATGAGCGGGCACTTTAGTGCGGTGCGCACGTGTGCGGGGCACAAAAACACATCATTAGCGTGCGCTAAGGTACCTTAGCGCATGCTATTGTGTGCCGCGCACTTGAGCGCAGTTTAGTAAACATACCCCTAAATACTTTCATTTGTTGGCTGTACAAAACTTTGCTATGGTTGCAAATGAGTTCTTCACTTATTTTAATCCATAGCAAATTTTCCACAAAATTATACATGTGTATACTGTAAGCTCTGATGAGCAGGGGCTGTCTTTTACATGCGTCTATAAAGCTCTGTGTATGCTGTGTTGTGATACACAACTAATAAGTAGTAATAGTAGTAGTAGAGAGGTTAGGTGCACCCTAGGGTGGTCCATAAAAATGAATTCCTGAATTCCTTTGCTCCCTGGCCTGATTCTGGTTCCATTTAGGTAGAAAACACTGTGTACAAAGTTTGAAGCCAATCAAATAATATTTAGGGTGGCTCAACAAGTCTTGAGATTTCCCCCTGGGAGCAGATGACAAAATGTTGCATCATCTTGTATCATCCACTCAGTTCCACGCTGATTACATTTGATTGCGTCATATTTGAACTAATCTCGTCTCTGAGAGGTGGCAAAGACATTGTACTATTATCTTTATATCTTTATTCTTTTCAGATGGCGAAAAAACGTGGTTTTTATCTCATTGAAGAAATGTCCAACACAATTCTGGGGGCCAAGCTCCCCAGCAAGGAGCAGGTGTTAAGTGTATTTTTACATCACCATATGACATTAAACAAAGGCGTTAGTGAAAGTGTATCTATTGTAACAAGTGAAGTAGAAGCTTACTGGGAAAAGGCCAGGCTTCCTGTTCAAAAAAATGACAAAATTCAAGAAAAAGTAAAGAAATTGTTCAATCAGTGGAAACTTTTGAAGAAAAACAAAGGGAGAGGAGGGAAACAAGAGACAAATGAAATGTCTTTAATTCATATTCAAGAAGACAAAGAATTCTTAATAGCGCAACGAGAACCAGGGTGCCGCGGCTCAATGTGCGCGATGGACAAGAAACTGGCCAACACGGAAGCAAGATTGCAACAGCGAGAAGAAGAACTGAAAAGGCGCAGACAAAAACATGTTGCCGAAGCCGAGGCAACTACAAGCCAAGTTCAGCTGGAAGGATCTTCTTCCTCAGCAGAGTCAGGTGAAGACTCATCGACATCTGCGGATTCAGATAACGGACAGAAGAAAGCAACTCCACAAACGAAGCAGTTTCGACCTAACAATGTCTGGACCCCAGAGCTTACAGCAGCCCTGGATCGGACAGGGACAACAGATCGCAATGCTCTGTTTGTGGTAGCTGAAACCGCCAGAAATCTGGGACATTATCCTGGGGAGCTCAATATCAGCCGCTCCAGCATCAAGCGCCATAGAGAAAAGCACCGTCAGCAACAATGGACGGACCTGCACAACGCATTCAAAGCCGAAGGCAAAACATTGGGATAGCAAGTTATTGCCATCTCTCCTCTGTTCAACCACATCCGTTGACCGCCTTCCAGTTTTGATAACGGCTGTCTCCACTGGAGAAACACAACTTCTTGGTGTACCAAAACTGACATCAGGAACGGGCGAGAATCAAGCTGCAGCAGTTTATGAACTGTTACAGGAATGGTGTTTGGATGAAAAGGTTGCAGGCTTCTGCTTTGATACAACTGCATCGAACATGGGACGTCGATCAGGAGCACGCATTCTTCTAGAACAGAGACTCCGTCGCACAGTCCTTCATTTGGCATGCCGCCATCACATTTACGAAATAATTCTTGGTGCAGTATTCTCTACATGCTCTGGAGCTTCATCGGGTCCCGATGTCCAACTCTTTCGCCGGTTCCAAAAGAATTGGGGCTCCCTTGACAAGTCCAACTATCAAACTGGAAAAGACTTGGAGGTGCTGCAACCTGACAGGGATCGCATCATGAAGTTTGCGGAATCCAAGTTGGCACAGGGCAATCACCGAGATGATTACCTGGAATTCTTGGAGTTAACGATTGTCTGCCTTGGAGGGAATCGTCCTAGTTTCAATTTCAAGAAACCCGGAGCTTTCCATCATGCCAGATGGATGGCAAAAGTCTTGTACTGTCTCAAGATTTGGATGTTCCGAGGACAACTCAAAGATCTTACCCAACGGGAGGAGTCCTGTGTTCGTGATGTGAGCATTTTCTCCATCCTGATTCATGTGGAAGCCTGGTTTTCTGCCCCTGATGCCGCAGTTGCTCCTCGAACAGATTTGGAGATGCTGAAGAAACTACACTCTTACCACAATGACCGTGTTGGAAGAGCGGCCAGAGACAAACTGCAACAGCATCTGTGGTATGTGTCAGAGGAGCTTGTGGCACTGTCACTGTTCGATGAAGCTGTTTCAGCACCAACAAAGCGGGCCATAGTGTCGGCCATGATCCCGGCAGAATCAGATGAAAACGATGATGATGATGACAAAGACGAAGATCCCCCAAAGCGGGTCGAATTGAAAAGTTCCATGATTCCACCACTTGAATCTTTTGCAACTCGCAAGTCAATCCGTTTCCTGAAACACCTCGACATCAACAGTGATTTTCTTAATGCAGACCCAGAAGACTGGGAAGAGAATGCATCATTCAAAGACGGTCTGAAGAAAGTAAAAAATCTTCCAGTGATCAACGATGTGGCTGAGCAAGGGGTCAAAATCATTGAGGAGTTCAACGGCCGACACACCACAAAAGAAGAGCAACTCCAGTTCCTTCTGGGTGTTGTCTCGCAACACCGTAAGATGTTCCCCACATCGTCAAAGTCCTTACTAGCATCTGGACCACACTGAGTGCTTGGCAAGCATGATACCCCCGTCTATGAGCGGATAATACCCAGTGGTCTGACGAACCCTGGGGGGATCCAGGGGCCTGATAGATAGGGACCTTGAGCCACCCCTAAATATTATTTGATTGGCTTCAAACTTTGCACACATTGTTTTCAACATAAATGGAACCAGAATCAGGCCAGGGATCAAAGAAATTCCTACTTTTATTTTTTCCCCTATGGCAGTGGACCACCCTAGTGCACCCGCATGAATTGCAACTGAAGTGAATGCATGGTAAGGAACTTTTCATTGCGGTAAATGTAGGGAACATACTGGCCACACCCCACAGTAAGTGCATGTCCTTTGTGCTATCTGGAAATTAGTGTTTACTTCTAATGCATGGTAAGTAAATATGCCCCTTAGAGAAGCTTGTCCCATGTGAAGCACGTTTCCCTGTAAATTCAAATTAGGGCCAAACCACTATGTTTAACTCCTCCCCCCTTCATTCATACCCAAAAGTAGCAGCACTTTTTAAAGGAGGAATATGTGATCCCCATTTGTTCTTGCTCCACCAGCCCCATCTTGAATTCAGAGCTGACAAGTTACCCTGTTCCAGGAGTGAGATTTTAAGCTAGTCCTGGATTTATGACACATTCATTATGATGCATTATGGGACATGCAGCACTGAATCCAATGGGTAAAATCAGAGACTACAATTACCATCAGAGGCGGCCCAAGGGGGGTGCGGGGCCATGTGCGGAGACTCGGTGCGGGGCCTGATTTGCATAAATATTTGCATGTTACCATACACTAACTTTTAGTAAAAATGCCTCTTAATGAGTGTATGGATAAAGAAAGACTAAAAGATTTCTACATTACTATAATCCAGTGCCAACCGCCAGGCACATTAGGAACTACTGCAAACACTGCCCATTTAGAACCCATAGCAAACCCGCCATATCGTAACAACACTACCAGGACTCACAAAGCACCAGACCCGACCTATCAAAAGGCAACACTGCAAATATTAAACCAATACATTTCAGAGAATAACAATACATGACCTAATCATACCCCTAATCAAGATGTACCTATCCACTCACTCATGGACACTACCCTCACAACCACTACATGCCCACACCCCCGCACCAACCCACTTGATTGGTTTACAGTGAAACCGCTTTGATTCAAAGATACAGCGGGATACAAATCCTTTTAAATAAATAAATAAATAAAGAGAACAAGTGGCAATGTCAAATAGGAATTACATAAACAGAATACAGTCAAACCTCGGTTTTCATGATTAATCCGTTCGAAAAAGTCTGACTAAAACCGAAACGTATGAAAACTGAAGCAATATTTCCTATAAGATATAATGTAAATCCAATTAATCCGTTCCAGACACCCAAAAATATTCCCAAAAATACATTTTATAGAGAATAACTATATTTTACATACAGAAAACAATGAGAAATAAATATAAATGACTAATGAAATGGATAAATGAACATTTAACATCACTGAAAGCAAGCTAAGTACAGTACTGTACAGTACAGTATGTTAACATCTGGCCTTAGCCACCCCTGACAATCTGCTGTGCCCAGCTCTCTTCGGAATCACATTGGATTCAGTCCATTAAAATACCTTTACATTATCTGCTCAATGCTTCAGAATGGCAGAAAATCTTAATGATATAGCTTCAGACGTACCCTGCAAGAGAAAGAACTGCCTCCCACATTCATGCAACATCTCCTGCTTACGTTGACAGCTTTTCTTCCCTGCTACCTCCGAGCCTGAGGGGGCGCGCCAGAGAACGGGCAGGCAGTGGACGAGATCAGGGCCTTCCTCTCTGCGCAATCCTTGCCTCTCTGACTCTGACCAGGCTCGAGGATGTGTTTCATTTACGTGCTCAGCTGGCTTTCGCTTCTCATCATGCTGGCGATCGGTGAGTCCGGGGGGCAGTGCTGCCGGGACCGGTGGGCGTTCTGGCAGTGTATACAGACCGGTGTGCAGCGCGAGGGTGTATGTATTTACAGTACTGTACTTTACGAAAACCGAGGCGATGTACGAGAACCGGGACAAAATCTCAGTCAAAAGACGTTGAAAACCGAAGCAATGCATGAAAACCGAGACAAAATCTCAGTCAAAAAAGACGTTGAAAACCGAAGCGTATGAAAACCGGGGCAAATGAAAACCGAGGTTTGACTGTACCTCCGCTCTGTTACACATGCAGAAAATAGACTATCACCAAACAAGGAATCACAATTTAGAAACAGGAAGACAATATTTAAACTAGGAACCCCAAAATCCGAACTTGGAATGTACAACAACACTGTACAAATAAAACTATAAATTTATTTCCTCTTGTACTAAACAAAGCGCAGACGTTAATGATGCACATTTCAGAGAGCTGACATATTCCAGTTAATACATTCAAAATAAAGAGATATTTTTCTACCTTTTGTGCATTTTTTTTCAGTTGCAATTGCTCCAGCCACTTTCTTCTGGTTTCTTTGTGTCTTCTGCTAACTCTCCATCATCTGCTGTCCATATGTCCTTTCTTCTCTCTTCTAGTTTTTTTTCCATTCTCTCTCTACATCTGCTTTAACATACTAATATTTCTCCTTTTGCTCTTTCCTCATTCTTATTTCATCCAATCAAATTTTACCCCTCCATCCTCAATCCCCACTTACTCTCCCAATACTCGGCCAATTTTAGATTTTTCTTCCCTCCTACACAAAATATTTTCCCCTCTCCATTTCACTCTCCCAGCCCCATCCCATTATAATCCTCCCCCAACATCAGCTCCCTTCTAGTTCCAGCCCCAACCCAGCATCCGCACCTTTCTAGCCCCTGCATCAGCCCATTTCCAGTCCTAGCCCCCATTAGCCCATTTCCAGTCCTAGCTCCCCATCCATTTCCAGTCCTATCCGAGTCCCTCCATCAGCTCATTTCCAATCCCAGCCTCCCATCAGCCTATTTCTAGTCCTTTCCTAGCCCCACCATCAGCCCATGTCAAATCCTAGCTCCTCTCCACTCAGCCCATTTCCATTCCAAGCCCCTGTCCCCATCAGCTATTTTCAGTTCAAGCCTCCCCTTCCACTCAGCCCATTTCCAGTCATAGCAACCCCCCAACCCATTACCAGTCCTAGCCCCCCATAGCCCATTACCAGTCCTAAGCCCCCCATCAGCCCACTTCCAGTCCTAACCCCCATCACCCCATTTTTAGTCTTAGCCCCCCATAGCCCATTAGCAGTCCTAACCCCCCATCAGCCCACTTCCAGTCCTAACCCCGTCAGCCCATTTCCAGTCTTAGCCCCCCTATAGCCCATTACCAGTCCTAAACCCCCATCAGCCCATAGCCCATTACCATTCCTAACCCCATCAGTCCACCTCAAGTTCTAACTCCCCCGAAAGCCCATTTCCAGTCCTAGCCCCCCCATCGCCCATTACCAGTCCTAACCACATCAGCCCTCTTCAAGTCCTAACCCCCTCCCCTCAGCCTATTTCCAGTCCTAACTTCCCTCCCCCCCCCATCAGCCCAGGGAAAATTTAAAAAAAAAAAAGCTGGCTGCTGCCGCTGCTGCTGTGGCAGCGGCAGAATCAAGTGTTCCGACAGCCCCCCCTGCCCGGCAAAGCCCTTCCTTCCTCCCTGCCTGCCTGCATCAGTCTCTCTTGAGGCAGCATTCAGAGCCACGAAGGGAGAGCTTCTCCCTCAAGGCTGTTAAGCCTGCCGGGGCTGATGGAAAATCCCATCAGCCCCGGCGGGCTTAACAGAGCCGTGAGGGAGAAACTCTCCCTTCGCGGCTCAGCCCTGGTGGGCTTAACAGAGCCGCGAGAGAGAAACTCTCCCTTCATGGCTCTGAAAGCCACCGTGAGAGGGACTGATGCAGGCAGGCAGGCAGGGAGGGAGGGCTCTGCTGGGCGGGGGGGGGGGGGTGCCGGGACCCTCGATTCTGCCGCTGCCACAGCGGCAGCGGTAGCAGCCAGCTTTATTTTTTTTTCAATTTACTTTTAAAGAAGAATGTTGTTTGCGCGGGGCCCCCTGAAATGTGGGGCCCTGTGCAAAAAATATTCTCGCTCAATGTACGGGCCGGCCCTGATTACCATACTGCCCTGCAATACAAATTTAAAACTTGAACTGTCAAAAAATATTACTCCTGGAACTGAGTAACTTGGCAACATTGTGAATTCTGCCATGTGTTGATGCCTAGCACTAACATACGTCTAAGAGTCAGCCAGCGCCATTTTCAAAGATGGTGCAGGCAGAACAGGAAGAGCTGACATTATTGCTGCCTCCTTAAATTTGAGTCTCCATTTTGAACTAAGCTCAAGGGTAGTTTGAGGTGGACTTTGGTTTACTTTTTTTTTGTTTAATGGGGAGTAAAGGGAGGGGTTTCAATAATGTTAGGGTTGTGGTACTTTTGGAATTACAGTGAGCCAACCCCAAAGATATAAAAGGTTGGTAAAATCCATTATGTTTAGAGTAGACATGCTGTGCACTTTAGAGAACAAAACTTTGCAAGACACAGGTGAAACATGAAAAATGCTGCCATTTAAACACTAAATATGTAATATTAATAACGTAACTTTCAATCCCTAAAAGACGTAATTTTGTTCAGCATTGAATAAGCATATTATATTCATATTGCTAGTAGGAAAACTAATTACTAAATACAAGGTGCTTAATCAAAATGTCCTTGAGATTGCCTGTGTTTGGCAATTCAGTTCTTGACAGACGTGCTGTTGGTAACACATGGATATGGCCTTAACTTGTCTGCATTAAATACAGTGAAATCAATAATATAATTGATACTTTGTGACTGCTAATAAGGGAGCACCAAGGTGCTCACAATAATACAGGAGTGATCAAAAATATGTAACCCCTGCATGAATTGCTGGGTTTTTAAGTGGTCATGGTCAAGCAGATGGTATACTGGACCTCCTGAGGTGATTTTCCGGATAGGGTTGACCAGCCCCTCTGTGAATGGTAAACCTATCTATGGTTATTTAAGAAATGTTGAACAATCAGAAAGCTTATTGAACCAGATATAACCATTTCAGTTTACTTATTTCAGGTACAGCCACGGAGATGTGGATTCCTAACAAGATTACAAGGCAAAATAGCTTGCTGATATCATACAGTCCATACAGATATCATTGCTCCAGGTAGGACTGTCAGAAGAGGCAGGTGATAGGCAACAGCCTAATTCTCAGGGATTACTCTGCTACTGCTGCCAGAAGATCCAGACATATGGAGAGGCATTTTAGAAGGGACATCCATGTGTAATCTGGAAGAACTAAGCCAGAATGTCTGAAAAAAAAGCAGACACATCCAGGTGCAGACATGATTTCACAAGCGTGGACATACCCAATATGGATGTCTTCGGGGGCTTCTACATTGACATCCCCAGAATAGTATTGCAGAACACGGCTATCTAGGAATAGCCTAATAGAGTTGTAGGCTCAGAATGGGAAAGCCAGGGTTCAAATTCCTTTGCTGCTATCATTGAAATGTTGCTCAGTACTGGGGATGATGGAATGCTTTCTTCTCTCTACCCGCTGGATCGTTTTTAGTCAAAACAAGCACTTTTCAGATGCCTGTTTGTACTTGGAGCAGATCAAAACTTAGATGTAATGCCAGACGTCTGGGACATTTCTGAAATCGGACCGGGACGTCCAGGTTCCTGGGAAGGCCCTAGCCATGCCTCTACCACACTGCCGTTCAGACTTGGATGTCCTCACACTGGGGACTTCCACGTAGCCTGCTTCTAAAATGGTTCTGGAGATGTTTCTATGCCCATTTTTGGATGTCCAAAACGCAAATAGGGCTTCCAAACCCTCATGGAGAGTGCTTTTAAAAGATATAGCTTAAAACTAAGGGGTAGCTAGGGTCTACCTTCAATTATGTGACTGTACATTACCATTTACATTATTGGAAATGAACCACAAATGATCAATAGCATGTGTGCCTCCTCCATCCACAACTGACTGTTAGTTGGGAAGGAGAATCCATCCCCCTGGGAGTGTTGGTGACCATTTAATCCAATGATGGACCTGTTCCAAGTAGGGAAAATAAAGAATAAAAGCAGTTTTTTTTTCTCAGATGTCTCAGTGAGAGACCTCCAAACACAAAAACTGAATTCCACAGTGCAGTCAGTTGCATTGAGTAAATCCAGAAATGAAATTTACCAGTCTCTCTATTCTCTACCCCTGATCTTATTTTTCAGCAAAGCACACCCTTCAGTCAAATTCTGATATATTGACTATTAGTGACGGAACTCCTCTACTGATATGATTCAACTAGGGCTGTTTGCATTGTCTTTTTCAGTTGGATCATATCCTAGGCGCCTGGTTACCAACTGAACATATATTAATAAAAAGGAATGTTAGAATTTGAGATGCTTAAATCCTTATACGGACAGTCAATGGGAGACTGTCTGGATAAGGATGCTGACCAAGATATTCAGTGACACTATCTGGATAGTGCCGCTGAAGATTTTCACAGACTGCCCTAATACTATCTACTTAATATAGGGGTAGTCCGTGAGTGGAGCAAAAGTGGTGTCAATGCTATCCAAATAAGTGCCAGCATTTTCCCTGTGAGAGCAGTTTTCAGCCGGTGCTTATTTGGAGAACTTAGGCCACATGAAAAGCAGACCGACATTGCTATTCAGGTCAGTGCCAACTGAAAATCCTCCTAATCAGGTAAGTGCCGGCACTTATCCAGATAGCATCACTCAATCCAGATATTCAGCCGTAGCTACTGATTTGTTATTGCTGCCAATTTTTAAGTAATGTATCTGACCACCGTGGCTTTTGAATATTGTTGTTGTTTTTTTTTTTTTAAATTGAGCCCTATGGGGTAGATTCTGAGTACTGAATAGGGGGTTGGATGTCCGGGTTTGACATCCAACCCGCGTACAGCCCCTGGGCAGTATTCCGCCCCGTTTGCTCCCTGCATCTACAAGGCCAATTTGCAGGGAGCACTAGATGGGGGGGGGGGGGGGAGGGGAGGCCCTGCAGCAGAGCAGGGGCGTGGTCAGGTATCCATACATACAGAGACCATTCTAGTCAGGCCTCTCTATGTCCCCTAGAGCTGATATGGATGCCTGCCCCAAAGGTGGAATAAGTGCCTGGTGTGAGGATGACTGGGGCCTGCAGACCCCCCCCCAAAGATCTTGCAGTGCCATGGGAGGTATCCCGCCACCCGATCCCAACCTTGGCCGCCCCTGCTAAGGGTCGGGCGATGGGGAAAGGGGCTTGCTATTCAATTGGGCATGTGCTGCTCTGGCTGGACATGCAGGTGTCATGGCAATGGAACGCCATGGCAATAGCACACCAGCCGGTACAGTCAGCGGTGGGGATGGGAAATCACTTGGACATATCCCCGCTCAGAATGCTGTGCATGCCGGGCCATTCAAGTGCCCTGATCCCGATACCGCAGGAATATATAGCTCCAGTACTTGCAGAATCTGGTGCAAATTGGCCCCATTCATTTTCTGGATGTCCAAGAAAATGGCCTGGACATGCCCAGCTCTGATTGACCTAGACATGTCCAGTTTAGTCATGTTGACTATGGACAGTAAATGGACAGCAATGGCAGTGCCAGTTGAATTATGGGGGTTATTTTAGAAGACTTATTTGTGTTTATTGCATGGAAATGCTGGCATTTACAAATGAAATTAGCATCCACATATAAATGGCAGTTTTGGGAGGGTGGCAATTTTGGGAGGGTGGCAATCTGCACGTGGAAGCAAATCTATGTAGAGATTTCCACACTTTGAAAAGAGGAATTTTGGAGACATGGTATGGGTGGTGCTGAGGTCTACATGTCTTATGTATTTTGCAAAGCACGTCAACATTGAGAGTGGTACATTTAAATTTCAACATTTATAGCTGCTACAAATTACATACAAACACCAACTTCACTTGTCTTTTGGGATTGCTCGTGATATTGGTGATGGGAGGAGATCTGATTGTGGACTTTTTGTCTGATTGTCATCTGTGGTCACTTAGGTGTGTCCTTGGTTAACTTTTGTTCCCCTGCTCTGTGTTCTGTACTTTCATTAACCCTTGTAGCACCCTCTTTCAATCCCCCTGTGTATCTATTTCCAAACCCTTTCCTACCTGATTTGCTCTTCTCAAACTCCCGGCTTTTGCAATCTGGCCCTTGGGTGTATCTCTGCTGTGTGATAGTCTTTATTTGTGTATGTGTCTGTGTTTCACCCTGTCTGCCTGTGCCTACGTGTATGTGCATGTGGTATGCTATTATACTGGTGAAGAGCTTCACTGGGTACTGATGGAGGAGGTAAGGAGTCATGAGTGACCTTAGCTGGGATGTGCAGGCCACACTGCATCAGCGACATGAGAGCTAGGAGGAGGCAGCCTTATTAAAGGATAACCTAGTTCCTATACCTTACAGATGATGAATGCCTCACCAGGTTCCATTTTAATAAGACTGCCATCCAGTATCTCTGCTAGGAGCTAGAGCCTCTCTGTTCCACCAAACAGAATAGGCAGTGCATGTCAGTCCATTGCCTTTTTTACCACTGACAGTTTTCACTCTGTTTTGGGAGTTACCATGGGCTTCAACCAGCTTTCAGCCTCACTGTGCATTGCCCAGTTTCTGAGGGCTTTTCTTACCCACACTTCTAACTATATAGCCTTCCCTCAGAGTGTGCAGCATAAGCAGCAAATTGATTCCGTTTTATGAAATGTCCTATTTCCTATCTGTGTTCAGGGGTCATAGATTGCACATGTACCCATCAGAACACCATAAGGGAGAGAGGGGACCTACCATGACAGTAAGGCCTTTCACTTCATCCACATGCTGATTATCTGCAATGCCCAGGGTCACACAATGGAGGTCTTTCCAAGATTCCCAGGATTGTGCCGTGTTGTATATGGTTTTGATAACACTGCTATAATGTATTTCACATTTGTTCCATGTTAACCGCCTTGAGCTGGTGAAAGGAGGTGTATAAATACAGCTAAATAAAATAAATAAATAAAATTTCACACTCTGTAATCTATGACAAGTTTTAGAGAGGCCAGATTACAAGGGGATGGTTGGTAGTAAGTCCTGCACTAACCCATGCTGACACCTTTACATAATGGTATAAAGTCATTATGCCCTCGGTAAGCTCACCACAGCACCATTGCAGTGTCTGCTCACCACAGCTCGCAGTTTTTCTATGTATGGCTGTTTTATTGCTGTTCCTACCCCACACAGGTGTTAGAAACTATCCTTAAAGGAAGTGGCTCATGACTCCAGTAGTATCATCACTGATAGAGGCTGGAAAGTTTAAAATAGGGACCACCACTAAACTGGGGTGATCATAAAGAGGACCTTTGACCTCCTGAAAGCTACTTCCAGTGTCTTGTCCAGCCAAGGGGAGAACTATCATATAGCCCTCCAAAGGTGTATGGCATTTTCATGGTATGCTGCATGTTCCATAATTTGGCCCAAAAGCATAGACTACTCTAGAAGTAGTGGAGGTGGAAAAGCCAGGCACAGGGGAGGATGCAGAACCCACAACATAAAAAGATCCAGCTCAGCCATACCATCTGGACTAATCCTTAGGAAGTCTGAGTAAGGCACTGAAAATTCATTGTCAATAAGTGATAATGAAATTATACCTTTTGTTCCATGCCTTCTTCAGATTCCCACCCTCTAGCTCTCTTGCCACAGTAGCTACTATAACATACAGGGGTGCTTGATGTGGTGCCACTGGTCTCCGAAGTGGAATGTGTATACATTTGGGAGCACAACAGGTACTTGAGACCTGGAATAGCCACTGGTGGAAACAAGATACTCGGCTTGATGGACCCTTGGTCTGACCCAGTATAGCATTTCTTATGTTCTTATGTTAAGTGCTCAATGACTCTTCATTCAGCATCCTTGAATGCCATGCAGCTCCAAAAACGTCGGAAGCACCATGGGACCTGCCATCCCACTGTAGTAAGCTGCCACTTTATGTGCTGATGGAGAAGACTCAGATGTAAAGAACAAAAAACGAGTGGAGGCCCATTTCAACATGTGCATCTCTGGGCCATCCAGATGTTCAGACGTCCGGACGGCCCAGAGATGCACCTGATTCCACTCTCGTGGGTGCTAGATGTCCCTGAGGAACAGAATTGCATCACAGTGGCTGGACATCCGGGAGGTGCCCCAATTCAGGCATCCTGGATGTCCAGCCACTTCCCCGGCTAGCTCAGCCAGGCTCCTTCATGGCAACGTCATGTCACTGCATCCACATGGTACTGCGGCTCCATGCAAGAGCTGTGATCCCTGGTGGCAGCGGTATCCAGTATGTTCCCCGCAGCCCAACTCCCGATCGGGTCTCAGACAACGGGGAACCCTCTTCACCCCCTCACCTCCTTGTCGCCCCTCAGAACCACTATCCCCCGATGTCCAGGGAGACTTATTCCACCTCCGAGATGGAATAAGTCCCCAGTCTAACTAGCCGATCTCAGACATACAGGACTGACCTCAGAATTGGCCCTGTACATCTGGGGTCGTGTTGCTGCCCACTGCCCACCCTTGCTCCTGCTCCGGCCCACCCCCTCCCACCCATGAGCAGTACTCCCCGCACAAGTCGGCTATATGTAGGGAGAATTCTGTGGCCGCTAGTGCAATCTGGATGTTTAGCGGGTCTGGATATCCAGATCAGATGTCCAGACCCGCTAAACGAAGATCGGAATGACTCCCATAGGATCTAAACAAAAATTATAATAATGACCAAAAATGTATAACACTATTCAAAAAATTCAAAAAGGTGGAGCAAAAGCCCACATCACTGCCCAAAACATACAGGGTGGCCCAAAAAAAGTGAGAACATCTCGTAAATTAAAAGCTTAAATAGTTTACTTATTTACCATTTTTAACTATATAACGTCTTTATTTCGACAATTTCCGGTCGCCATCTTTTTTTTAAAATTTGTCAATCATTTACATCTGTCTTTTTGAATTTTTAAATAACTTATATGCTACGAGATGTTCTCACTTTCTTTGGGACACTCTGTAAATACTATCAAACCAGTCTTGGAGGTTAAAAAACATTTAGTGGAGAAGGAAGGACTGCTCAAAATATCACATATTATTTTTTATATAAATTTAAATATTTGCATACTAACAAATGGAAACATCCCTGCAAAAACACAATAAGAAAGGTTTCGCAACATCCTTTATCATGCAGGCAGAGGCATCTAAAGACAAAAAAGAAAAGAGCGAGAAGGTGTGCAACTAATCAAAAATCACAAACCCAAGAAATATTTAAATTTTTTTAAAGTACTTAAATACAAAAAACTCACTGTTGTTGGGGCTCCAATGTCATGCCAGTCAAATTGAACAGGATACCAACACATACATGTTAAAAATTCTAACCTCTTGATGACATCAATAGAAGGCTTGCCATTCAATTTCCAAGTTCAAACCCTTAGGTTCCAATGTCTGCCAATTAAAGATATACCATTGCTTATGTTGATGTAACAATCTAGAGAGGTTACTCAGATGTGTCAGCAGCCAAAGGGTGAACTGTGTCAGAGAAGGTGCTGGCCAGTGGCTGGAGAGTAGGCATCTCACACCTGCTACACTGCTCCCAAATCACTCCCTGTACCCTGCTAGTGACTAAAGGGATCAATGGCTCAATGATCTAGGGGTCTGATGCTTGCTTCAAGTATGAGAAGTTCTCAGTTCAAGTTCCAGATAAGCCCTATCCTCTTCCTTCACTGGAGAGCAGGGTCCCTGGTTGGTATTACTTAAGCTTTCATCAGTGGCTTGTTGGTCTAGGGATATGAATCTCACTTAGGGTGCAAGAGGTCCTGGGTTCAACTTCCAGCTGAGCCTTATCTGTCTACCTATTGGGAACCTGAGAGGTACTTGTAACCTGGATTGGCCACTGTTGGAAACAGGATACTGGGCTTGATGGACCTTTGGTCTGGCCCAGTGTGGCATATCTTATGTGCTTATGATGGAAGACTTCTTTGGCAATGTTGAGGATTGCAAGGAGATAATGATTATGTGGTGTTACAGAGGTTTTGGAGACAGTTCTTTTCAGCTGATGGAGGCGTGCAATGCCAAGGGTTATGAACAGCGCGGCAGCATTACTGTAGAACAGTTTGCTACTGAGGTATCAGTGCAGAACTCCTACATATGGCAACACAGCCTCTTCCAGGATGATGCCATCTTACCTCTTAAACTGTTGGTCTACACTGGAGCCATACTAGACTGACAAGGTATCATGTTGTTAGAGAATATGAAATATATTGATGCATGTCATGCATGCTGTTTCAGGCTTTATGTTTGCATCCTGTGCCTATGATACCTAAGGTGTTCCCAGAGCTCTTGTATTAACCTTCCAGATCCTAAGCACTACTGCTTAGAGCAAGTGATAAATATAGGCATGACTATGGAGGGTGTATTGACTCATCTCAGCATGGTATAGAGGAAACTTTACCTGTTGCATATAGGTTTTTAGGGATCTTCAGCCTGCCTGCGTTCCTTGCATAGCCTTTAAATCAGATATCTGAGTGTGCCTTCTGTCCATAGGCCTACTGGCCAGGAACGCTTAAGTTCCTGCCCACCCTACTCCTTACCCCAACCACCCCGGGTTGCATTGCCTATATAGTGTCACCCTCTGGCTGGACCCCACGGGTTAAGGTAGGGTATGGAGCCGGGGGCCTTGTAGTTAACCAGCCTGGAATAAGGTATAGAGGGCCTTGCTTGGCACTCTGGGAGTTGTAGTTTTCTGGCTAGTCAAAAGAACGAGTTGTGGACACGAGGTAAGGCTTAAGACAGTTTTTATTCCCCTTCCGGGAGGATTCTTTTGGTGGTAAAAATAAAAGGTAGACAGCCCCACTTTGGGCACAAAGTAAAGAAACAAAAATTGCTTAACTTCAGCTTTCTTAATCACATAACACACGGGTATTTCAAACAGCACTTCTTCCAGCAAATAAAAGCTTTTCTTTGCTGCTTCAAAAACTCAGCAACTACAAGCAAACAAAACCTTTTCTTTGTAGCTTTAGTGCTTATCACAATTTCACAGCTTGTTCACCGCAGAGAGGAAAATTCATCAGTTATCGTGAGCGTACAGTCCATGTGTTCACTAACAGCTTGGTCCCCTTGTACTTCACATTGCATTTCCTCAGGTTCTGCATCTAATAATTCCTGCTTTGCACAGCACGGAACGTTATCAAACAGTCTCTCCCTATTGTATGGAGATTCTCTTTCTCCCTCCGTGAGACTGTGTATCAGGCTATTACCATATTCACTGGAGTGTTTGGCCTGGGAGCCCTTCCACTGCTGATAACCACAGGGTAAGTTATAACATTCACTTCTCCCTCTATTAGTAGAAATCAGCTTACCTCCCAGCTCACTCTGGTTCAGGCTTCTTGGTGCAGCTGCAGTTACTGGAGTAAAACCAAACGGAAACTTTCCACGGGCTCTGCCTTTCAACTTCCCAGATATAACAATATCCTCAGGTAAAAAGACTTTATCTTTTCTGTATCTGTTATTCTGGTAAGTGGCTTTTCCTGCCTTCTTCAAGCTAGCTTCAACATTGAATTCTCTGTTACCTTCTGGATAACGTTTGCCGAGCTCAGACGTCTCTATGCACTGCTTGTAATAGCAGTCACCTGGGCTCTCTCTCTCTGCCTGGGAATAAAACCTTTCAGCTTTTACAGCTCTCTCACCGGCTTCATTCCAACCCGAGCTTTCCCCAGCACGTCTTTGGCTCCTTGAATTCTCAAAGCTGCTTGTTCCTGTGTTCCTTCCTGTTTCCTTTCTCTGCACACTCTGCGCACCTTGCAGACTTCTTTGCACCGCTCTCACACTCCTCACTCCTCTGGCACCTCTTTTAACCCCACGTGCATTGGGTTTATCTGTGTGCGTGTGTGTGTCAACTCCACCCACTCCCAGCTGACTTTCATCTCCTAATGATCCCTCAGCCTTTCTGCTGCTTGGGCGTGTTTCTGTAGCTCGTGACCCAGTCTGTTTGTGTTGCCTATAGCAACATCCTGACATATGCCTGCCTGAAATGTCAGTGTCAGTTTCATTACTTGCTGAAATGCCTATTTCCATGGGCTCTGCTGGATCCATATTGTGACAGATTCCCCCCCTTAAAATATTATGGGCTGCCACAATTTTAAGCGGACAGTACGTAATCCTTCTCTTCCGGGTACTACTGTGCTGTTCTCTATAAACCAAATTGGTAGTGGCCGACCTTTCTTTCCAAGGTTTCAATACATTGAGGTGATAAACCTGCCTACGTCCCCTATCATTCTCTATGAGGTAGGACACGGGCCCAACCTTTTTCACCACCGTACCCGGCCCTTTCCAGTGGGACTCGAATTTGGGACCTGGGTCCACCACTTGGACCATGACCTTATCCCCTTCTGCCAATTGTCTAGGTTTTGTGCCCCTATCGTAGTAGCATTTCTGGCGCTGCTGACTAACTCTCAGATTCTCTACTGAGGCTTTGGACATCTTCTCTAGGCGCGTCCTTAAGTCTTTCAGAAACTGTGGTATCCCCACCTCTTGAACTTCGGGCTCTACCCATTCCTCCTGTAATATGTCTAAAATACCCCTCGGGGCTCTACCAAACAGGAGTTCAAAGGGGGATGCCCCCAAAGATGCCTGTATATGCTCCCTACATGCGTATAGAACGAATGGGAGTAAGGTATCCCATTCTGACATTTCTCCTTTCCTTAAACCCCTCCTTAACAGGTGTTTTATGGATTGGTTCATACGTTCCACCAGTCCATTTGACTGGGGATGGTACGCCGCAGTCTTAATGTGGCGTATGCCAAATGCTTCCCAAACACTAGCCAAATATTTGGATATGAAGTTGCTTCCCTGATCTGATAATACTTCCTGGGGAAACACCACTTCGCAAAATAGTTTTACTAGTTCCTGTGCTATTATCTTGGCTGAGGTGTTCCTAAGGGGAATAGCTCAGGGGAACGGTGTAGCGTGGTCTACGACTACCAAGATGTATTGAAAGCCCCTTGGTGTTTTAATTAGAGGGCCCACAATGTCCATCCCCATGCGTCGGATCGGTACCGATATAGTGGGTAAGGGCACCATGGGTACAGCCTTTGGTCTTGCTACCGAGACCCTCTGGCAAGTGGGACATGACTCACAATATTGCTTGGTTTCCTTATATACCCCTGGCCAATAAAATCTCGCTAGTATCTGGTCCAGTGTTCCTTGAACACCCTTATGGCTACCTATCGGATGGTCATGTGCCAGGCGCAAAACAATGGCTTTAAAAGTCACTGGCACCACCAGTTGCTTCCGTACAGCATCTGTGTAAGGATCTATACTTTCTCTGTATAGGATCTCTATGTCCAAAAAGAATTGAGGAAGTATAGGTCGACTCTCTTGGGCCCACTCAAACGCTCTTTTGAGTGACGGGTCAGCTCTCTGTTCCATGGGGAACGAAGGAAATTTTTGAACTAGGGCTGCAGGTATCCACGGTAACCCTTCTCTGGCCTCTAGTTCCGCCCTCCCTCGGGTTCTATTATACCTCTCATGGCGCTTCTTAGCCTTTGCCTTTTTCCCTTCTTTGGCTGGAACCTGTATCAATTCATCATGGCTGGGAAGTATGTTTGCCTCATCTTCCCCTGCCATTTCTTCCTCGGGAAATTCCTTATCCTCCTCCCCCTCAGGCCCCTCTGTTCTTTCCACAGATGGTTCCCTGGCCTCTGAGGTTCCGGCTTGCGACCGGGTTGAAACTAGGCCTGTCCTGGTACCTAAACCCTCTATCAGTCCTCCGCGAAACGAAGGCCAGTCTCGCCCTAGGATGAGTTCCTGTGACAGCTTTGGGATTACTGCCACCTGTATTTCCCTTTCTATACCCATCCCCTTAACATGTACCCTATGTAGGGGATAATGGAAGTGTGTGCCGTGTATACATTTTATTTGCACTTGGTCCTCTACTTGGCTCGGAGCTGACGGACGAGGAGGTTCCATGGCTTCCCAAAACTCCTGAGAGACCATGCTCTGCTCTGCCCCCGAGTCGAGTAGTGCCAACGCATCTACTCCTTCTACCTGAACATGAAGAAAGAGGCCCTTCGGGACTGGCTTTCCCGCTTCAGATATAAAGACCGTCCGTGCCTTACAGTCCTTCCGGAAATGACCTGCCTTTCCGCAACTGTAACATTTCCCTCTATGAACAGATAAAACATCAATATCAGTGTTATCATAATCATTCACTTTAGGTACTTTAGCATTTCCAAACTTTCTCAGCCTATCAGACTTTGCCATTCCAGCCACTTTTAAAATGCCAATTCCCGAGGTATCAGCCATTTTAGCCTCATAAAACCTATCTGCCATGTTGGCTGCCTCTTCCGTGCTGTGGCAATCTTGTAGGGTGAGATAAGTTTTTAACTCAGGAGATACAGCCTGCATGAACTGCTCCAAAATAATTTCATCCAGAATTGAATCAAGTGACCTCCTCTCTGGGGTAAGCCACTTGTACGCTAAACCTTTTAGCCTCTGGTACAGAGCTCTAGGAGTTTCTTGACCCTTTATCTTTGCCTCCCTAAACATGCGCTTATAGTGTCTAGGGGTGAGACCTAGTCTATCCTTCACTGCCTTCTGTATCTCTGAGTAATCGGCAGCAAGACTAGCAGGCATGGCCTTAAAGGCAGATAGAGCCTCTCCTGTGAGTGTCATCGCAAAGCGAATCGCCCACTGCTCTATTGGCCACTTAAGGGTCTCTGCTATTCTTTCGAATGCATCAATGTAATCATCAAGATTGTCCTGTTGAGTTAACTGTCCCAGGGAAAAAGCATGGCAACTGTTCATCCCTACTTGCTGAAACATGGGAGTACTCGCCACTCCTGTTGCCTGTTAAGTCTTCAAGAGTGCTTCCATAGTCTCTAGCAAAGGTCGTTGCTGCTCCCTCAAGGTCGCCGTATACCGCTCCTGGAGTTCCTGAATAAGCTCCGCCTGTTTGTCCCATTGAGTTTGCATCCACATCATGACATCTCGTGGTTCCATTGTCCCTCTGGAGTCCGCTGCACCTGTGGAAAAAAGAAAAAGAGACCCACCAAGTGCGGTACTTTTCTTTTAAAACCCCTGTCTGAGCACAGCACCCCCTTTCTCACTGGTATCCTTTCTACCCTTCCGCCCAGGCTACCGTTACCTCAGGCTCCAGGTAGATTCCAGCATGTGAGAAAGGTCTGTTCCCTCCTATCTGGCCGACCTGCCAGCGAGAGTTCTCCTCTGACAGCACCTCTGTGACAGCAGTTTCTCCAAGGATGTCGTCTCTTTACTTGTCTTCCTTTTCCTTCTCAGGAAAACCACGCAAAAAAAAAAAAATCCTCAATACTACGCCATATGTCACCCTCTGGCTGGACCCCACGGGTTAAGGTAGGGTATGGAGCCGGGGGCCTTGTAATTAACCAGCCTGGAATAAGGTATAGAGGGCCTTGCTTGGCACTCTGGGAGTTGTAGTTTTCTGGCTAGTCAAAAGAACGAGTTGTGGACACGAGGTAAGGCTTAAGACAGTTTTTATTCCCCTTCCAGGAGGATTCTTTTGGTGGTAAAAATAAAAGGTAGACAGCCCCACTTTGGGCACAAAGTAAAGAAACAAAAATTGCTTAACTTCAGCTTTCTTAATCACATAACACACGGGTATTTCAAACAGCACTTCTTCCAGCAAATAAAAGCTTTTCTTTGCTGCTTCAAAAACTCAGCAACTACAAGCAAACAAAACCTTTTCTTTGTAGCTTTAGTGCTTATCACAATTTCACAGCTTGTTCACCGCAGAGAGGAAAACTCATTAGTTATCGTGAGCGTACAGTCCATGTGTTCACTAACAGCTTGGTCCCCTTGTACTTCACATTGCATTTCCTCAGGTTCTGCGTCTAATAATTCCTGCTTTGCACAGCAAGGAACGTTATCAAACAGTCTCTCCCTATTGTATGGAGATTCTCTTTCTCCCTCCGTGAGACTGTGTATCAGGCTATTACCATATTCACTGGAGTGTTTGGCCTGGGAGCCCTTCCACTGCTGATAACCACAGGGTAAGTTATAACATTCACTTCTCCCTCTATTAGTAGAAATCAGCTTACCTCCCAGCTCACTCTGGTTCAGGCTTCTTGGTGCAGCTGCAGTTACTGGAGTAAAACCAAACGGAAAATTTCCACGGGCTCTGCCTTTCAACTTTCTCCCAGATATAACAATATCCTCAGGTAAAAAGACTTTATCTTTTCTGTATCTGTTATTCTGTATCTTTATCTGTTTCCTGCCTTTCTCAAGCTAGCTTCCACATTGAATTCTCTGTTACCTTCTGGATAACGTTTGCCGAGCTCTTACGTCTCTGTGCACTGCTTGTAATAGCAGTCACCTGGGCTCTCTCTCTCTGCCTGGGAATAAAACCTTTCAGCTTTTATAGCTCTCTCACCGGCTTCATTCCAACCCGAGCTTTCCCCAGCACGTCTTTGGCTCCTTGAATTCTCAAAGCTGCTTGTTCCTGTGTTCCTTCCTGTTTCCTTTCTCTGCACACTCTGCGCACCTTGCAGACTTCTTTGCACCGCTCTCACACTCCTCACTCCTCTGGCACCTCTTTTAACCCCACGTGCATTGGGTTTATCTGTGTGCGTGTGTGTGTCAACCCCACCCACTCCCAGCTGGCTTTCATCTCCTAATGATCCCTCAGCCTTTCTGCTGCTTGGGCGTGTTTCTGTAGCTCGTGACCCAGTCTGTTTGTGTTGCCTATAGCAACTTCCTGACATATGCCTGCCTGAAATGTCAGTGTCAGTTTCATTACTTGCTGAAATGCCTATTTCCATGGGCTCTGCTGGATCCACATTGTGACAATAGTCATCATATACATTGACTTCTGTAACACCAACTATTTCTTCTTTTCTCCTTCTTGGACAGCTGAGTCAGAATGTTGTGTATTCAATGCAAGAAGAATCATTTGTATCATAAGAGCTTGCCCAATATGCTTCAAGCTAGCTGCTATGCATAAAGAATTGACTCTACTAAGGGAAGAATTAGCTGCAATTAAACACACTTCCTCTAGGTTAAAAACTGAACAAAATCCATCACCGCTTCAACAAAGAATCAAACAGCCCAGGAACAAATGAATCACAATGGGCTCTGGTAGGTTGTGACCTGTAATGCAGAGACACCCTACACATCAAGTGATATCCCTGCATAATGCCTTCTCTGCCTTGGATAATGAGGGTGCCCAGTCGATGGAAACTGAAGTGCCCTTAAATGATAGACTTAATGGCAAATCTACTGATAATGTACCAAATAGGAAGAAAAAAATCACAAAACAGAAAACTACTACTCACTGGAGATTCCATCATCAGATGCACCAACTTGGGAACACAGCTCAAAGGAGAGAGGATGGTCAAATGCCTCCCAGGCTCTTCAGCCAGCAGGAATACAAACCAAATTGTTGGTATAGTTGTACCTCTGCAGTTCAAAGGGACTTCCAGACTCTGGGAAAGAAACTCTTGCCCATTGCTAACACTATAGCATTCTCAGAAGTTCTACCTGTTCATGGTAATGGGGCAGAAAGGCTGCATTGCATAAGCAACTTTAATACATGGCTCCAAACCTGGTGCAAACAAGAAGGATTTAGATATATATGCGACTAGGGAAACATATGGATCAACAAGAAACTATACTGTGCTGATGGATTACATCTCTCTGCTGCAGGGAAAAGTATCCTAAGTGAAAGATTCAGGCATTATGTGGACAGGCATTTAAACTAGGGAAAGGGGTGACGGATAGAGAAGGACAAGTACAGTACGTCACTCCCAGCAAAAGAAAAACAACATTGGAAACAGCCACACACTTGAACAACACATCAATGGCAAGTGGGAAGGAGCGTGTAGAACAAAACCCATGCAAAAGGCAGGCAAGCCATTCAACATATGATGGAAAGCAATGAGTACAAATGCACGAAGCCTAGCCAACAAAGTTCCTGATCTGGAAACCCTAAAGGTGGAAATGGACTTCGACATTGTGGCTGTTACAGAAACATGGTTTAACGAGTCACATGAATGGGATATAGCCATAGTTGGCTATAATTTATTTAGAAGAGGAGGAGTAGCCCTGTATGTCAAAAGCAATATAAAAGCTGCTGAAATGCAGGGGACGTGGGGAAAAGAAGAAGCGCTGTGGATTGTGTTGGAAAGAGGAGACGGCACTGTCAGTCATACTGGTGTGGTCTACAGGCCTCCAACTCAAACCGAAGAAATGGATAGTGAATTGAGTGTTGATATTGCAAAGATAGCCATGAAGGGGGAAGTTATCTTATTGGGTGACTAATCCACCCAATGTGGATTGGAGTGTTCCTTCTGCAAATCTGGAAAGAAGTAAAAAAATTGTGGATGCCTTCCAAGATGCATTACTTAAACAAATGGTGATGGAACCGACCAGGGAGAGCTCCGTGCTGGATTTAGTGCTCACCAATGGAGATAGCGTGTCGAATATCCAGGTTGGTACGTATGTGAGCAGCAGCGATCATCACACTGTGTGGTTTGAGATAAAAGTCAAGGTGGAATCCAATCGCAGGAAACTCAAAGTCTTAGATTTCAAAAATGCTGACTTCAGTAAAAAGGTCAAGTACCTGAAAGAGGAGTTGGTAGGGTGGGAGGGGATAATGAAAGTGGAATTGCAATGGGTTAAACTAAAGAAAGCAAAAAAACGGTGCAACAGATACATACGTAAGGAAAGTAAATAAAAACAAGAGGAAAAGGAAACCTATTTGGTTCTCCAAAGAAGTGGCTGCACAAATAAAGGCAAAAAGCACAGCTTTCTCAAAATTCAGAAGCTCGCAATCAGGAACACAAAAAAGAATACAAGATCAAACTAAAAGAGAAATAAAGATAGCAAAATCAAAGGCAGAAGAAAAGATGGCTAAAGATGTGAAGTGTGGCAACAAGACTTTTTTCAGGTATATTCGAGAGAGGAGGAAAATCAGAGGTGGAATTGCAGGACTCAAAAGTGCTGAGAACGTATTTGTGGAAAGTGACATTGAAAAAGCGACAATGCTAATCAAATACTTCTGCTCTTTTTTCACTAGAGAAAATCCTGGAGAAGGACCACCTGTGACTGACAAATACACAAATGGGAATGGAGTAGATACCACACCATTCACAAAAGATGATGTGTTAGAACAGTTTACAAAACTGAAAGTGGACAAGTCTATGGGACCAGATGGGATATACCCCAGGATACTGAAAGAGCACAGAGAGGTTCTTGCAGGACCATTAAAGAATGTTTTTAATAGATCCTTGGAGACAGGAGAAGTTCCACAGGACTGGAGAAGGGCTGATGTGGTACCTCTCCACAAAAGTGGTAATAAGTAAGAAGTGACAAACTATAGGCCAGTAAGCCTTACCTTGGTGGCAGGAAAAGTAATGAAGGCACTCCTGAAAGAGCGAATAATGGACTTCCTCGAAACCAACAGGTTGCATGATCTGAGACAACATGGTTTTTACCAAAGGATGATCTTGCCAAACAAATCTGATTGAGTTCTTTGACTGGGTGACCAGAGAACTAGATCAAGGGCATGCGATGGATATGTTCTACCTAGATTTCAGCAAAACCTTTGATACTGTTCCTCATAGGAGGCTTATCAATAAACTAAACAGCTTGGGGATGGGTCCCAAGATGGTGAACTGGATCAGAAATTGGTTGACTGACAAACAACAGTGGGTGACGGTAAACGGAACTTACTCGGATGAAAGGAAGGTGATTAGCAGTGTACTCCAGGGTTCAGTCTTGGTGACCGGTACTGTTCAATATACTCGTGAGTGATATTGCCAAAGGGCTGAATGGAAAAGTTTGTCTTTTTGCAGATGACACCAAAATTTGCAACAGAGTGGACTCCCCTCAGAGAGTGGGGAACATGAGGAAAGCTCTACAAAAGCCAGAAGAATGGTCTAATGCTTTGCAGTTAAGATTTAATATGAAGAAGTGCAGTGTCATGCACTTGGGAAGCAGAAATCCAAGGGAATTGTATGTGATAGGGGGCGAGAGATTGATGTGCACTGAACAGGAGAAAGACCTTGTTGTGATTGTTTCTGATTATCTCAAGGTGGTGAAAGAGTGTGACAAGGTGGTGGCAAAAGCCAGAAGGATGCTGGGTTGCATACAGAGAGGAATTACCAGGAGAAAAGAAGAGGTACTAATGCCACTATACAAGTCGCTGGAGAGGCCTCACTTGGAATATTGTGTTCAGTTTTAGAGATCGTATCTCGCAAACGATATAACAAGGCTGGAAGCGGTTCAGAGGAAGGTGACTAAAATGATTTGGAGCCTGCATCAGAAGACTTATGAGAAGAGACTTGAAGACCTAAATATGTACACTCTGGAGGAGAGGAGGGACATGGGAGATATGATTCAGACTTTTAAATACTTAGAGTATTATTGGACAACAAACCTCTTCCAAAGATGGGGAAGCTGTAAAACTAGAGGGCATAACATGAATCTCCAAGGGGGTAAACTGAAAGGCTATGTCAGGAAATACTTTTCCACTGAAAGGGTGGTGGATGCTTGGAATGCCCTCCCGATGGAAGTGGTGGGGGCAAACACAGTGACAGAATTCAAAATGGCATGGGACAGACATACTGGATCCCTTTATAGCAACAGGATAAAATCTAAATAAGCATAACTATTTCTTATATCTGAACAAATAGGGCTGACCTACACAGAGCAGTGGGTTCACCTCTAACAAAGGCATGGGGAGGGGTGACCTGCACGGAGCAGCAAGTGCACCTACTCTTGCCGCCTTGCAGGGCAGACTAGATGTACCATACTGGTCTTTATCTGCCGTCATATACTATGTTACTATGTTACTATAAGGGATATGTGACATATGATATGGGGGATCAATGCAAACATTATTACTACTAGAACAAATGGATAGTAAGCCAGATATTTCACCAACATAAATGCATTATTGGCATAAAATAACACAACAATACAAAAAATGTTTTAATAATTCATTACAAACTTTTAAAAAGCTGACTTTTTTATTATGGCCCAGGAAGAGCAGAGCTCGATGTGCCCTGCTGTTTCATAACAGCTAAGAGGGCACATAGCTCTGTTCACTAGATGAGTCACAATGAGGCCCATGGAGTTCAATGTGTCCCAGAAACCTTGCTGCATTTCATGACAAATAGCCATGATAAGAACATAAAAACATAAGATATGCCATACTAGGTCAGACTAAGTTCCATAAAGCCCAGGCTCCTGTTTCCAGCAGTGGCCAATCTAGGTCACAAATACCTAGCGGTTCCCCCAAAAGAACACAGGTTCCACAATGCTTGTATTGGGGCAGGCAGTGGATTTCCCATGTCCCCTTTAATAATGGCTAATGGACCTTTCTTCCAGGAACTTCTTCAAACCTTTTTTAAACCCGGCTACACTAATAGCTTTTACTACATCCTCCGGTAACAAATTCCAGAGTTTGATTACACGATGAGTGAAAAAATATTTTCACTTATTAGTCTTAAATAGGTTACTCTATAACTTCATTGCATATCCCCTAGTCTTTCTATATTTTGATGGTGTAAGTAATAGATCTACATTTACCCATTCTACTCCATTCATTCATATCTACCCTCAGTCGTCTCTTTTCCAGGTTGAAGAGCCCTAACTTTTTTTAGCCTCTCTTCATAGGGATATCCTTCCATCCTATTTACCATTTTGGTGGCTCATCTCTGTACCTTTTCTAATTCTTCTATATTAGGATTTCCAACCGGCTGGTTTTCAGCTGGCCTTGCCGGATTAACGTGGCCAGGCCAGCTGCCGGCAGAGATACAAAACCAGACCTTGAAAAGTCGTTTTTTTGCTCTGGCCATGAGATCGGAAGCGGCCAGAGCAGAAAACCGGCTTTGCTATCACAATCGCGATCCTGGCTGTGTAATAAAGTTAATTTAAAAGGAAAGAGAATCTGTGAGGAGCCCTCCGATCCTAGGAAACAACTTCTACAGTGCCCGCCTCCTCTGACATCACTTCCTCTTTAGCCTGGGCACTGCAGAAGGAGTTTCCTAGGATCAGAGGGCTCCTCACAGGTTCTCTTTTCTTTTAAATTAACTTTATTGCAGCCGCTGCTCTGTAAGAATTAGGAGCAGTGGCTGCAAGGGGTTAAGCTGCACTGCGGGGGGGGGGGGGGAGGGGGGTGAAGCTGTACTTGGGGAGTGAAGCTGCACTAGGGAGGGAAGGTGAAGCTATACTGGGGGGGTGAAGCTGCACTAGGAGGGAATGAGCGAAGTTGAAGCTTTACTAGGGGGGGTGAAGCTGTACTGGGAGGGAAGATGAAGCTGCACTGGGGGGGGGGGGGGCAGAAGGCTCCACACAGGTTTAAGTTTATTTTTAACTTAACTTTATTGCAGCTGCTGCCCTGCAAGAAGCAGGAACAGTGGCTACAAGGGGAAAGAGGTGGCAAAAGGGACTGACAGGTGGAAGGTGAGGGCTGGAAGAGAGCAGAAAGGTGGGGAGGAGGTGGCTGAAAGGGAGCTGACAGAGGGGGTAAGGAGGGAGCTCAAAGGGAGCTGACATCTGGGAATGGTACTGGTAAGTGACTGGGTAATGGGGAAGAGACTGGAAGGGAGGGGGCACTGGGACTGGAAGGGAGCAGAAATGTGGGGATAGCACTGAAAGGGGGATGGACAGAGGGTAGGGTGACTGGAAGGGTGCTGACACAGGGAAGGCACTGGGAGTGGAAGTGAGCTGATACCTGGGATGGTGTTTGGACTACAAGGGGCTGGACAGTGAGGAAGGGGGGGGACTAGAAGTGAATGGATGTCATTGGCAGTCCTGGGAACACAAGGGGATTGGCATTGGAATGTAATGGGAGGGGAGGACTGGAAAGTGGGCTGAAGGAGGGTTACTGGGACTGGAAATAGGTGAAGGAAGTGAAGAAAAGAAAAGAAGAGACAAGAAATGGCAGATGGACTATAGACCATAGAAAACGAGCTAAGAGAAGACAGGAAAACAGAAGCCTCAGATTGGAACCATCATGATCAGAGAATTTATTTATTTATTTTTTATTTAACAGTATTTCTAAACCGCCTTATCTTATTAATCAAGGTGGTATCACAGCAAACAATCGGGTAAAGTGAGCGTGTTATTCATGCAGTGAGGGTGAAACTTTGACTTGAGTGTATGTTGTGTTGTGTGCGAGATTAGATTGAGCTATGTACAATGTGCGCTATATACATTGGGGCTATAAAACATTTTCTATACATACAGTGTTAGGAGGTATCATGTGCTGTTATACATTCTCTGAGGTTATGTGATGTGTCCATAGTGTTCTATGAACAGCATGGTCTTCAGCTGTTTTCTGAAGTCTTTGAGGTCTGTTGTTGCCCTCAAATCGTCCGGGAGTTTGTTCCATATTGTTGGAGCAGCCATGGAGAGTGCTCTGTCTGTTGTGTCCTTGCGTGTGTGTTTGAATTCACTTGGGGTGCTGACTCGGTTGTGTGTTTGTTTTCTTCTTGGACGTGTGCTGGTGTCTGGTTGTATGAGGGTGTGCAGGCTGTTGGCTGATGTGTGCTGATTTATCTTAAATAGGTTTATGATAGTTTTGTATCTGATGCGTGAACTGATTGGGAGCCAGTGTAAGCCCTTCAAGATGGGTGTGATGTGCTCCTGTCTTGCTGTTCCAGATATTATTCGCGCTGCAGTGTTTTGTGCCAGTTGGAGTGGCTCGAGGGCTTGTTTTGGTAGTCCAAGGTATATCGGATTGCAGAAGTCCAGAAGTGGGGTTATCAGTGCTTGACAGACGGTACGGAAGTGTTCAGGGGCGAGGAGTGGTTTCAGTCTTCTGATGATTCGCATCTTGTAGAAGGCTTTTTGGATTGTTTTGTCTATGTGTGGCTTGAGATTGAGTTTATTGTCCAGAGTAACTCCGAGGTATCTCACTTCTGATCTTATTGGTATAGTAGTGCTTTGTATCTTTATATTTGGTGGGTATATGAAGCTTTGGTTCCGAGTGATGATTAGAGCCTCGGTATTGCCGTAGTTGATTGCGAGGTTGTTGTTTTGACACCAACTTGTCATTTGGGTAAGGCAGTATGTTATCTTAGAGAAGTCCGGGTTGTCGACTGATATCGGGGTGTATATCATGATATCGTCTGCATATATTGTGTATTGAATGTTGTTCTCTTTCATGATGTCGCATATTGGTTGGATGTAGATGTTAAATAGTAGTGCTGAGAGTGCGGACCCTTGAGGTACTCCTTGGCGGACATTTATGGGTCGGGAGGTGTTGTGGCCCACCTTGACCTGTAACTGTCTTTCGGTTAAGTATGAATGGAACCATTTCAAGGTGACACCATGTATCCCAGTGTTCTTTAGTCTTTCCAAGAGCATGTTGTGGTCCACTGTGTTGAAGGCTGAGGAGATGTCAATGAAGATCATTATGATTCCATTCTTGGTGTTGTCAATTATTCTTAGGATGCTGTCAAAGAGGTAAATCAGTAGTGTTTCAACTCCATGGTTGGGACGAAAGCCGTGTTGGTTGTCATCAAGTGTTTTATGTTTGTCGATGTGCTCCTGTAGCTGTAGTTGAACTGTTTTTTCGATGATTTTTGCCAGGAAGGGTATGCTGGAAATTGGTCGGTATGCTGCTGGATTTTTTTTGTCGAGGGTTGTTTTCTTTGTGATTGGTCTTACTGAGGCGAGTTTTAGTTGCTTTGGCATGAATCCTTGAGTGAGTGAGTTGTGCACCAGGTTGTGTATGGTGTGGATGAAGCTTGATTTGGTGGCTTTGACCCATGACACTGGGCACGGGTCTGTAGGAGCAGTGCTTGTGTTGATTGTGGAGATGATGTGGGATAGCTGCTCTGTTGAGGGTGTGTAGAATGTGTTCCAGGTTTTGGTGTGTACGTCTGTCCTGGTGGTTACACTGGGTGTTGTTCGCTCTGCGGAGTGGAATTTGTCCTTGATGTGGTCGGCAAATTCCTGTGGATCTATTTGTACTTCCTCTTCTGTTGTTTGCTCTTTTGTGAGGATTTTTATGATTTCGAAAAGCTCTCTGGGTTTGTTGATGGAAGTATTTATCATGTTTGTGTGGAATTCCCTCTTTGATTGGTTGATGTGTTCATTGTATTGTTTTTGCCTTGTTAGGTAAAGATGCCGGTTGTCTATTGTCTTGTTTTTTCTCCATCTCCGTTCAATCTTCCTGAGTTCCCTCTTTTCCTGTCGCAATTTTGCTGAGTACCATGGTTTGTTTTGTCTCCTGTTGTGATGGAGTTTCTCGGGCCCGCTATCAGATGATTTGGCAGCGTTAGCTAAAATGCTGTTCCAGCTGGAAACTTGCTCCTCCAGGTCGTCTGTTGTAATGGTCAGGTGTTGTATTGTGTCCTGTATGAATTTGTCCCTGTCGAAATTCTTGAATCGTCTTTGTGAGTGTGAGATGTCTGCTCGTTCGTTTATCTGGTCTTCTTGTAATCGCAACTTTGTCTCGATTATGTAGTGGTCGGACCATGGCACTGGGGTAATGGTTGGCGTTGAAATTAGGTCTCTTGATGTTAGGTAAATGGATGCGAAGATGAGGTCTGGGGATGATCCATGTTTGTGCGTTGGTGCATTGATTATTTGTGTGAATTGAAGTGAGGTCATCGCTTGAAGGAAGGCCTTTGCGTCTTTGGCGTTGGTGGACTTGAGGTTGAAGTCTCCAATCAGTAGCACTGGTTTGTTATTTGTTGTTATAGCACAGGCTTCTTCTAGTGTGAAGGCTAGTTCGTCGGGTGGAGCTCTGGGTGCTCTGTAGGTTAGGCAGATTGCAATGTGTTTGTTCTTGATGCTGATTGTGTTACATTGCTGTGTATCGGTGAAGTTCTGTGCTTTGAACTTTAGTTTTGTCTTTGCTATTATCAGGACTCCTCCTCCACGCTTGTGGGTGCGTGGGCAGTTGTACGCTGAGTAGTTGTCCGGTACTAATTGGTTGAGTAGCACATTGTCGGTGGGATTGAGCCATGTCTCTGTGATGCATATTATGTCGGGCTGTCGGTCTTCTATGTGGTCTACAAGAGTGTGTATCTTGTTGCAGACGGATCTGGCGTTTATGAGCTCAATTGTTGTTGTCTTCGTTGAGGAGGTTGCTGTTACATGTGCTTCCTTTGTGCAGGTGTGGGAATTTGATTTGTGTTTGGTTGGTCGTTTTGTCTGTGATGTTCTGTGTGTCTCTTTATGTGTGTGCTGTGGTTCTAAATATGGCCATGCAGTTGGTGGGTGCCATGGTGTGTTTGCTTGTGGGTAGTGGAGGTGTGTGTTTGGTGGCAGGAGTTGTGTGACGAGTAGGTAGAGTGGGAGAAAAATGTAGCTTGCATGATGGTTTTTGTGAGGTTCCATTAAGGTGATGCCTGCCTTTCTTAAGTCTTCGTTTCTTGTCTGTTTTGCTGTTGATTTTCTTCTGGTGTACTGGTGACTGTGGTTCTTTCTTTGTAATTCCTTTGTTCGCCTTCATGCCGTGCCTAAGGGCCACGCCAAAGGGCCCTCTGGCAAGGCCCTCAGGCGCGGACCCGCCAGGTGCGGGTGCGCCCCGCAGGGATGCTGCTTTTATGCAGCCGAGGCTGCCGCTGTTTCAGGCTCCCACTGCCCCGATTGGGCAGGAGCTTAAGTGGAGGTGTTGTGTCGGGCAGCGGCTCCCTGAACGCAGGGACGCTGCTTTTATGCAGCCGAGGCTGCCGCTGTTTCAGCCTCCCACTGCCCCGATTGGGCAGGAGCTTAAGTGGAGGTGTTGTGTCCGTGCAGCGGCTCCCTGAACGCAGGGACGCTGCTTTTATGCAGCCGAGGCTGCTGCTGTTTCAGGCTCCCACTGCCCCGATTGGGCAGGAGCTTAAGTGGAGGTGTTGTGTCCGGGCAGCGGCTCCCTGAATGCAGGGAGGCATTATAAAATGGTCAGACAACAAAGGTAGAAAAAATAATTTTATTTTCAATTTAATGATTGGACTTTGTACTATCTTTATATTTTACACAGTATGGGGAACTGTATCTCTCATTTATATGATATTGCACTGCATGCAGAGCCTGTCTTCTTGGGGTTTCAGTTTTATTTTTGTCTATATATTTCTCTTTTCTTGTGCTCATTTATTGATGAAGACCTGTCTGTATTATGTGTGTGTGTGTACAACCAATGCTGCATATTCTGTCAGTATAGAATTTCTGTTTAAGAATGTGTAGAACTCTTGCTTGTTCAGTTTGCACATTGCCCTCTCTGCAATTTTTTTTGGGACAGGTGATGGAGCAAGGGTGGGGTGGAGGGCGGGGAAGGGGCGGGGTTGGGGTAGGCATGGGCGGAGTGTGACTAGCCACAGTTGGCGGGTTTTTCTCTTTCAAAAAGTTGGCAACCCTACTCTATATCCTTTTTAAGATACGGCGCCCATAACTGCACACAAAATTCAAGGTGTGGTTGCACCATGGAATGACACAGAGGCATTATAATATCCTTTGTTTTATTCTCCATTCCATTCCTTATGATACCTAGCATTGTAATTGTTCTCTTGGCCACCGCTGCACATTGGGCAGAAGGTTTCAACATGTTATCCACAATGATGCCTAAATCTTTTTCCTGGTTGGTGGTTCCTAATGTGGAACCTTGCATTGCGTAACCATAGTTTGGGTTGTTCTTTCCTAGGTGCATAACTTTGCACTTGTCTACATTAAAATTCATCTGCCATTTGGATGCCCAGTCTTCCAATTTATCAAGGTCCTCTTGCAAGTTTTCACAATCCTCATGGGTTTTAACAACTTTGAATAATTTTGTGTTATCTGCAGATTTGATTACCTCACTCGTTATTCCCATTTCCAGGTCATTTATGAATATATTAAAAAGCAGCGGACCCAGCACAGATCCCTGGGGTACTCCACTATTCACCTTTCTCCATTAGGAAAATTGGTCTGGCTCAGGCAAGCGAGTCAAGCACCAAGTGTGTGAGCGACTTGCTGCCTCAAGGGGGGGGCTGTCTCAACTGTGGTGGAGGCAGAATTGACTGAACAGTCGCGTCTGGTTCTACAACGGAGGCTGTTTCTTCCCCTCTATTACTGGGAGGCCAGACTTCCAACATCTAGTCAGGTCGATCATCAACCGCTTCTTTGCTGCCTGGTGTCTCACTGAGAGGTCCTGATGTCTTTTCGTTGGAGATTATTTGGCAAGTAAATTCTGACATAGACACAGCCTCAGCTCTAATAGATTCCCTCTCATCTAGAGTTTCTTCTTGAGATCAGCGGGTTGTGAAGATGGAGGAAGAAATTCGGGGCCTTAAAGAATTTTCTCTGAGAGCAGCTGGGAAAGACTGTCAGTTCTGAAGAACTTCTGATAAAAGACAATACTCTTCTTCGAAGTAAAGTGGAGATGTTAGGAAATATAGCATGACAGTCTAATTTAAGAATTACTAATTTCCCTAAGGTGCCTTTTAGTGTCACCTCGAGGAATGTTTAAATGTTATTTGGTAGAGATTTTAAAGATTTCATTGGAGGCTATTCCTCCTGTTTCTAAAGTTTATTATATGCCTATGGACTGGGTTCACTAGGAGCCGCTGCAGGCTCAGGCAATGACTATGGATGTATTGGATATTTTGGCTGTTTTAGAGTCGTCTGACTCTGTTAGTACCGTTCCTGCAACCCTCCTGGTGACTTTTGCCTTATCTGCGAACCAAGACTGGTTCATGAAGTTACTTTTTTGCCATAAGGATGAGTTGTTTTTTTTTCCTTTAAGGTCAGGATTTATCTTGATGTTTCTCATTAGACACAGCGGCGAAGGAGGAAATTTTTTCTGTTGCGACCTGGTGTGTTGCAGCTTGGGGCTCTGTAATTCTTAAAATATCCCTGTAAATGTATTATTAGATATAAGTCTGTGAGCTATATATTTACTGATCCAATTCAGTTAGCAGCTTTTGTTTCAGCCCAGTGAGCCTTATTTAGTACTGCTTAATGTGTCAGCTTAGTACCAATATAACTAGTTAGGTTGCTGTCTACAGCTCTCATCTTGCTTTACTTTCCATTGATTGTTAAACTTTATTTTTTCTTTAGTCTATGTTCTGTTTGGTCTGCCCCAGATTTGCAGTGGGCTTGCATCTTCTTTTGGGATTTTATTTCCTTTTACTTTGTATGATGTATATTTATTTATGCCAAATGTAAGATTTTTCTGAACAAGTAGTTTACTTGTATATCTAATATAAAATGTATTTATTTAACATTTCTTATACACTGCCTTTCATGATATCAAGGTAGCTTACATTGAACAGGGCATTATAACTTGGAGATAACTATTTTACAGGGAGCATGGGCAATGGAGGGTTAAGTGGCTTGCCCAAGACCACAAGGAGCACCTGTGGGACTAGAAACCCCAGTCCTTCCAGCCCAAGGTTGCTGTTCTCTAGTGGGATTTGAACCCCTGACCTTCTGGCCTATAAGTACCTTGCCCCAACCACTAGGCCACTCCTCCACTCCATTTATTAAAGACAAAATTTAAAAAAAGAAAAGAAAAAAGAAGTAGCCACTTTACCGATTACACAGGTACACTAAAAATTTTTTTTTTAAACTGCCTCTAATGTTTCGATTGATTTTTACGTTTTTTGGTGCGCTGAATCCAAATCTGGTAACCAATTTGCTCCATCACGTACAGATTTTTTGCTACATTGGGTTAGCAGTTTGAGGTGAACGTTTCAGATTGAGTGCGATCGAGATAAAAGTTTCTTGGATGAATTCTTTATACTAATTGTTTAGTAGTTATTCAAATAAGAATAAAGAAAATTGTATCAAGGCAGCACATAAGAATAGAGTAATGTCAACAAAACACACTGTGAGGTTGCAAAATTGTCTGCACTTAAAACAGCCACATACATGTGCACAAACATTGAGCATATAAGAGCGAGGTTAGACACAAAGCAAAGCAAAGAAATGTGCAAAAAATGTTGTACCGGTATGTATGTAAGAATAGAAAACGCAAACCGCACCATTGCAATACATGAAGACAAACACCCGATGGTGTGAAAATAAAATTCTAATAAATGAGATCCGACACTGTGGTAATAACTAGCAAATTTTTATTTCAAAGTTTAGTAAAAACACGATATTTGTCAACACAGTTTAGATTTTAAAGTCATTCTTGGGTCAATCAATCTCCTGGTGGGCCCGTTTCTTCTTCCCCCGAATGCTTCTCTTGGTGCGCTGCTTGGTGTATTTTTCATCTGGGGTTTCCCGCAGCAGCAACCAGCAGAAATCAGCCATCATAGTGGTGTTCCATCTTCCTTGGTACCTTCTCTCTCTGCGTCCTTGATGTCCTGGTGAAACCTTTCACCTTGTTCTTCACTGTACGCCCCCAAGTTTTCGGGAAAGTAGTTCACATGGGAGTGCAAGAAATGGACTTTCAGGCTCATGTTACAGCCTTGTTCTTTGAAGGCATTGAGCATCCTGGCAACAATATCCTTATAGTTCTCATCCCGCCTGTTCCCCAAGAATTTGAGAACAACATCCTTGAAGGAATCCCAGGCTTCTTTTTCCTTCTCAGACATCGTTTCAGCGAATGCTCCATCTGAAATGAGTTTCCTTATATCAGGGCCAACAAACACTCCTTCCTTTAGCTTTGCTTCAGAAAGTCGGGGGAACTTTGAGCAAAGGTACCCAAAGCACTCACCATCTTTTGGAAGGGACTTGATGAATTGCTTAATGAGACCCAACTTAATGTGGAGAGGTGGTAATAGAATTTTATCACGAGGTACCAAGCTCTCATGAAGAACATTTTTCTCACCGGGTCTCAAATACTCCCGAATTGGCCAGTCTTTTTTCCCCCAGTGTAGGTCGCGGGCCCGGCTATCCCACAAGCAAAGGAAGCAGGGATATTTGGTGAAACCGGATTGCTGCCCTAATAGCATGGATAGAATTTTAAAGTCTCCACAAATCATCCACTTATGCTCATCATAACAAATCTTCTGAAGAATCAGGGCCAAATTCTCATATTTTTCTTGGAGAATAACAGAGTGAGCAATAGGAACTGAAGCGAATGTGTTGCCATTATGAAGAACAACACCTTTTATGCTGTCTTATGACGAATCAATGAACAGCCGCCATTCAGCAGGATCATACTTGAGTTTAAACTTTTCCATCACTCCGTATATATCGTTGCAAAATACCAAATCTTCCTCTTTGCTGAAATACTTCAAAAATTGTGTCTCCCGGTTGCGGTACCAATAAAAAGTTGTTCCTGGTGACAATAGATTTTTCTGTTTAAGCCGAAAACCTAGCAGTTGGGCAGCATCTTTTGGGAGTCCTAAATCCCGGACTAAATCATTCAATTCAGCTTGAGAGAAAAGTTCAGGTTTCGGATCTGGTTCAGTTTCAAACTCGGAAGTACTGGATTCATCGGGAAAAGCCATCTGATGAGTCTCATCATGATCAGAACCGTCCACACAAATATGATCCAAAGATTTTGGTGGTTCAGGCACAGGTACTTCGTTGCTATGAGGCATAGGCCTAATTGCTGAGGGAAGGTTGGGGTAACTTATTATGTTCTTATTTTTTAAGTTGTATCCCTTCACAATGCAAGAGCAAAAATAGCAGTCACTGCTGTGGTCTCTTTGTTCACGCCACATCATAAGTATGCCGAAACGAAATGCTTGTTTTTTACCTTTCATCCATAAGCGTAGATCTTCCTCACATGTCTTGCACACTTTGTGAGGAGCCCAAGGTTTGTCTTGATCGCCTAACTTCAAACCGAAATAGGCAAAATATACTTTTTTAATAAATGCAGAAATGTTCCTCTGCCGCTTTTTCATGGTATATTCCCCACAAATAAAACAAAAACTGTCCGGAGAGTTGACGCAACCTCTGGCTCTGTGAGCCATCACAAATACACAGCACTGCAAACTACAACTGTAGTGAACCACTTCGGAATAAAGCTGGATTACGACTGAGCAAACAAAAGGTAATAATGAACTTGCAAGAAACTGAAATTTGACAGGAACGTTCATGTCGCAACCACCGTGTTTGAGCGAGCGAACGAGGCGAGGCGAACAGGAAAGAACATGCGCCAGCGCGAGTACTGGATTTAGCCCCCCGCCTCCCAATTGTCCTGTTAATGTATAAAATGAATACAAAACACTCTAAAATATCATGAGGGAGTGTTTCTAGTTAGTTAACCATTACAACCTCTATTTTGGGCCAAGAAAATAAACTGCAGTCGGCTAAAAAGAAATTATGTGAACATTCCTTATATGGATAAGAAATCTAATTTTGCAAGAAAACGTGACATGATGGAACATTTTGGCTATTTTTCCTGGATTCAGCACCCCAAAATCTATAGGAATCAGTTGCAAAACTGGAGGCAGTTTTTTGGTAGTGTACCTGTGTTATTGATAATCTAGAGGCACAATCACTATGTATTTGGCCAGGATCTAGCACCTTAAGGGATGGGACAACCTTCAACAAGAGACAAATTTAGACTTGCAAAGGAAATATGCTGAGCTTGTATGGCCTATAGCAGTGCTTTTCAAACTTTTATCCCGTATGACCCCATTTTAACAACTGAAAATTCACGTGACCCCCCAAATGATGATGAAATCAAAATAGCAGTTCTTCAGCCTCTTTCCCTTCCCGTCCACTCATCTAAAGCAGGAAGGCAGCAGCAGCAGCACAGGGTCCCCTGTGTCAGTGGGCAGTGAGGGCTTACAGACCCCAGTACTTAGCATGGGTTTCCAGTCTAACAGGAAGCTTACCCAGGAGGAGACAAGTGCCTATATGAATGTTCACTGACTCACAGGCAACATGCCACTATTTGGCATAGGTCACAGTGAAAGTCCAGACAGAAGGGGTAATGGCCATGTTTCTGTGACCCCCATTCACTAATGATGTGACCCCATTTGGGGTCCTAACCTGAAGTTTTGGAATCATTGGCCTATAGGTAAGTATGAATCCAAGGCTGGCTATCGCCACTTTTCCTATTGTCAAAGTTGCTCCAGAAAGAAAAAATCTCAGTTACATCCTTGTAGCAGGAGATCTATTATCTATTCGAAGTCTGTCCCTCCAACCCTCAGATGAAAACACAGAGACAGACCAGTATGTAAACCCATGCTGTTTATTGTGCACACAGTCTCAGGCAGAGCCAGCACCCTGAACGAAACGATCTGAGAGCGCAAGTGGCTTCACACACTGTCTTATGTACAGTAAGTTTTCAAACCCATACTCGCTTCTCATTTGTCTCAGGTATCCCCTCTCCACCAATCAGTAGCCCCTGGGGGGGGGGGGGGGGTTGTGGGCTATCATATAGCATGCCTAAATGACCTGTCTAAACTGGTATGCTCCGGTCTGCTGGACTCTGGGCGAAAGGGTATGTGTTTAAGTTTTGTTTCACTGTAACTCAGGCTGAGAGGGGAGGGGTTACCCTCACAGCTACCTTCCTGGCTGCCTCACTCCCCCCTTTATAGTTGGACCTCAACCGCTAGGGCGGTAGAGGGCAGCAGTACTAGTGGCAGGCCGCAAGGGGGTATATTGGGTCAGGGCCATGACCGAGGTAGCCGTCTTGCGTTCCACCAGGGCGTTGAGGGTGAAGGTGATAAAACAGTGGAGGATCGGGATACTGCATGGGCCACCTGTGGCATTTACAGGGACATAGGTATAGGTCACCCTCCCACATATCAAAAACCAGCCTAAGGGGAGATACACTTCAGAGTACGCATATGATACCCTTGTAACAGAATCGCATGATAAGACAGTATTAGACACATTAAACCATCCCACTTTGGCATTTACAAAAACAAAACAATCAGAAGCATTAAGGGTAGAAACTACCTGCAAAGAGAAAGGAATTTGGTTAAAGGCTGAGGTGGGCTGAGTGGTTCCAATACTATAGAAAAAGGTAGAAAAGTACACGCCAGGTTGTTTACAGTCCAGACTAGCAAGTATAGTAAAATACTGCATTTCTTGGTCCCCTAAGTTCATCTTGACCATAGGCTCCTGGGGACCCAACAGAAACTTGGAGCTCGGTCTGGCATAGTCTTCATCCGAGTCATAATGTTCCACTGCTGCGAGGCCTTCAAGGTCTGGTGGAGGGGGTGGAAAGGTATCATGTGGATATACCATGGGTTGGCCTCGCCCTCGTGTAGTGTGCGCAGGTACCCTTGCGCCCCTCATGGACGGATATTGCCCCCTCCGATTTGGGCACTCGTTCTTCCAATGTCCCTCCTCTTTACAGTATGCACACTGATTGGGGCCTAGGGGAAACCTCGGCCCCCTTTGTCCTCGTCCATGTCCACATCCCCTGCTCCCTTTTTTTCAATGAGACACATTGATCCAGATAGGGACTCCTTCACACATTTCAGCGGTGTGTAGTTCTGAGTTCTTGGGATGGTCTGTTCCATCTGGACTCTGGCCAATTCCTTCTGCCGGACTCTCTGGATTGCAATTGGTGACATGGCTCCAGGCCTCATTCAGAAAAGCAGCACCAATGTTAAGTGAAAAGACTAAATATTCTAGATTAGATTTCACAATGAGACAATGCAATAATTTCATCCATATTTACTAAGATCATGTCCTATAAATATTGCTTTATAAACTTTCAATGGTCTACCAGTAACTATCTCGTATGGTATCAATTTTGTCTCGCAGTTTGATTAACTCCTTGTCTCTCTATCACTGGAGATTCATTTGCTGATAGGAAATATTCCATTATGCCCTTGACTGATCTTTACATGTTTACAGATCAGACAAGTTGCACACACGTGTTCTGCAATTTTGGCAAGTTTTAGAATTATACCAATTTTGTGAGAATTTGTCATCAAATCATCCCCCTTTGCCCATGCATACCTGGCCAGGACATACAGAGGCAAAAAGGAGGCAAAAAAGCATGTGGAAGTACCACATGGCCAGTGTAGGTTTTCCAAAGCTCATCAGGGTGCAAGGTGCACCTAGCCTGTCTCCAGGTGTCTATTTCTAATTGTTGAGTATATGTTGGGGCTTAGATGACTTCCTAAATTGAAGATTCTGGATAGTTGAATAAAGTGCTCATCATTTTTTTTCATTTACATATTCATTAGCCAGATACATCACTTCACATCATTAAATTACCTTCATCAGTTTACTGTCCATCAGAGTCCCTCCTCTTAATATCCCACTTCATCCCTCACAACACTCCTTTATCACCTGCATCATTCCACTAACTACATACATAGGTCCTTTTCATGTTTTTATACCATACTAATGTATCCTTATTTGGCAAGGCTGCTAAGAATATCAAACATTTGTTAAAAACTTAGTATTGGTGTAAACGAATGGTAGGCAGAAAATATAAATTTAGATTCTTCTCAATAAGCATAACAGTGTGAGTAAACAGTGTCCCTTTCCCACTAACTTAATTTGTGTAGTTCTAAATGGACATATGTGCTCATTCTAAATAGCAACTGTCTAAACAATCTAGGTAACGTCCTTACAATATAAAACTATTATTTTGCAACATTTTATAACATCAATCCCAATAGAAAGAAGTATGGCTCCTAACATGACAGCCACATATCTCTTACGTATGACTTGAGTCTATCGTATACACTCTCAGTGAGAGTGCTGTTGGACTGATCTTGAAATTGCAGTGTCCACAAGGATTTGTGAAAGCTACTCATTAATTATGGTGTCAAAAAGAGATCCTTTTGAGGTGAGAGATCTAAGAGGGTACAAGGCATTGGTGGTTGGGCCCTATGGCGATACTTCTTCAGGTTCTTCTTGGCCTGCAAGGCATTTGTGGCTGGGCCTCATGACGATACTTCCTCGGGTTCTTCTTGGTCTACTCTCCCCTGCCTATTCATGTCTCTTCAGAGGCATAAATATACAAGGTTCATGTTCTTCAGGCTTTGTGGGTCCTCGAGGAGTCTTAGAGCAGTCAGAATTCTGGTGGCCCAGATCATCACACGAAGCAGCATGTTTATTGCCTTTTCCTAGGCTATGGTCTCACCTTTCTGCCTCTCTCTCTCTCTCTCATTCTTTTTCTCAAACCTCTCCTGGATCATTGCTAACAAGCAAGATTTGGTTTTGTCCAATCAACTCAAGTTAATGTTATTGTTTTATCTGTAAATAATCTTACAAATATTCTCATATGTTCTGGGAACTCAGTTCCATCTTTACTCTATATGCTTGGGAACAAAGCAATTTCAGATGACCCCCTGCCCAAACTTTCGGCAAACTTATTAATGTTTACTCATCTTGTAATTGTTGTGTGTGTACTGGATCTCTGCATAATGTACTACTACAGCAAGTGTATTTGGTAACATAAGTGCAAGTGTATAAACTAAAGAAAATTAATATCTCACAGTGCTGCAACATATATCTGTTTTCTCAGGAACTGTACTCCTGAAACTGAAATAAAAACTTTCAAAACAAAGTACACTTTTTCTCTGGACACCAACATGTAAAATTCAAATACAGAAAAACAGGTGAATTTATCCTAAAATCCAATATTGTAACAAATAAAACTGTGATGTTACTGTCCATTATTCATCAGCACAGAGCTTAACAAGGCAAAGTAATTACTTTGAATCTTACAGTTCAGGAAACAGGCATTCTCAAATGACATGAAACTGCAAAGAGGTGAATTCAAAATCATGCTTTGTCACATTTTAAATTAAAACCTTATACCTGAAACTGGTATCAAACTGATCTGAAATGTTATATTCAACACAGACAGCAAAACAAACAATAGGTCTCTCTTGTGTCCAGATTCCTTCAGGCAAATGCAGATTACTATGTAGCTGAACAATTAACCTATAGTTATAGCTGTTTATGGTTCTGTAAAATATACACAATAACTATGCCCTCTATGAGGTACTTGCCACAATATATAAAATCCCCTTTTAACTTTTAAGTTTGCTTGATAGCATATACAGTCAAAGACAAAGAATAGATGCCTAACATACTAATGATAAAGATTAACCAGGATTACCTTCTTATTTACTCAGGATTTAAATCATTTGCAAACTGGCTCAGGATGCCCCATTGTCCTGTCAGGGCTCTTAACCTCTACTTTGAAGGTCAAAGAAAAAAAAAAACAGTTTCCTTAGTTTCATGCCTTGTTTGTTTGATCTAGTCACTTCAGCATCCACGGACCATAAAATCTACTGGAGTAGCCAGTAATGAAAGAAAAACAGTATTTACTGCAAACAAACATTTAAACACAAGACAAATCAAAGCTTACAAGTACTTTATGCCTAACAGCCTATCTGATCAGAATAAATCCACCCCATAAATCTTTGCTAATAGTAATCTGACCAGTCCTTCTCCAGCCTTTGTTTGCTCCCAGCCTTCAAGTGACATACACATAGTACACAATCAAGATGCTGGTCAGACATCTGAGGATGCTCAAGGGAGATACCCCCCCCCCCCATGGTTTTAGAAGCTCAAAAACTCTACAATTAAAATTGATGACAAGAGGATTGTTTGGAGGCTAGGTGAATTGTTCTTTGTGTCCTCTTTAATGGGTTTCCATTTGTTTACTAGGAGAAAGACTCCTAGGTGAATTGTCCTTTTGTCCTCTCTAATGGGTCTCCATTCATCTGCTAGAAGAAGAACTCCTCCCTGATCTCCCAGTATCTTTCTGTAGTTATGCAAACTGTCTCAACAGTTTCACTATACCACTGCTAAGAGGTATGATCAAAATTTGGTTCTTTGACTATTGATTATGCATGAAACATAGTAATGAAACTGGATATACATTAAATTAAGCAATTGTCTTCCTTCACTTCTATACTAGTTCAACAGTCTATATACAGTAAACCCTGCTCCCCTTTATCTACAGGAGAGTCCCCCTACTCCCCTTTTATTTACAGGGAACAGTCCCTTTCCTATTTATTTACAGAGGTTAGAGGAGAAGCTAGGGGGTTGGGGACGGACTCTCAGTATCTTCCCCCTTCTTGGATGTCTCCTTTTTTTAAAAAAACATTTTCTAAACTGTCCCTCTCCCTGCAGTCAGTAGACCTGATGTTTTTCATTGTTTCAGGTGGCCACGCTCGCACTAAGGTGGGCCACTCCTGCTCACATAGTACAACTAGTCTGAGGGCAGTGAGCCTAACTCCATAGTCACCCCCAAAGGCAGTTTTAAAATGGCTTAGCATGCATTTCAGCGGAGTCCTATTCTTGGATCCACTAGACCCCATACTGTAATTATTCTCCTAATTCGTATACAACACTCGCGTTTATAACACAGAACGAGACAGCAGAGGGGAGACAACAGGCAGGGACACAGACAGACAGACACACAGATATATATATATATATATATACATATATCCTTCCAGACTCCCGTTTTCCAGAATCCAGACACCAGGACAGGCGGTGGTTTCAGAACCCAATATCTCAGACTACGGTTCTTACTCGGACTGCCCGTAGGGGTTGGCCAATCCCATACCAGACTTTTCAACGCATTTCAGAAAAACAGACTTTTGAAAAACAGACTTTTCAACCCGTTTCAGAAAATTAAGAGAGTGAGTACTCACCGTCCTGAAGAGTTTGGATGCCAGTCTATCAAGCCGGATTTCTGTACCCAGGGAGTCGGCTGTCCAGGACCGAGTGCTCAGGATACGCCAAGGGATCCCTCCGGAACAAAGGGTCCAGTGGCGCTGGGGACCGTCGATGACCAGGAGGTCGGACCCAGATCGGGCGAGTCCTGGTTGCATAAACCGCGATGCCTTCACCTGGGGGTGCGAGGAGACAGACGGAGGTTTCCCGGCCAATGCACCAGGAAATGTAGCAGGAGATCTATTATCTATTCGAAGTCTGTCCCTCCAAACCTCAGATGAAAACACAGAGACAGACCGGTATGCAAACACATGCTGTTTATTGTGCGCACAGTCTCAGGCAGAGCCGGCACCCTGAACAAAATGATCTGAGAGCCCAAGTGGCGTCACACACTGTCTTATATACAGTAAGTTTTCAAACCCATACTAGCTTCTCATTTGTCTCAGGTATCCCCTCTCCACCAATCAGTAGCCCCTGGGGGGGGGGGGGGTTGTGGGCTATCATATAGCATGCCTAAATGACCTGTCTAAACTGGTATGCTCCGGTCTGCTGGACTCTGGGCGAAAGGGTATGTGTTTAAGTTTTGTTTCACTGTAACTCAGGCTGAGAGGGAAGGGGATACCCTCACAGCTACCTTCCTGGCTGCCTCACTTTATCTAGATTAGTCAGGGTTTTCATTTTTTTTTAGTTGATTAGATTTCAGTATAGTAGGCATCTGCCTCTGGAAGACAAAGAGGAGACTCACTGTATACAACAAAGTCAGCCAGATGTGGTCTACAATTTTGCAGACGCCAGGCACTGAGCTAAGTGTGCACAACTCCATAAACTATCCTGGCCAGTGGTTTAGCCCTCTAAGGAGAAACACTATAGTATAGGCTATTTGTCAAACTCAGGACAGTGTAAATTATTTTAAATTTTATACAGAGATGTCTGTTTACTAAACCACGATAAGCTTTCGTAGCTAATGTGGTGTTTTAGTGCAAATAGCATGGCGTTAGCCACAACAGCCGAGTGATATCCATTGGCAGGATGCACAGCATTTTCCCAGCAGATACCACGCCAAAAATGCAAACAGCAACACAGCAGCATCATGGAGGCGGCTAACATCACTCATTGGCTTAGCGGTAGTTGCTCCAGCGCTGTCTGGAACTCTTGTTTACTATGCACCGAATATGCCCATGGTAGCCACACATTACTGACACGCTCACTCCCTCCCCATATCCTGCCCACTGACGCAGATGCTGTGGAAAATGCTGTTACTGCACAGGCCGCGTTAACAGGTAGCATAGCTTAGTAAATATGCCCCCTAGAAAAAGTTATTACCCGAGGTCTAAGAGCTGAGGGATGCCTAAGGAAAGCAGCAAGTCAGAACCGATACATTAAAAAAAAGAGTCATTATTAAATGATTTATAATACTTATCTGATACTTGAGACACTAGTCACTTGCATTAACTGAAATTCAGTAGCCTTAAGCTGTAAGAGAAAACATTTATACTGTTTATTGCGGAAAATGTTAATCGGTTGCAATTAATATATTAATACGATTCTTAACATAGCTTTAATGCTGTTACTTTGAGGAACAATATTATGCTTTGATCTTCTAATATGTGGCATAATAAATACACATTTTTAACTGTACAACCTTTTCTTCACTTGCCTGATTTGAAGGTTTACAAGCAAAAAAATCTCTGGGTGCAGTCTAAGGCAGAGGTTCTCAACCTAGTCTTCAGGACACACCTAGATAGTCAGGTTTTCAGGCTAATCACAATGAATACGAGTGCATGATCAGATCAATGGGTGTGCATGGTCAGATACTGATCAAGAAGCACCCAGCTAAGCAATGATCACATCCCATTAATACATTGTAAATAGTTACATCTAATGCATTACATAATGCATTAATAGTTACCTTAATACACTGTAAATAGTTTTACTATAAGCATTTGATGTTGAACAAATGTTAAATTATATGTACCTTGTAATGTGCAGCTTATTGTTCAAATGCGATTATTACTGCACTGAGTTCTCTGGAAACTCTCTTGACTTGCAGAAAGACGATATAAAATATGTTAAATAAATAAATTATAGAGATTTGCATTTAATGGGGACTGTGCATGCAGATTTCTCTCATGCATATTCATTGTGACTATTCTGAACACCTGACTGGCTAGATGTGTCCCAAGTTCTAAGGTATCCAGTTGGGCTGACTGTGACAAGGGAATTTGATTTGTAGGGAGTTTTTCCAGTAGATTTGCATTAAGATCATCAAATGTGACCATACATGGGAAGTATTTCACCCCTTTCTTTGTATCCATCATGGGTGCTGGGAATCAAATCTATGACGTTGCTGTCCAGGGACCAGTGACTTGTAGTTGTGTCAAGAAGCCTGCATAGTATTAATCTAGCTTCTAAGCTTTTGAGCAAAGGCAATGGAAGGATATACCCACTCCCTTCCCCCCCCCCTCCGAGGAAGCCCACTGGACCAGCAAGGGGTGTGTCTACCATATATAAGGAAGTCAGCCCTACACTCCCTGGCTGGTCTAACAAATCATTCTATGGGACTCACCTAGCCTGGTTTGTATCCACTTCTGCTTTTCGCTATTGCTACTTGCTTTATACCAGTTTATTTCTCTGCTACATAACCTCTTTGTCCTCTAATCATTGTCCTGATTCCTGTTGCAAGCCTGGTACCTGCTCCATGCATGCATTGCTCTACCCCACCTTAGGCCTAGAATTTCCCCCTCGCTCCTGCTCAGGCCCTGACAATACCACTTTTTTTAGGTTTTTCAGTCCAAACACATGATCCTGCATTTTTTAGCATTAATCTTAGCTGCTAAATTCTAAACTATTCTTCACGCTTTGCTAGATTCCCCCTTATATTATCCATACTTTTCAAGAAGTTTACCATATTGCCAACATTTGGTATCATCTGTGAAGAATTAACCCTTTGCCGTTATCCTTCTATAATATTATTTACAAAAATGTTAAAAATAATGGGACCAAGGGCCAGTCCCTGTGGCATACCACTGATATCACCCTTATCATCAGAATAACTCCATTTACCCATACCCTCTGTCACCTCCCACTCAACCAGTTTCTAACTCAGTTACTTTTGGGCCTATACCAATGGGCCAATATGGAACCATCTCAAAGATCATGCTGAAATACAAGTATGTCACATCTATCACTCTACTCTGATCCAGCTCTTTGGTCACCCAGTTAAAGAAATTGATCAGATTCATCTGAAAAGACCTACCTGTATTAAAATCTAGTATTCCACCAGATTCCAGAAACTGTATTACCGTCTATTTTAGCATTTCCATTAATTTTCTCTACAGAAGTTATTCTAACCAGCCTATAACTCTCAACCTCCTTCTCACTTCCGCTTTTATGGAGAGGATCCACATCTTCCTCTAGGGCCACTCCCGAATCTAAGACATTGAAAGAGTCGGACAGTGGATCCACCAGAACTTCCATAAGTTCCTTTAGTACAACTCAGATGCATCCGTTCGAGCCCCAATCACTTTATCTACTTTTAGTGTTGCTAATTCCTCCTGCCCACATCCGGCAGAAGGGAGAAGCTGTGTTCACACTGAGCTCCTGTAGATTAGATTCAAATTAATATGCATTTCTATTTATGCCTTTAATTTTCACATATTTCAGTTCAGTTTCTGTTGAGATACCAGTCCTCAGTTTTATTTGGCACTTCTTTAATGTATTCTTTTATTTCACTTTTTTGTTGAAGAATACAACCTTTGCCTTCCCTGCATATTGCAAGCAGCGTCTCAGTCATTTTTCATGATTTACATGGAATCTGGAGATAGAATCTCCAGTGACCTTCTTCAGCTGAACTCTCCAGTGACATCAGAATCAGAGACTAAAAGGTGGGAACAATCAAGACAGTCTTTTGGGCTAAAGACCTGTAATGTACTTCCATGAAACTAAAAGCTATTTATCATAGCCAGCCTGGAAGACAGCCTGTCTGACATAAAGTAAATGTGAAAGTCTGAATGCACTGCTCATCTGTTGCAAGGATTTGAAAACTGTGGGGAATTTGTTGCAGGAAACTATATCGCCTGCTACTGCAACTTTATCAGTTGAATATTCCTTCCAAAGACAGAGGTTAGAAATGACTCTAGTAACAGAAGTGCCTATATAGATACATGACTTGAGTTTATACTTTTATTGCTCTGGACTGAAGTTCTAGGATTATGGGCTTCAGATGCAGTGAGTTTCTCATAAAATGGATGAGAGCTCTTATCGTAGCTACAGTTTGCACCAACACAGTTCTCAAGTAGAATGTTTTAAAAAAGGCACAAAACAGTACAGATATTCTTTTTCTGAGAATGAAATATGCTGTTCAGGGCTGAGCAACTACCCATCCCCCAGGAGAATTTCAGCTTTACAGGCAGCAGTCACTTTAGAGACTGGCTATGGTCTGTTTGAATATTTAATTAATTAATGCCTACTCTATAATTGCTTCTGAAGACAAAAGCAGTGTCCTCTGGCTCACACACACAGGGAGGGAGTCCTGCTATCCCTCAACTATCTCAACAAGAAGCACATGCTTTGGTCCAGTTAATCAAAGGTCTTCAGACATCCCAAGAGCAGGGGAAAAAGAAAAATATATCTTCCCCAGACTGCCAAGAGGACACAAGCTCAAAAATTCAAATACCTATCGAAACTACTCCCAATTACCTGCCTGTCACCACCATCACTAGAAGACTGCTATACAGAAACTTAGGCCTAGTGAATGCCAGGTCAGACAATAAGAAATTTCCTGTGATTCCTGATGTCATCAGTGAATGCCACCTAGACATCTTGAGTCACACTATAAAATAGAAAAAATCCTCAAAGAGCCAAATAACCTACAGACAACAAAAAAACCTCTGAACTAGGCAGACATTGTCAACAAAAAAATCAAAAAGAAAGGTGAGACAGAAATCACCGTTGGAGTGAATGGCATAGAGGAAAAAAGGGGGGGGGGGGGGAGACCTCAGTATTCCTCCGTACAACACCGGAAGAAAGAATCTCTAAAGAGGGCACACAACCCAAGCCAAATGAAAAGACTCAATTTACATCAGGGGTCCAAACCCAAAAAAACCCCCAAAAAACCTCTGTAATGCACACTCAAAACCCTGACGGGTGCAATGGAACACAGCAATCAACTAGAAGCAAACCAGCAGCGGAAGAAAAACTAAAACTTATCTGAAGTCAAAGCAGGAAAAAAACTTGAAACGAGCTCCGACCTGAGCCCCTCGTTTCAAGTTTTTTTCCTGCTTCGACTTCAGATAAGTTTTAGTTTTTCTTCCGCTGCTGGTTTGCTTCTAGTTGATTGCTGTGTTCCATTGCACCCATCGGGGTTTTGAGTGTGCATTACAGAGGTTTTTTGGGGGGTTTGGGGTTTGGACCCCTGATGTAAATTGAGTCTTTTCATTTGGCTTGGGTCGTGTGCCCTCTTTAGAGACTCTTTCTTCCGGTGTTGTACGGAGGAAAACTGAGGTCTTCTCCCCCCTTTTTTCCTCTATGCCATTCACTCCAACGGTGATTTCTGTCTCACCTTTCTTTTTGATTTTTTTTGTTGACAATGTCTGCCTAGTTCAGAGTTTTTTTTGTTGTCTGTAACCTAGACATCTTGGGCATAACTGAGACTTGGCTGCATGAAACTGATTGAACTATGCCCAACAAGATTCACCATCCAGCACCAACCAAGCCCTGATTTGAGGGACATTAGGATATACAGCGTTTCCACCTCCCCCCCCCCTACATAAACCATAATGTCTCTTAAGAGATAAGGAACCAATTTGATTGCTTGGGTTTTAGCAAACACCTCGGAACATGTCATCTAAGCAAGCGCATCTATATCTGGTTATAGAGATAACCCTGAAATTCCCTAGTTTAATAATAATAGGAGTTTTGACCTACACATTGAAACCCCAGACACTATCACAAACTGTTTCCTTGACATGATGGCCACATTGGGATTACCACAGAATATGAAATCTCTGACCCATGATAAAGGGCACATGCTAGACTTGGTACTCTGCAAAGGGGTAGACATCCTGGTACACAAGATTAGTGATACAGAGATAGCATCCTTATCATGGAGAAGTCATTTTCGCTAAAGAATACCCCAACAAAATGATACTACTATGGGGTTTTTGTGCCAGTATGCAATGTTATGGCATACCAGCACATTCTTCGGGAGAGGGGGAAACACCTTAAAAAAACTTCAGCAATTTGCTCCCCCTTCTCCTGCCACCTCTGTCACTTTTCCTGTGCTGCAACAACAGCAGGCATTGGACTTTAAACAATGAAAAAAAAGCCACAGATCTTCACAACTCCTTGCTTGGAAGGCCTGCAAATGCCCTCCCCTTCCGATGCAATGCAATGTGTCAGGTGGGGAGGACATTTGCAGGTCTTCCAAGCATGGAGTTGCGAAGACCTGTGGCTTTTTTTATTTTCATTGTTTAATTTCCAATGCCTGCCATTGCTACAGTCAAAGGAAAAGCTGCAGAGGTGGCGGGGGGGTTAAGGCTGGAAGGGAGCTACTAGCTGCAGAGGGGGTTAATGACTTGAAGGGAGATGATGGCTGTAGGGGAGGGGGTTAATGGCTGGAAGGGAGATGCTGGCTATGAAATGGGAGAGGTGCTAATGGTTGAAAGGGGGACACTGGCTGAGGAGGGGGGTTAATGGCTGGAAGAGAGATGCTGGATATGAAGGGGAGCTTAATAGCTGGTTGCGAGGGTGTAGCTACTGTGAGGGCATGGCTATATCAAGGCGGAGCCATGGACAATTACTAGCCCCATAAAGTTAGCCGAGTATGTGAGTACCAGCAATTTTTTTATTTTTTTTTTTTACAAAAAAAAGCAGTGGGTACTAGCAAAGTTTGGAAAGAAATCAGAGAAATCAGAAATCTTACTGCTGAACGTTTCATAGAGGTTCTGTCCTACCCTCATGTGGATGAAAAGATGATTAGAACATCAGAACAGATTGGCATCTAGAATACACACTTAGCAAGGGTCTTAGAAAAAATAGCCCCACAAAAGAAGGCCTTGTGTCCCGCACACAGATATTTCCCTAGGTTTTCCTCAGAACTACAAGTCCTTAAGCATCACAGACTTAACCTGTGAAGGAAATGGCATAAATCTTGTCTGGATGAGGACTGGTTAATTATAGGAAAAACATGGCAATGTACATCCATGCCTAACAGTTGCCAAATAAAAAAATGGGGTCATTATGAAAGCCCTATTTCTGCTTTGGACATCCAAAAATGGGCATAGAGATATAGTCTCCAGAGCCATTTTAGAGTCCTTCTGTGGGAACATCTTAATCTGAATGGGGGCATGGAGGAGACATAGACAGGGTGTTCCTGGGAATCTTGAGGCATGGTTAGGGCGTTCTGAGGGACCAAGACATCCCCATCTGATCACCAAAATTTTACCTTTAACTTTAGACCTGTTCGAAGGCATGCATAGCAATAAACAAGCATCTTAAAATTGCTCATTTTAGCTGAAAAACATCCAGAGAGTATAGAGAAGAAAGCACTTTAACAGCCCCAGTACTCAGCACAATTTCAACTATAACAGCAGCAGGATTTGAATCGTGGCTTCCTCGTTTCTAACCCACAACTCTAACCATTATGCTATCTTAGATATATGGGCTCTGAAATATGGTTCTGGAGATGTCTAAGTAGGTGTCCCTGCAGACATCCCTATAGGGCTGGTCTAAGTTTGTGAAATCACCTCTGCACCTAGACATGCCTACATTTCTTTTTTTTTTGTTCTGGCTTAGACATCCCAGATTGCACTTGGATGAATCTTCTAAAATTCCCTTCAATATTTCTCATATAGAATTGAACAGGCTGTAAATTGAATCAAGAAACTATTCAAAATAGTAGCAGTCTACTGCAACACACATGACAGGATCAGCCCTCCCAGAAACAACTGGTGAGTGATGATTTTGCAGCATACTTTGTCAGAAAATTAAAGGTCTCCATCAGGACCTATAGATAGTTCCACTGAACCAACCACCAGCTAATGAAGAGAACACTTCCTTGTCAACCTCATGCATAGTCATCTAGACTCATTCAACTAGGTAATGAAAGAGGATCTAAAAAAAAATATTGAAATGCCTATGGCTGATATCGTGCCCCCTTGACCTTTTTCCAAGTTGAAGAGCCCTAACCTTCTAAGCCTTTCTTCATAGGGGTATTCTTCTATCCCTTTACCATTTTGGTGGCTCTTCTCTATACTTTTTCTAATTCTGCTATATCCTTTTTAAGACTGATTGATGCAAAAGAGGCAGACTTCACTTATCTTCTAGATAGGTTTCCCTGTTGCTCACTTTCTCTCCCCTATCTTCTAGACAGGTTTCCCTGAAGGGAGATATGATAGAGGTCTATAAATTAATGAATGGACTGGAATGGGTAAACGTAGATTGTTTGTTTATCAAAAAATAGAAAGACTAAGAGACACACAATGAACCTACAATGTAACCCATTTATGACTAATAAGAGAAATTATATTTTTCAGTCAACATGTAATCAAACTCTGGAATTTGTTACTGAAACATGTAGTAAAAGCTATCAGTGTAGCTGGGTTTAAGAAAGGTTTGGACAAGTTCCTGGAGGAAAGATCCATAAACCATTATTAAAGAGGACCCTGGAAATCCACTGCTTTATGCCAAAATTGTGGAACCTGTGTACCTTTTTGGGAACCTGCCAGATACTTGTAACCTGGATGGGCCACTGTTGGAAACAAGATACTGGGTTTGATGGGCCTTGCTCTGACCCAGAATGACATTTCTTATGCTCTTAATCTCTTTTTCCACTTTTATTTATTTTCCTAACAAAAACCATTAGCTGTCCTTACATTTTTTTCTTTTAGTTTTGCCTACTGTTTTCCTACTTCCTCCACGTGTTCTCATCCAATTAACAACTCCTTGAGGTAACCACCCATTTTGACTGTTAGTTTTCCTGAAGTTTAGGATCCTCACTTATAAAAGAATCATCTCCACCTACAGTATGTCCTACTACTGAACCACACTATTTGGTGATCACTGGGAGTCAGATGATCATATCTTATAACAGCAGAACCTCTTTCCTCATTTATATGCGTTAGGTCCAGTATGGTCTGCTCCCTTACAGATTCTGTTAGCTGTTCTTGGAACAGTTCTCCTTGTAAAGAATCTCCATACTCTTGTAGGATACTACAGTAGTAGCACTTCTCTTTTCACTGCAAAATTGTGACAGTCTTGAATTAAATATCTGTCCCCTTCTGCCTGTGAAGGAAGTCTACATATCACACCAACGTAAATAAATATTTCAGTCCTGCTTTCCAGATTAAACCACAGTGCAGTTCTGTTGGTTTAATATTATTATTTATGTATAGCACCACTCCTCCTTATTTTCTTCTGACTGTCTTTCCTGAATAATTAGTATACAAAATCCCAGTAATGGTTCTCCACAAACCATATCTTCATGACTACTACTAAACCCAAGTCAGTTTCTTCCATTACAGCCTCTGTTTACTTATTTATTTGTGCAAAAACATTATTTTCTCCAGAATCAACAATCTAGGCAGATTACAAAGACACCTACACAATAAAACATAACAAAAACCCACTGCAAATTACACAAACACACATATCCAAAACCTTATTCTTCATACCATGAATATTAGTAAGCACAGCTTTCCAGCTTTTGTATTTTTCCCCAAAAATTGTACTAACCTTAGGACTTTTACTTACTTTGGGGCTTGGTTCACCCATCCCCAACAATCTTAGTTTAATCCTCTTCTGTAGGTTAACAAGTCTGTTAGGGGAAACAGTTCATCTCTTCTTTGATAGGTGGAAACCATCTCTGCTCAGCATCCCTTGGAAAATCATCCCATTGTCTAGGAAGCCAAAACATTCTCAATGACATCATCAATGCAGCCATACATTTATCTCAAGGATGAGAGCTTCTCTTTCTCACCCTTTTATCTGATAGCCCACCTATCTGCTTCACCTTCTCTCCCAGAGCCACAATGTCCATTTTGATAGAGTCGGAAGATACCTAGCAGTATTATTTGTGCTTACATGAATAAACAACATTAGAACGTCTCATCAAAATCTTCATAACATCTCAGATTTTGGTATGACTTATGGTTTATTTAAAAACTTGATATACTGCCCTTCTACAGTGTGTCAGAGTGGTTTACGATAAAAACATTAAGGGGCTTGTTTACAAAGCCGCGGTAGCGGTTTGCGATCGTTATCAGAGCCGCGGCCCCATTGAAATCATTGGGGCTGCGGCTCCGATAACGATCGGGAACCGCTACCGCGGCTTTGTAAACAAGCCCCTAAGAGCAAGAAAAAGGAACACCAATTAAAATTAAGTAAAGTAAAGCATTAGGTATACTTAAAAGGAAAATGGGGAGGGAAGGGAAGTGGAAAGTATAACATGCTCCAGATGTGGAAATCATTAAAGTCATGAAAACGTCTGGGGCCAATGTGTTCTAGAACATAAGAACATAAGATATGCCATACTGGGTCAGACCAAGGTCCATCAAGCCCAGTATCCTGTTTCCAAGAGTGGCCATTCTAGGTCATACGTACCTAGCAGTTTCCCCAAAAGACACAGGTTCCGCAATGCTTGTACTGGGTCAAGCATTGATATCCTGGGTCCCTTCTTAATAATGGTTTATGGACCTTTCCTCCAGGAACTTGTCCAAACCTTTTTTAAACCCAGCTACACTAACAGCCTTTACTACATCCTCAGGTAACAAATTCCAGAGTTTGATTACACGTTGAGTGAAAAAATATTTTCTTTTATTAGTCTTAAATAGTTTACCCTGTAGCTTCATTGCATGTCCTCTAGTCTTTCTATATTCTGATAACGTAAACAATCGATCTACGTTTACCCGTTCCACTCCGTTCATTAATTTATAGACTTCCATATTTCCCCTCAGCCGTCTCTTTTCCAGGTTAAAGAGCCCTAACCTTTTTAGCCTTTCCTCATAGAAGTATCCTTCCATCCCCTTTACCATTTTGGTGGCTCTTCTCTGAACCTTTTCTAATAACGCTATATCCTTTTTAAGATACGGTGACCAGAATTGCACACAATATTCAAGGTGCGGTCTCACCATGGAACGGTATATAGAGGCATTATAATATCTTTTGTTTTATTTTCCATTCCTTTCCTTATGATACCTAGCATTCTATTTGCTCTCTTGGCTGCCGCTGCACACTGGGCCGAGGGTTTTAACATGTTATCCACAATGACGCCTAAATCTTTTTTCCTGGGTGGTGGTTCCTAATGTGGAACCTTGCATTGTGTAACCATAGTTTGGGTTGTTCTTCCCTAGGTGCATAACTTTGCACTTGTCCACATTAAATTTCATCTGCCATTTTGATGCCCAGTCTTCCAATTTATCAAGATCCTCTTGCAATTTTCCACAATCCTCTTGGGTTTTAACAACTTTAAATAGTTTTGTGTCATCTGCAAATTTGATAACCTCACTCGTTATTCCACTTTCCAGGTCATTTATGAATATGTCAAAAAGCAGCAGACCCAGCACAGATCCCTGGGGTACATCACTATTCACCTTTCTCCATTGGGAAAATTGGCCATTCAGCCCAACCCTCTGCTTTCTATCTTTTAACCAGTTCCTGATCCACAGTAGTACACTGCCGCCTATCTCATGACTCTTTAGTTTTGCCAAAAGTCTCTGATGAGGGACCTTGTCAAAGGCTTTCTGAAAGTCTAGATACACTATATCAACTGACTCACCTTTGTCCACCTGTTTATTCACACTTTCAAAAAAACATAACAGATTAGTAAGACAAGGGGGTATGTTTACTAAACCGCGCAATTGTGCGGGGCGCACTTGAGCGTGCGTTAAGGTACCTTAGCGCATGCTAATAGTGCGTTTTTGTGCCCCGCACACGTGCGCGTCACACTAACGGGCCCGCACAAGTGCGCGGTGCGCCGATGTGCGCTAGGGGAGTGGAAAGGCATTCCGAGGGCGGAGGGGCGGAGGGATGGGGTCAATGGGTGGAGAGTGGGAGGGGAGAGGCTCCCCGCACAGGAGCGGGCCTGAAAATCAACAAAAAGAATACATAAATCATTTCTTTTTTTGGAGCTTTCCTGGGAGTGTTTTTTAATGTTGCCCATTGATATCACTATTGGCCAGCTTGGTTATGGTTTTTTCCCCTTTTTTAGAGGTCATTTTTGAGGTTTATTTGCCCTTTTGTCTCCATACAAGGTGAATGAGCCCACAGTAAAATTGTGCAGAGCAGGGTTTCAGACTCGTTCGGCCAGGTTTCCTATCTCCAGGGACTGCACTGTCTCTGTGGTCACAGTGTGGTGCAGCAGACACAGCCAGTGCCTGCAGGACCCAAGGGTCACAAGTTCAAATCCCATCTGGGGTTCCTGCCAACCCAGTCCCCATACTTTACCCACCACTAAACAGAGATAGTAAAGACACTCCTTTATTGCAGAGAACATAAGCATATTTCAAACACCTATATTTTACCCTACACCGCACACACACCATAACAATGGGCATTACCTACAGCCGAGTCCCCCAAATGCAGTCCTGGAGTGCCACAACTCAATCAGGTCATATGCTTTTTCCAAGATGAGGACATGTCAGCATGTTGGCGGAAGGGTACAGTTGGTGGAGGGGGCAGTGGCTGCTAGTCACAGCAGACAGTGGCCTAGCCCTCTGCAGGCTGGCATCGTCCACTGCAACAGACAGGCTCTGTCGGATGTACAGTCATGGACTCCCCAGGGAATGCAGCCTATCTGTGGCAACACAGTGGTGCAGTGCACACAAACAGTGTGTGCAAGAACAGAAAGTCACAGGTTCAAATCCCAGCTGGGGCTCCTGTCAATCCAGTCCACATATTTTTCCCACAACTAAACCGTGATAGTAAGGACAAACCTTTATTGCTGAGAACATACGCATGGTTAATACGCCTATATTTTACCCCACCGAGCACAGACACCATAAACAGGCGCATTACCTAGAGCAGAGTCTCCCAAATGCAGTCCTGGAGGGCCACACACCATTCAGGTTCCATGCTTCCTCTAATAAAGATGCCTGTGCTGCATATCTATGCACCACCCCCATGGTATGCAGATGTAGCTCATGCATATTCATGAGGGACAGCATGAAAACCCGAACAGTGTTTGGGACACCAGGACTGGAGTTGGGAACCTCTGCCGTAAAGCAGCAGCCAACAGGGGCAGACACACCCACACCCACACCCACACCCACAGGCCCCATTGGCCAATGCCTCCTGGAGAGGCAGGACATTGGGCCCTGCGTGCATCTCCCAATACTAGCACTTGCATACCTTAGCAATGCAACCCTACACCTGGGTATACGGTACACAGCTCTCAAACGTTTGCTATGAGTACTGGCAGTTAGAAATTCCTACGTTAAGCACAGTTTGCTGATTGAGCTCCATCATAACAATCATTCTGATGTCTGCGGTGTGTGCTTCAGGTCTGGTCTCTGACAGTGTTTACCACCCTGGGGAGTGACCCCCAACAGTATTGCGTACCATATCCATGCCTGTACTGTGCCCAGGACTGGTGTGGTGGGCATGGCTGCTGAACTCCTCTATAGTAGCACAATGCTGGCATAGGTGTCGGAGTGTGTGTCTGTCTAGACCAGAGCTACTCAATTCCAGTCCTGGTGGCCCGCAACCCTGCAGGTTTTTGGGATATCCCTAATGATATGCATGAGATATATATGCATTAGAGATAGCCTGCCAACCTGACTGGTGTTTGGCCCTCCAGGGCTGGATTTGGAGACCCCTGCCTTACACCTCTGTCATTTAAGATTGTAAGTGGGCAAGGTGCAGATGTCCAAGACATCAAAAAGGTTAGAATTTGTCACATTCCTCCTTGCTTCTCACCACCACCAAAATATTGTCTATTAGACAACTTTTTGGTGGTGTTGAGAATCTAGGAGGACTGTGACACATTCTATCTACCCTTTTGATGTCTAGAACATCTGTACCTTGCCCACTCACAATCTTAAATGACAGAGGTGTAAGGCAGGAGTCTCCAAATCCAGCCCTGGAGGGCCACAAACCAGTCAGGTTGGCAGGCTATCTCTAATGCATATATATCTCATGCATATCATTAGGGATATCCCAAAAACCTGCAGGGTTGCGGGCCACCAGGACTGGAATTGAGTAGCTCTGGTCTAGACAGTGTGTGGTGGCTGCAAACACCTTCCACAGCCCACACTTCCAGCACTGTTACCAGTATTGGCCTGACAATGTGCATAATGAGGAGCAAGGTACCATGGGTATAGCCTGGACAGGGTGGCCTGGCCAGGGTGCATCTGCACAGGGCATAGGGCACTGACTGGGACATTTTAGTGCCTGGCCACCACCTACACAGACAGGGTGACCTCAGTATGTCCTGCTTGGAGATCACTCTCACCCTGACTGTGCAGTGACAACAGCATGGCTAGGCACCCCCATAGTGCTATATAGTATTTCTTTCATGTGATATTTATGGGTTTCTTTTTGGGGCCCAGTCACTGACTTATCTGCTTGTTGTGTATGCTGACATCCCAGTTCTGGGTGCATGCATTTCCACCAGGAACATGCACTATGGATTAGCTAGCAGACTGTTTGCAGCTGGTATGTGTCTTGATAGAGTGGCTAGCTGCAGGACAATATCAGATAGTGTTGGGGTGCATCTTAGCATATCCAGGCCTAATGTCTGTCTGCTATTGTGTTATGGATTTGTACAGAGCTGTATTGACTGCCCTGTAGGGTGTCTGTTCCCCAGCAGTATTGGGGTTGATGGTTCCCTCTACTGCCACCATTGCAGGGAGGTAGAATGTGGATCTTTTGATGGGGGACCCTGTTTGCCACCCTCAGCTCTGGAGGAGGAGGGTGGTAATCCTCCTAGGGGCAATACCTGACTGAGACAGACATATCCAAGGAGTTTCAGCAAAAACCACCTATCTTACACATTAATACTGCTTTGTACGTGCATCATGGCCTATTTCTGCCATGGAAGGTGCTGTGGACCTGGTGCTGGGCACCTCACTGCACCCTCAGGGTGAGCACAGTACCCGCACAATGTGATGGTGTGTAGCTACTCTGTGCCAGTAAAACACACGGTCAGTACCCCCTACCAGGCCAAGGTGCTGTGGGGGTGGACATGGTCAGTTCCCCCTACCAGGCCAAGGTGCAGTGGGGGTGCATACCCCATCTTGTGTTTATCTGTGGACAGTTTATTTGCATGTGCAGTGCATCATGGGTACGGGAGTGCTAACCCTATCCTGGTGACCACAACAGACTGTCTGTGTGGTGACACGCAGGCTCTCTGCAGCCAGCCAGGGGCTTGCTAGCAGCTGTAGAGCTGTAGCCCAATGGTTATGTTGCTGCCTGTGTAGCCAGAGGTCATGGGCTACAACCCAAAGTGGGGTTATTTGATAGGGCTGCCCAAAGCATTATCTCTTTTTAATGTACATTTTTGCTGCCAGCAAAAACACCCTCAGCGTACTGTACCCATAAGGTGCCTCTGAGGGCGCTTTATAGGGCGCCCTATAGGGCACCTTATGGTTCCCGTCCATATAAGGTGCACTATACATTATCCTGTGATGCAACTTCTAGGGTGCCCTTTAGGGGACATTTTAGGGTGCCGTGGCGGACAGTGCACTTTATAATGTGCCCTATGGAGTGCCTTATAGGGTGGTTTATACGGCACCTTCAATTACGGCACGTGAGGGCGTGTTTGCTGGCAGCAATTAATAAAATAAAAATAAAGTGCTGCAGGAAACAAAACGTACATTGCAAAGTTGATGTTTCAGCCAGCCTTACGTATTAGGCACATTGGGGAGCAAACTCATGACCCCTGTATCAGCAGTCAGTGCCTTAACCATTGTGCTCGACTGCTGCTCCTCCTTGCATGTCAGCGCACCTACTTATGCTTTTCATTCCTTAAACTGCACAGTGCTGCCATCAAAAACAGTACTCTGACCTTGCGGTACTTTATATGGCACCCTATAAAGCGCCCTATAAGCAACATTCTAAGGTGCCTTGGCGGACAGTGCACTTTAAAATGTGCCTTATGGGGCGCCTTATGTTAACACGCTTTGAGAGTGCGTTTGCTAGTAGTGATAATTAAAATAAAAATAAAATGTCTCCTAAAGCAATCTTCCCCATAATACATAATGCCTCAGCCAGACTTGTTCATTGGGTACTGTGGGGGATTGAACCCCTGATCCCTTCACCATTGGTCAGTGTCTTAACCATTGTGCTGTGGTTTGGTTCCTGTGCTTGTACATCAGCGCTCCGCCTTATGCCGCCCAATATTAAAATTCCTCCTAAAGCAATAGCACACTGCCTTATGCACATCAGCCCTCCGCCTTATGCTGCCCAATATTGAAATGCCTCCTAAAGTAATACCTCAGCCAGCTGTCTTCATTGGGCACTGTGGGGAATTGAACCGCTGATCCCTGCACCATTGGTAAGTGTCTTAACCATTGTGCTGTGGCCCTGTTTGTCTACTTGCACATCAGCGCGCTGCTTATGCCTCACGCTCAGCTTTCTCATGCGCTAATGTGCGGGGCGCACATGGCGCCGCGCACCTTAGCGCATATTTAAATCCCGGTTTTTCTTTTTCAAACAGAAACGCCCACTCCTTATATGGCACCCGCACACTAGCGCGGCCCGCACATTACCGGGGTTTTAGTAAACATACCCCACAGTGTCCCACTGGTTGTCCTCCTTCCACCATGTCTCTGATATTCCAATCATATCTAACCTCTCATTTAGTGCTATATATTCTAACTCTCCCATCTTATTTTTTAGACTTCTAGCATTTGCGTACAAGCATTTTAGAGACTGTATTTTATTCATATTAATTTGGCTATTGGTAGACATGGATAATTTGGGATCTTTAAGCTCTGTCTGCTCTGTACTCGAGGACATTTGGGCTACTTTACTCTTTTTTGGAACCTCTCTGCTTTTGGTAGTATCCTTCAAGGATACATTCTTCCGAACCGTTCCACTCTTGGGCGACTGTCGGCTTTCCCCTATTATCTAGTTTAAAAGCTGCTCTATCTCCTTTTTAAAGGTTAATGCCAGCAGCCTGGTTCCATCCCGGATAAGGTGAAGCCCATCCCTTTGGAAGAGCCCCTCCTTTCCGCAGAATGTACCCCAGTTCCTAACAAATCCAAACCCCTCATCTCTGCACCATTGTCTCATCCATGCATTGAGACTCCGGAGCTCTGCCTGCCTTTTGGGTCCTGCACGTGGAATGTGAAGCATTTCGGAGAACGCTACCCTGGAAGTTCTGGATTTCAACTTCCTACCTAAAAGCCTAAATTTAGCCTCCAGAACCTCCCTACCACATTTTCCAATGTCATTGGTACTGACATGTACCAAGACAGCAAACTCCTCCCCAGCACTATCTAAGACCTTATCTAGGTGGCGAGTGAGGTCTGCTACCTTCGCACCAGGCAGGCATGTTACCAGGCGATCCTCACGTCCACCAGCCACCCAGCTATCTACATGCCTAATGATCGAATCACCAACTATAACGGCTGTCCTAACCCTTCCCTCATGGGCACATGGCCCTGGAGAAACTTCCTCAGTGCGAGAGGGTTTTACATCACCTGGAGGACAGGTCCTAGTTACAGGATCACTTCCTGCCACACCAGGGTGATGCTCTCCTGTCACGTGACCTCTCTCCTCCATGGCAACAGGGATGCTGCCAGACTGGAGTTGGGACTTCAGGACTATATCACTGTAGGTCTCGTCTATGTACCTCTCTCTGTCTTTCTTGTTTTCAAAGTCTGCTCCTCTAGCCTCTAGAGAACAGACTCGTTCCCTGAGAGCAAAGAGCTCCTTGCACCTAGTGCACACGTAAGACCTCTCACCAACTGGGAGAAAATCATACATGTGACACTCAATGCAAAAGACTGGAAAGCACCCATCTCGCTGCTGGACTGCTGTCTGCATCTTAGTTTTAAGTTTTTGTTTAGATCTTTAAGTTCTTTACTTACTAAGGGTTGCTATGGATATTTATACCAATAAAACTGTACCTAATACGTCTAATATACCTTGTTCACCTGAAGCTTAATTAATCTCAGGTCCTTAGTGTATTACTGATTTGGATAACGAGCTTCACCTGAGAGCATCTCCTATCTTTTAAGATGTGTAAGTACCTATAAAGCTACGATTATCCCAGGGGTGGGTGGGTGGGTGTGGGGAGGGAGTGAGGGAAATAACACTTATTAAAAGTGGGCTGCTACACAGTACCCTGTTCTGTGCTGCTGAGGTAAGCTATATTCTGATTTGATTTAAATTATAGCTCTTTGCTGCTGCTAGGCTCTAACTTATTATGAAATTTAAACTACAAGCTCTCTGCTGGGTTCTAAATTTAACCAGAAAGCTCTCTTCTGTGTTTTAAATTTAAATTAAAAGTACTTTGCTGATACTAGGCCCTGAGTGACTATTAAATTAAAACTACAAGCTCTCTGCTGGGTATGAAATGTAACCAGAATGTTCTCTTCTGTGTTTTAAATATAAAATTAAACTGCTGCTACAAGGCCCTGACTGATTTAACAAAAAATAGTGGGTTCACAGAATAAATAGCTTTAATAGAAATAATTCCCTTCAGAAAATTCCCAGAAGTATATACTCACAATTGCAGATCTCTCTCCAGAAGTAACAGTCCCCTGTTCTAGTCCTTCTAGGTAGTGTCAGGGGTTAGGTTGAAGGCTTGTTGAAAGAGATGGGTTTTGAGTGCTGTTTTAATTTCAAAAAAGATGATTCAAGATGTAGGGTCAGTGGAAGTGGATTCCATAACGAAGGACCCGGGATAAAAATGTGGAGTTTCATGTCAAGATGAGCCTTTGATGGAGGAGGTAAGTAGCGTTGATGTGCATGCAAGGAGCGTAGGGAAAGAGTAGGCACATATGGAATAATGTAAGAGGGGTACTAGAGTTAAGTTCTTGTGGATAAAGGTAAGAAGCTTGTATTGAGAGCTATATGGTAAGGGAAGCCAATAGGATTGGATAAATAATGGGGTGACATGATTGAACCACATTGAAGGAGTAGTGGAGAAGATGGATAGCAGTGTTTTGAACTGATTGTAGGCATTTCAAATGGTATTGTGGTAATCCAGAGTAAAAGGTATTACAGTAGTCCAGTTTTGAAATAACTAAGGAAAGCAGAAGGGTGGCAATAGCAAATGATGGGTAAATAGGAGCAGATGGTGTGGATTTAGTAGAGGGAGAAAAAACAACAATGAATGGTAGTACTGATATGGGATTGGGAATAGAGAGTGCAAGCAAAGATGACTCCCAAATATATGAGTGTTGAAACTGTAGATATAGCAATGCCTTCAAGAGATGGGGAAACAGAGGGAGGTGTAAATGCGCCAGATAACCATAATACCAACGCCTTTGTGGGGTTGAGCTTCAAATTTTGGGTTCTCAGAAAGGAGGATACCAGGCTGAGACAGGCATTAGCAGAGGTAAAATCAGGAGAACTAGGATGAGTGTGAAAAAGCAGCAAGATGTCATCCACATAGAAATATGTGAACACACCCTGCTGCTGAATAAGCATGGCAAGTGGAGCATGAAAAGCATTCAATAGAAGAGGGGCCAACATGGATCCCTGCTGGGCCCCACAGGGAAGAAGAAAATTAGAAGAGAAAGCAGATTGGAAGTTGGCATTATATGTATGAAGAGAGAGAAAGGAGTAGAACCAATGGAGTACTGTAGACCTCAGACCAGCGGAAGAAAGGCATGACAGAAGTAAAGAGTGGTGAACTAAACCAAAGGCACTGGAAAGATTGAGTGATACTGCGAGAGTAATATTGCCTTTCTCCAACGACATACGAATTTCATCGACAACCGAAAGCAGAATAGCGTCTGTGCTGTGGCCCAGCCTGATTGATGGTGGTGGAGAAAATTTGTGTGTTCAAGATGATGTAAAAGTTGTGCAAAGACAAGTTTTTCTAGAAGTTTGGTCATAAATGGGAGATTGGAAACTGGGCGGAAGTTAGCAGGACATGCCGGGTTAAGGGTGGGGTTTTTCAGGATAGGCCGGATCACAGTGGTTCTCCAGGATAAAGGGAAAATACCTGATGAAAGACTATTATTGAAAAGGTTTAAGATATATGGAAGAAGTGTCAAAGAAGTTTCAGAGATCCATGTGGAGTTGTTCGAGGGGAGGAAGAAATTACTCTTTCCAGAGCAGACATGGTGATTGGATTAAATCGAGACCAAGTGTGGGGATGAACAGAGTTAGGTAAGCCATCTGAAGGACCAATAATGGAAGGGTCCTCTATAATGGGAGGAGAAAGAAGAAAGCTGACAGGAGGAAAATGTTGGTGAAGGGAAGAGATTTTGTCTGAAAGGTACTGAGCCAGAGACTCTGCCGAAGGTGCAGTTGTTAGTGGAAGAAGAGAAAAGGAACAGAAAAGAAGAGAAACTATAGTTTGCGCTTATTGTTAGCTTTGTTGATAAGTTGACCATTGTATTGTTTCTTTGCTGCAATAATGGCTTGGCGATAACTAATGTGACTATTCCTAAACAAGACTAGAGTGGAAGAAATACGGTGACAATGCCATAAGCATTCAGCTCTATGTAATTGACAATGGAAGGTCCAAAGTCCTACATGGTACCAGGGGTGCCGATGGGATGATCATGGATGGGAGGAAGTATATGTGGGACACAGACTATCAAGGGCATTCTTGAGAGTCTGTTTCCACATAAAAGCCGGATCATCTGGTGAACGGAGATGAAAATCTGGTGAAAAAAGAGTGTCTGCAGATAGAAAAGCCTGAAGTGTGGATATGGGCATTGGCCCTGTTAGGCACCCGCCTAGGGCCGTGAGGTGTGGGTTGCCTTATTAAAGAAATAGTCAGTAGCCGTGTAATTAAGGCAAAAGAAATAATTTGGGTTTTATTCCCCGTCCCACATAGGATTCTTTATGAACAGCACAAAGGAACACAAAAGAAAAACTGTTTCTTCACAGTATAGAAAATAAACTTTTCGCCAGCACAATGTATCACAGAACTCTTGCTTACCTGGCTAACATAGGGATGTAATTTCATCAGACAGACAAAGCGTGCAATCCATGGAATCCGGTTCTATATCACACTCCTGGTTTTCCCATTGCATCTGCTCATAGTCTGTATTTGGAGGCACATAACAATCTTTACAACTGAAACCCTCACAGCTGTTCCCTTGAGTGACACTGGTTATTCTATTTGGTAAGTGCTCTATATCAACAGGGTTCAAGAGTCCTGTGCTAGGAACGGTCTCTCTCAGGTTCCTTCTCCAATAGGTATTTTCCTCCCAACTACTGGGTTTTGCTCTGCTGGCAATGCCTGGCTTTTTCCCTCTAGCTACAACAGGGTACTTAGCTTTTGTCCCTGGGTAATGAGCTTCTCTCTCTGGGCTTTGGCTGGCTCCTCTCCAAGACTTCCACGTCTCTGTAGCCAGGTCCAAGCTGTAATCACTTTCTGAAGAGAGTCTGTGTCTGCTGCCTCTTGCTACCGGGACACTTCCTTTACTTCCTGGTTCTAGCAAGGTCTGCTGGTTGAGAGGACTTCCTTCCTCTTGATTACTCACTCTCCAGTCTCCCTCTGGCTTGGGAGACTCCTCTGCAGCTACAGCCTGCTCCACCCTTTGGCTTCTGCTCCTGCCTTTGCTGCCTTGGCTCCAGCCCCTCCCTTTGCTCTCCTACTGGGCTTTCCCTGTAGTTTTTATGCTCCTGTTCTCTGCATGTTGTACGTGCCCTTCCACTCAGGTGAGCTTGATTAGCCTTTTGGCTTCCTGCTGCGTCACCTTTGGTGAAAGGAAAGTTTTCTCCACTATACTTGGGCTTTTTGAAAGCTGAATATGTTTGATGCCTATGTGTTTGTGAGGTAAGCTCTTCCTCTTTTCCTATTAACATAGGCTCTGAGCTAGCCATTTCCTCATATAACATAGGCTCTGTACTAGTTACCTCATCACAGCATATACTGAGCTGATCTAAATGAGGAGCCATAGGAAGTTGGAATGAGAGAGGAAGCAGGATGCGATAAGCAGAAGAAGATACAGTAATCATCTATCCAGGGTAAGGCAAGATTGTGAACATCAGAGAGATATATTTTGGAGTGCAAAGAAGTAATGAAGAGGTCCAGTGTATGCCCCGCAATGTGGGTAGGGAAAAGGATACGTTGAATAAGGGCCAAATCTGACAGAAGAGAAAGAAATTGTTTATCCCAGACTGTAATAGGATGATCAATATGATAATTGACATCCCCTAAGATAAGCAGATCTGGGTATACCATAACTGTTTCCAGTAGAATAGCAGAGAGAGAATCCCATGATGAGGACGAAGAGGGAGGTTCGTAGACCAAGAGAATACGATTTGTGTAGGGAAGGGGTATCTGGAGAAGAAGTACCTCAGAGTAATGTAAGGTGGCAGAGGCAATTTCAATTATGGCCAAGGACTCATGGAACATGAATGCTATCCCACATCTGGCTCTCGAGGAACGAGAGATTGATCATGCAGTAAAGTCAAGCGGGAGGGAGTAATGTAAAATAGGTCCCTTGCCACCTCTAAGCCAAGTCTCTGTGAGAAAGAGAAGCTCCAAATTACAATGTACCAAAAGATCATTTACAAGGGCTGTTTTAGCACATATGGACCAGCAGTTCAACAGTGCAGAGGGGATAGAAAGGAATGGTGTGACAGAGGAAGTCAAGGACGTGACATCAGGTTAGGAGGAAGTTGTTGTTAGACAGGGAAGCAGGTTACCCGGAGAATGAGCATATCATGGACGGGTAGAACGGGAGGTGGGGGGGGGGGGGGTTGGATGGTTACCCCAAATCACCGGAATCAAAAACAACATAAAGAATAACAAATGTATCTGTAATATCTTAACAACACACCAATAGAGACTAAACCTGGTGTAAGGGTGCCCTGGTACCTGACAGACAGCTCCTTCCAGGACACCATGCTTGATCAGCAGATGGAGGCCTCATACTCCTCAGAAGAAAATCACCAGCCACCATTACCCTTCATTTCATAGTGGTCACTGATAGGACACCTTTTGGGTTTTGATCTTCATATCCTCCAGTAGCTGGGATGTTCTCACATCATCCACTTCCAGAGCTATTTGAGGGAAGGTGGAGTTTGAATTTGAGGGAAGGTGATTTTCAAAATGAAACATGGTCATCTATTTACCCAGCTTTATAAAATGGGTCTAGGGATATCTCCATGATTTGTACATTTATGCGCCCATGAATAGACTTCTAAAATACTCCCCATATTATTTTTTTTAAATGACTCATTTTGGCCTGCCCTTTACAGGAGAGCATGAGGGTGACATTCCCCTTAATCCCTCAATGTGCACTTCCCTCTCTACATGTTACTGCAGCAAATATTGCATAATAGAGTGGAGGAGTGGCCTAGTGGTTGGGGCAAGGTACTTCAGGCCAGAAGGTTGGGGGTTCAAATCCCACTAGAGGACAGCAACCTTGGGCTGGAAGGACTGGGGTTTCTAGTCCCACAGGTGCTCCTTGTGATCTTGGGCAAGCCACCTAACCCTCCATAGCCCATGTTCCCTGTAAATAATTATCTCCAAGTTATAATGCCCTGTTCAATGTAATTTCAGTTTGTTCAATGCAAACCACACTGATGCAGAATAACATGGTATATAAGAGAATTAAATAATAAATATATAATTAATTAAAAGTGGCATGATGTCCAGGTTTCCTAAATAGCCAGATTACACATACATGGACAACATTTTGAAATATAAGTAAGAACTCCCTCAAGATACCAGGGTTCCTTTGTTGATTTTTCACATGTACATATTTCTAAAATCACCTCCCCATGGCACATGGATTCTCTTTCCCATATGTTCCTGTCTTTCATGGATTGATTTGATATACTGTACACATTTAATATGAGGGATGGGGTATGTTGATTTAAAATCAGACATACACATGCCCATCTTCTCCTTTTAGATTGTCATGCACTTGCAGACGTTTTCACTTGTATGACACCAAAACCACATAAATTGTATGCTCACATGTGCATATAGTTATGTGTGTGGACAAGATAGCACATATTTTATTTGTGTGTCATGTGTAAGTATTCATGGGAACATTATTTGAGTGAGTTCAGGGGCAGGGTCTCGAAGTACGTACATATTTTATGAAATACAAGTGTATATGTAAATTTCTATGAGAATATGTGCACTATACAGAGTGGAGGAGTAGCCTTCTGGTTAGAGCAACTCTCTAGTACCTAGTACAGAAGATTAAGAGTTCATTTCCCACTGGTACTCCTTGTGAACTCAGGCAAGTCACTTTACCCTCCATTGCCTTAGAAGAAAAGGTCTGGCAATCCATTGCCAAGAAAACTCAGAAGCAGCTGGGTTGTCAGGAGTCAGCACTGACTTAATGACACAAAAAATAAAACTGAAATATTGGGTATAGGTCTAAGTGGCTAGTTTATAAAGGCACCTATGCTGCATTTATGAAATGGGCACATTTCTACATATGAGCCTTGTTATAAAATTAGCTTCTACATGACTAGAATCATCCAGTTCAATGAGTATAATCAGGGACTACAAATACCACAGTGCACTGAGGATGTAAGCAACATTCCCACCAAGCTGGGAGGGAGAACTCCTGCCAGTAGGGGTAGGTGCTGCGCTATTGCAGCACCTTCCCCTATTTACAGCAGTGAAGGTTGAGGACTCCCGCATAGCCTGACAGGAGGGAGAAAGTTGAAATCCAGACTGACCTGAAGGGGGCTATTTTAAAAGCACTATTCACAATTTGGACATCCGCAAATGGGCATGCAGATGTCCAAATTACAGAGATGCCTCTGGAGCCATTTTAGAAGCCAAATCTGTGGATGTCCCCAGGGCAAGTATATCCAAGTCTGAATGGGGGTATGGCAGAGGTGTTCCTTAGAATCTGGACATCCCTGCCTGATCTCAGCGCTGCGTACATCTTATAGTGCTACACAAATGAGTAGGAGTAGTAGTAGTAATTGAAGCTCCCTGGATGTCCTCCTGAAACACTTCAAAACTTGCACCCATTCCAGGCATGAACAGACATCCGAAAAGTGCCGGTTTTGCCAGGCAAACATCAGGAAGGTGTTGAGAAAGAGCTATACTAATACCCTCTTATATTTTAGACTATATCAATGAACACTGACGGGGAATGGGGGCTCATGTTTTCACTTTGCTATGCCACTGGATGTCTCCTTATGCTAGCTGGCCTGAGATGGACGCTCCCAACCCAGGCATCCCTACTAGGGACATCTATTTAGCCACCTGCATGCACATCCAAGATCGGGGATGTCTATGTTCCTGAAAAGAGCCGGAGACATAGATATCCCTGGAGTTTTACTGCACTTTCTGCCTTGGATATCCTCAATTTAACTTGGATGTCCTTTCTAAAATCCTCATCAAAATGTTCCTACTGGAACTAAACAAGTTATTATCAGCTCTGAGTAATACCAGCAGCAAATCACCTGTCTCAGACAGCAGAAAATGTGAAAGCAAATGCAGGTTTCTTTTCTCCCCCTCTATCTGTTCACTTTTTTCAAAAGAAAGAATTGAGCCGTAGCCTACTCCGGTAATTTCTTGCTTCTTCCTTTTATGCCATGACTAAAGCAGCATAGTGCTGAGAAACCTTGATTAAGCAAAATAATTAAAACTAAGCTGGAATCAGTACAGCAGCAATCTGCTGGATTCCTCTGGTAGAAGAATTATTGGAACAATTCCCTCCTCTCTGCCTCCTTCCGTCTCCCTCACCTTGATCATTATTGGATTACAAGCAGCACTGTTCACACACACATATATATATATATATATATATATATATATATATATATATATATATATTTTAATAATGAAGAAAAACACTAAAAAAAAGCTTGTGTCTCTAATTTAACTAATATCATGAATTCTTTTGTAGTAAGCTTTCCTATCATTTTCTCTCTGCCACTGCGTAATTTATGGTAATAATTTAGCTTATGTTTCTATGTTTACCTGATAGCAAAATCAATTGAAAAGTGATGCGTTAATGACTGTTGGAGTGTACATTTTATTTATGTTACATTAAAGAGATAAATAAATTCATGTTAAAACAAAGATTTAAAAAAACCCTCTTCCAGCTCAGCCTCAAAGGTAGCATTTCCTATTTGTTTAATGCATAGACCATCAATCCCATGGGCTCCTAGAACTCTGGCTGTTAATTGAAATGAAAATGATTTGCTGCAAGCAGTTGACTGCTCAAGATCCTGTGGCAAGTGGTCGCAGCAATTAACTTTACTCTGGGCTAGATGAAGGCATAAGCAAACTAGGCACATGCCTAGGGTGTAAGTGGTTGTGGTATCCCTGCCAGATGAGCTTAGAATTCAGGAGATTAGCAATGCCAGCAGTCTAGATTTTTTCGGAACTGTACAGATTTTTGCATTAATGACTGGAAGCCAGAAGATTGGGGACAGAGTCTGAAAAATACTAATTCCTGTGTGAATGAGCCCGTTCTGCTTGCTTCCAGTGGAACTAGCAGCAGCACCTACAAGCAAATCAGTTCCACCCACCAATCCCATGCAGGAAGGGACCAGAAGAGGTGTCACAGAGACTGGGTAGAATGCAGCCATTGAAAATCACTAGGGGCAAGAACAGTGGAAGGAAATTCTAGTCACAGGAAGAAAAGGTATGAGCAGGGAAAGGTTCTGGGCTGTGCAACTGAGGCTTCTATATGGGGGAGAGGGGGGCTGAATTGTGCAAGGGACACTAGACTGAACTTGAAGAGAACCAGTCAGGGTTTGGGGACGGGGGTGCAAAGCATGTGTAAGAATGGGAGAAGAATGAGTGCGAAGCATCAGCAGAGCCAGCCCAACCATCAGCAAACTAGACGACTGCCTATGACAGAAGATTCTTGGGGAGTGGGGCTTTCAAAGCTAAACAATTGAGGGGGTGGGGGTAATGATTAAGGTTTCCCTAGGGCACCAACACCTTGAACCAATTCTGGGGCCGGCCCTGAGCATGAGGAGACTGCTGCAAGCTGAGGAAAATAGCTAGCAGCATTAATCATGTTTATCCCCCTCGGTTTCCCTGAAGTGTTGATAGACTCTTGCTCTTTTCTTCTATAGGAATTAAAGACTCCTTAACCCTTTCTAGATCAGTAAGTAGATGTGAAGTGGCATTTTAGAAGGAACCTCTAGGAAGAATCTGGGACATCAAGTCGAATATCCAAAAGCCAGCAGTGCCTTCTGGAATCACGGCATCCTTACTCCGAATCATGAATGTCCAAGTAATCGTTTCTGGAGATGGGCCTACGTAGATAGCAAGGCTGAGTACATGCATGGCTGTTGGCTTTTTTACAAACGTGGACATCTCTGAAATGCATGCTCGCAGAACCAGGTACTTGGACGTCCTACCCTTGGTAGGTCAGAAGGAAGGTGTCTATTTTATGAGACTAGCAAGTCTTGCCCTGCCATTTCAGATACCCAGACATGAAATGGAGGGCCAGTAATATGGATTATGTATTTATGGGCAGGTTTCTTCAGCCAGGAAATAGTAACCATGGCATTTTGCTTTTCCCCTAGAAGCATTGTAGCCATTAAATGAGCACTTTATTGCACCATATTCATGGTTAGGAGCAGATATAGGCAGGGATGCTTCAACATCCAAGGCCTGACATGCTTGAGTTGTTCTGAAATCGCACGGCAACATGCAATTCCCTTGATCCACCCAGGACACAGCTCCACCATGCCCCTGTGGTACATGGATGTTCACACCCTAGGAACATCTATTTACCCGCCTTTCTGGGACATCTCCGTGATTTGCACATCTAAGTGCCCATTTTCTGATACCCAACTCATGAAGAGAACTTCTAAAATATCCCCTATTGTATGTTTTCTGTATACATGTGACTTTGGTTGTCCCTGTGTGTTGTTCTCTCTCACTTCCCAAATCTTCCAAAAATAAATTTGACCGAGTCTCTAGGAATAATATCTCTCTTTTCCTCCAAAAGGCTTGTTCTTTCATTTTGTTCTATCACTGGCCGGGAAGTGTGGTGCTCAGTTCTGAAGATTGCACAGTCCTGGCTCACCTCAGGACGTCCTCACAGAATGAAGTGGTAGTCTTCTTTCTCCCTGAAGGCAAACCAAAAAACAAAAATCCTAACTAAAATAAATAAAAGGGTTTTATTTCAAATTTATTAGTTACAAACCGTTTGTATTTTTCCTTTACTTTTTACTTTTTTTCCAGTTGTTTTTCTTACTCTTTAGCACTGTCCCTAACTAATTTTTAAAAAAGTATAATTACTGTATTTTTCCTTAAATAACCAGGAGACTAGAGCTGTCCTGAAGTTCATTCAATCACAATTTTGAGCTTCTCTCACTCCATAGGTCCTGCCAGTACTGCAAGTGTCAGGCATTTTGCTTCATGTTTAGCTCAGTTCTAGTAGGATCTCCAACTACCTATTCTAGAATCATGCTGGATTTTGAATTTTCCTATAAATAAAATAGCTATTCATTTCAATTAAAATGAATCCCTTCAGTGTATAATTTGCTCAATACTCTCAAAAATCACAAAAGATGTCCCCCCCCCAAAAAAGACTTCCCAATGCAATCCCAGGGTCCTGATATCCTCCCTGTCAATCCCAGTCCTTCAAAAGCTCTGCAGCACATTTAAGCATTTAAACCACTCTTAAACAATTTTTCTGTGTCCCAATCTCTGTCTCTCACTCTCTCCTCTCTAACCAGTTCTCACTTTCAGAAAGTTATCATTTTATTTTATTTTTCATCAGTACCTGCCAGCCTCTCTTTATTCCAGTCCCTAGTCTTTTAAATGCGGTTCACAGCCTCTCTCATCTCGCAACCCTGCCATTGAGGTTCTGTGCTTCATGCTGCACTGGGTCTACATATTTTATGCTGTTGCTGCTTTAACATTTTCTCTATGGCTGTCTGTGCCGCTTACAGTCCTGGCTCCCTCTGCCTGTGCCATCCATGGCCATGGCCTCTGACTCACCCCAACCTCAATAAACTGTGGCTCCTGCCAAAATGGCCTTATCACTGCCACCGTATTCAGGCTTTTGGACTTGTTTGAGAGTTGCAGTTTGTCATAAGAAGCCAGAGTTGCACAGGAATGGTGAATGGTTGCTTCATCACGATAACACCCCAGCTCACGCATCACCTCTTGTCCAGCAGTTCTTGGCCAAACACCAAATCAGGCAAGTCTGTCAGCCTCTGTACTCAGCTGACCTCGCACCCTGTGACTTTTTGTTTTTTCCAAAACTAAAATTACCACTGAAAAGAAGGAGATTCGACATGTTGGAGACCATTAAGCAAAATTTGACAAGCAGCTTCACAGCATAATGAAAAAGGCATTTCGAAATTGTTTCCAGCAGTGGCAGGAACACTGGAGGAAGTGTGTTTCATTGGAAGGAGACTACTTTGAAGGAGACAGAGTGTAATAACTGTCAGGGTTATACTACTTGTATTATTGTACAGTCTTGATACTTTTTGATCGCACCTCACATATACTTTCTCTTGGTGAGCAATTTCTCCAAATGGGTTGGTTTTGTACATGTTAAAACAGAGAGAGGAGAAGGCCATAGCCATGCAACAGAAATTTCATTTCATTTATTAAAACTTGATATACCGTCCTTAGTGGGGACAGCAGAGCAATGTACCTAAAACTAATAAATAAATTAAGCAAAAGTAAGAAAGGAACACCAAAAATTCAGATCGGAAAGTAACACAGAAGAGACAAGATTATGGAAAAATGAAGTGGGGAAGCAAAGGAGATACTGGGGGAAAGCAGTGGGGATACAAGGGGATATGGGAATGTCTGGAGCTGGATGCAGAAGGGATTAGGAGAGATCATTTGGAAGGTCAAACGCTGTGCAGAACAGATGGGTTTTGAGCATTGATTTAAATTTTGAATATGTAGGCTCAAGACGGAGGGGTGAGAAAAGGTTGTTCTATAAGAAAGGGCCCAGAAAGTAGAAGGGCAGAGTGACGGATGAATTCTAGATATGCCTGAGAAGAAGAAGGAAGAAAAAAACAATTCATATGAAGTGAGCGAAGGGAGCGATAGGGAGTATGTGGTATGATGAAAGAGGAAAGATAAGGTGTAGTGTCAGTATAGAGAGTTTTGTGGACCTGGGTAGGGATTTTGAATTGTATGCGGAAGGAAATGGGGAGCCAGTGTAAATGGTACAGGATGGGAATTTACATGAGTTACATAATCAAAGCTGGATGTGTGAAATATTAATCTAGCGGCAGTGTGTGGAATGAACTGAAGGCAATTGAGTTCACATAGAGGAAGACCAGCCAGGACACAGATACAATAGTCAAGATGAGAAAGAACAAGAGAGACAACCAGAGTGGTTAAGGCAGAAGTGGAAAGGAAAGACTGAACAGTTCTGATATGATGAAGGGGCAAAAAGGAGCGTTGGACAATCAGAATAATAGTGTGCATGGAAAGAGAGTGAGGAATCTAGAATAACATCAAGGTAAGCGGTAAGGGACAAAAATGTCCCCAAAAGATGATTTTATTGGAGGGACCCATCTCAGTTGAGTTTTGGCAAACACACCTGAGGGCAACTTAAAACCAATTAGTAGAAGTGCTGTGACTTCTTTATTTATTTATTTATTCATTTATTTAACAGCTTTTATATACCACCTTTTCACTGAATCAAAGCAGTTTACATTGTAACTCACACTTTTACATAGAACTTGTTATGAAACTCTATGGGGAGGGGGGTGACATGCAAGGGATGCTCTGAAGCATAACTTATTTACAATGAACATAAGTATATACTATGCAGGATGTGGTGGGAGTTTCACTGTTCAAGAGTTAAGTGAGTTCATTGAATTGGTCAATGAAGAGTAATGTTTTTAGTTGTTTTCTGAAGTCCTTCATGTCAGTGGTGGACCTTAATTTCGCAGGGAGAGAGTTCCAGATGTCAGGTACGGCAAGCGAGAATGCTTTCCTCGTAGTGGAGTTATTTGGTCTTCTGTATGTGCAGGGTATAGGAATGGTGTTGATCATGCTCTGTCTCTTAGGTCTGTTGTGACTAATGCAAAACATCTCCTCTAGAACTCCAGCTGACATGTTGTTTCTTATCTTGAAAACTGTCAGGGCAGATTTGTATCTAGCACGGGCAGTGATTGGAAGCCAAATGGAGTTGTTGTAAGAGAGGCATTATATGGTCTTGATTATTTGAATCAGTGATGACTCTAACAGTAGTATTTTGGACCAGTTGTAAGGATCTTGTTGTTTGCTTTGGTAGTCCTTGATAAATTGCATTGCAATAGCCTAGAATAGGGGTTATAATCGCTTGACATACTGATCAGAAATGGTCCTTGTTGAGAAGGGGCTTGAGTTTTCAAATGGTGGCAAATTTATATAGTCCATTCTTAGTGATTCTGTTGATGAGTGGTTGTAAACTTAGATGGTGGTCAAGTGTTACTCCAAGGTAGCGAACGTCATCCTTGATTGGGATGGTAGAGTATGCCACCGACATTGAAGTAGGGAGGATGGAAGATGTATTCCTTATGATGATTACAGCCTCAGTCTTTTTCATGTTTATGTGTAGGTTATTGTTGGAAGGCCAGATGGATATCTCTTTGAGACAATTTATAATGGAAGAGTGGTCTAGAGAGTCTATGGTGATTGGGGTGTATGCCATGATGTCGTCAGCATAGATAGCGTATTGTAACTTGTGCTTTTTGAAGATGTTGCAGACTGGCCATATGTAAATGTTAAATAGAAGGGCAGATAGGGAGGATCCTTGTGGGACCCCCTCTGCTGTGTGAAATGAAGCAGAGGTGTGTGATCCTACTTTGACCTTCTGTCGTCTGTCACTGAGGTATGATTGGAACCAATTGTGGGTAGTGTTGCATAGGTCAATATCTATTAGTCTGTTCAAGATGATGTTGTGGGATACTGTGTCAAAAAGCAGAGGAAATGTCAATGAATACTAGCAGGAAATGTTGTCAATACCTCTGAGTAGGGTGTCAAGAAGGTAGATGAGTAGGGTCTCCACACTGTGGTTAGGGATAAAACCATGCTGATGCGAGTTCAGTGGAGCATGTGTGTCCGGGTGATCCTGGAGCTGTCTTTGCATGATCTTCTCAATAATCTTGGTCAGAAAGGGGAGGCTGGAGATAGGTCTATATGCAGCGGGATCTGTGGGGTCCGGTGTTGGTGTTTTCGGGATTGGACGGATTGTGGCTTCTTTGAGTTTGGTGAGCATGTAACCTTGGTTAGGGAGGCGCCTATTAGTCTGTGGATTTCTTTGATCAGTTCTTCTTTTGTTGACTTTATCCATGCCACCGGGCAGGGATCTGATGGAGCTGTGCTGGAGTTTAGCTCAGTGATGGTGCAAGTAACCTGCTCAGTTGTGGGGATGTAGAATTCACTCCACCTGCTTGGTAAGCTAGGACATGTGTTCAGAAAAGGAGAGGAGGTATTAATGGGGTCTTGGGTTCTCGGGGGGGGGGGGGAGTGTTCTTGGCAAGGAGGAAATCTCCAAATGTTGGTGGGTGAATCTTGACTTCGTCCTTTTGTGATGGTTCTTTTGTAAGGGACCGGACTATCTTGAAAAGTTCTCTTGGCTTGTTGCTAGCCTTTAAGATGAGGTTGGTATGGTATTGCTCCTTTTGACTGTTGATAAAGCTGTTGTAGTTCTGTTGCATTATTTGGTATTATTGTAATGTGATTTCTGAGCGGTCACATCTCCATTGCCGCTCCTTCTGGCATAGATTTCTTTTAGTCATTCTTACTACCTCAGATTACCAGGGGACAGGATTTCTTCTAGTGCTCCTTTGATTTGTGTTGTCTTGGTCGGGGACTCTAGCAGCGGTGCTGATGGTGGTGTTCCATATGTCATTTGCTTTGTCGAGATTAGTGCAGTCCTGGGGGAGGTTATTTAATATGTCACTGAGGAATTTGTCTCTGTTGAATCCCTTGAATCTTCTTGTTGCTGTCCTCTAGTGGGATTTGAACCCCTGACTTTCCGGCCTGAGGTACCTTGCCCCAACTACTAGTATGATGAAGAGAACCAAAATTTGTTGGTTTGATATAGGTCTGTGCATCTTTGCTGTAGTGTAAGAGAGTATTGGTGAGTGCAACAGGGTTAGAGTGCACTACTTACTGTATGATGTCTTCTATCACTGACTGCGGGGCTGTTGTGGGAGGGCTGGGGGTGGCGTCAGGAGGCAGGGCCTTTGTAGAATAAATTGGTTAAACCAAATTGCTGTACACAACTGAATAAGGACATTTTTGTTTTACGGCTGTGGTCCTTCTTTGCTCTTTGTATGTTTTTATTTGGACTGGTCCAATGCAGAGATTTCCCTTCTTCTTTGTTTTATATCCCTTAGTTTTGCACATACCATGACATTAATGAGCCTCACTCTTAAGTCGGGGTAAGTGAAGTATGAGCTCAGTCTCTCAGATTTACTGCTAATGCTTGCCTTAGTACTTGCATTATGCCAAAGAAAGCTTCCTTCTGGAGTTCATAAGATGTAACATGTATGAATAGTTTGTCAAGATGCGACTGCAAGTTCTTTATCAGGCCTGTGACTCCGAATAAGATAGGACATATTTCTATGTCTTTCTGCTACATTTTCCTGGTCAATGACTGCATTTCTTGGTACTTGAGGATCTTTCTACTGCTCTGTGTATCAGTATTTGAGGATATCCTCTATCCTGAAGTCTTTTGCTCAAATCTTTAGCATGCTTATGAAATTCGGTAATGGTTGAACACAATCTCCTAATTCTCAAAAGTTGTCCAAAAGGAAGTCTTCTATGCAAGGAACTAGGATGATAACTGGAATATTGAAGCAGCACATTATGCTGTACTGGTTTTCTCTACAAAGTAGTACATAAATTAGAACCGTTCTTATGCCACACACTAAACAAAGAAGGACTTCATGAGCAAAGGCCAAGGAGGACCCCACTGCTCAAAGATAGACATAAAAAGGCACGCCTGATCTTTACCCAAACCCACCTTGAGAAACCGCAATACTTCTGGGAAAATGTTCTGTTGATAGATGAAACCAAACTTGAGCTCTTTGGCAATGCAGATGAGCAATACATTTACAGGTGAAGAAATGAAGCTTATAAGGGAAAAAAAACCCTTCCTACAGTTAAACATGGTGGAGGCTCCATAATGTTGTCGGGTTGTTGTCCTGCCTCTGGAACTGGAGGCCTGAAACATATTAGGCATGGAGGAGTGGCCTAGTGGTTGGGGGCAAGGTGCTTCAGGCCGGAAGGTCAGTGGTTCAAATCCCACTAGAAGACAGCAACCTTGGGCCAGAAGGACTGGGGTTTCTAGTCCCACAGGTGCTCCTTGTGGTCTTGGGCAAGCCACTTAACCCTCCATAGCCCATGTTCCCTGTAAATAGTTATCTCCAAGTTATAATGCCCTGTTTAATGTAATTTCAGTTTGTTCAATGTAAATCGCACTGATGCAGAATAGCATGGTATATAAGAGAATGTAAATAAATAAAAAATATTAAAAGAATCATGAAGTCAAAGGACTAGCAAGATATTTTGGAGTGACATATGCTACTCTGCAACTTTTATATCGCACGGAGTCTGCTACCGCTGTTTAGTAAACATCCTCCCTAGTGTCAGAAAGCTTGGTCTTGGTCGAAGGTCATGGGTCCTCCATCAGGACAATGACTCAAAACATGCATCGAAAAGTACAAAAGAATGGGTAAAAAGGAAAAATGGACTGCATTAAACTGGCCAGCAATGAGTCCTGATCTCAATCCAATCAAGAACCTTTGGAAAGAGCTGAAATCGGCTATTGGTAAAAGGAATCCTGGAAACATTTATGAGCTGGAACAAATCACAGTTGAAGATTGGGAGAAACTACCAGCAGACAGATGTACAAAACTTATAGATGGCTACAAGAAATGTTTGGAGGCTGTCATCACTGCCAAGGATTGTGCAACTAAATATTAGTGAAGGGTGTCATTAATCCTACCAAGGTCATATTTTTTTCTCTGAAATTATTATGTCTAAGTTGCACAGATATTTGTTTTTGTTGTAATAGTATGTTTTTGAACATACTATTAAAATACTATGATGACATATAGTTGGAATATTTCCAATTATTTCTCAAGAAATTGTATGCAACATACCTAAAATGCAAGGGTGCCAATAATGTTGATCACAACTGTAATAATGATTTCTAGACTTTCCTTCCAGGAATTCATCCAAACCTCTTTTAGATGTAGCTACCCTAACAGCTTTTACTACATCCTCTGACAATAAATTCTACAGTTTTATTCTACAATTAGTCTTAAATGTGTTCCATTGTAGTTTCATTGCATGTCCCCTAGTCGTTCTTCTTTTTGGAGGAATATACAACCAGTCTATGTTTACTCATTCCACTCTACTCATTAGTTTGTAGACCTCTATCATATCTCCCCTCAGGTGTCTCTTTTCCAAGTTGAAGAGCTCTAACCTTTTAAGCCTTTCCTCATAGAGGTGTTCTTCCATCCACTTTACCATTTTGGTTGCTCTTCTCTGTAGCTTTTCTAATTTTGCTATATTCTTTTTAAGATATGGTGACCAGAACTGCACACAATATTCAAGTTGCGGATGTTATAAAATCCTTGGTTTTATTCTCCATTCCTTTCATTTTGATTTTTTTGATTTTTCTTATTATCTTTATTGATCTTGATCCTTTGAGATGTGCATCTATTAGAATGTACCTCAGGATATGTTGATTTTATTTTTCCTTTTATATATTTTTTCCAAGGAGAAGTTGTTCTCTTTCTCTTTTTCTTTTCATCCTGGGTCCTTTTTAGAAGACTTGTCTCAGTCGGCTGCACTGTACTGGATCCAATTTATCTGTGTTGTATTTGTTAACAGTTTCTTGATGTGAATTATGGTCTTATTGATTTTACCTACAGTATCATGATTTTTGCCTTAGATATAAAGTATAACATTGGCAGTCATTCCCTTTCTTGAGCCCAGTGAATCTATCAATGCTCATGTAGCCCAGGAGGTTTACTACCAGCTCTTGATCTCTCTCCTGACTCCCCTCTTTTTTCTGCCCCCTGATCTGTTCCACATTATTTGAGTTTTCTCCAACTATACCTCAACTCACTGCCCAATCCCACATTTCATCCTGATTTTGCTTCATGCCATGCTCTCCCTTCTATTTGATGTCCTCATCTTCCACAGATACTTCCTTTGTCACCCCATTTAACTGCTCTGATTGTTGTAGCATCTCTTTTTTTGCACTCCTTGATGTAGCCATTTTCTCTCTCTATTTTTCCATTGTTCACGCCTGGACTCAGATACGTTTCCTTAATTTGTCTGACCAAAGAGCTTATATTTGGATCATTTGCCTTTTCCAGGGTTTTTTTTTTTTTAGATTTCTCCTCTTTCTTCCATTTTTTGGGTGAGCTATCTTTGTGTATCATCTGTGATCAAATACAGAGTTGTGGCATAATAGTAGCCAGACATTATCACCTTTTTTGATTCAGGAATCCACCTAACAGTTTTTGGTCCTCTTAACGTTTTCATTAGTTTCTGTAGTTTATCTCCTGCTGCAGTGGGTTCATGAACAAGTTCACCATGGTCTACGGTTGCATTAGAGATGCAATCTTCTCCTGAAGGTTTTACACTTTTGCTACCACCATCATTAGCCCTAGTGAAGGAGCTTCAGGTGGGCACCATTTTATTCTGAGTGACATGCACCCAGTATAGATCCTTCTTGTTTCTTCCTGCCATTATTTTTCTATAGTGTCACATTGCTGAGATTTGGTATAGACTTTATACAATAGGAAAATTTCTACTACTACTAATAATAATCATCATTTATATGGCGTTACAAGGCATACACAGCACTGTACAGATACATGTAAAAGATGGTCCTTGATCAATGGCGCTTACAATCTAGTTAAGACAGACAATACAAACCCTAAAGAAAAGATACAACTAGGGAAAGGTATAGAGAAGAACCACCAAAATGATAAAGGTCTATAAATTAATGAATGAAGTGGAACAGGTAAACATAGATCGATTGTGCCATCAAAAAGTAGAAAGGCTATAGGACCGACAATGAAGTTTGTTTAAGACTAATAAGAGAAAATATTTTTTCACTCAACGTGTAATCAAATTCTGGAATATGTTACTGGAGGATGTAGTAAAAGCTGTTAGTGTAGCTGGGTTTAAAAAAGATTTGGACAAGTTCCTGAAGGAAAAATCCATAAACCATAATTAAAAAGGATCTGAAAAATCCACTCCTTGCCCCAATGCAAGCATTATGGAACCTGTGTGTCTTTTTGGGAGCCTGCTAGGTACTTGTGACGTGGATTGGCCAGTATGGCATATCTTATGTTCTTATGTTATGTTTTTATATAAGGTAAGGAGACACACCCTTAACGAGGTGAGCTTTTAGCATGGATTTGAAAAGGGACACAGATGAATCAAGACATACAGATTCAGGTAGTTTGTTCCAGGCATAAGGAGTAGCAAGATGAAAGGATCAATGTCTGGATTTGGCAATGGAAGAAAAGGGCACAGAGAGAAGCAATCCACCAGAAGACCAGAGTTCACGAGGACAGGAAGAGATGAGACAGGAAAGGTAGCAAGAAGCAGCAGAATGAGTGCATTTATAGGTCAAAAAGAGAAGTTTGTACTGGATATGGAAATGGATGGGGAGCCAATGAAGTGATTTGAGAAGAGTGGTTATATGAGCATATCAGGGCTGGCAGAAGATTAGCCATGTAGCTGAGTTTTGAATAGATTGAAGGGGAGAGAGATGATTCAGAGGGAGACCAGCAAGGAGGAGGTTGCAGTAGTCTAGATGGGAGGTGACTAAAGAGTGGGTAAGTGTCTTAGTTGTATGTTCAGAAAGGAAGGGACAAACGTTGCTGATGTTATAGAGAAATAAACAACAGGTTTTAGCTATCAGTTGGATGGGTGTGGAGAAGGAGAGGTAGGACTCAAAGACAACCCCAAGGATGTGAGCTGAGGAAACAGAGTAGAAGAGTGTTATCCACAGAGATTGAGAAAGGAGGAGGGGGGAGGGGGGTTTAGGGGGGGGGGAAGAAGCATGAAAGTACTCAGCAAAGCTTGGAAAGAAAAAGTATTGCTTCCTTCTCAGAGATACCAGCAATTCACCAGTTTTTCTGTTGAGGTTTCTATGTAGGGATCTGTAGCACTCCAACATGTTTTGTCTCAGAATCTGTGCCTCCCAGTGGAGGAAAGTATTAGTGTTCAAGGGCAGGATGGCATATTCACCCAATTGCATGTGCAGCCTTTTGCCTGGGGATAGGAAGGGGAAGGATTGAACAGACACAACAGCAGGCCTGCAGTTGTCAGCATGCTATGATGACTTTTGTTGGATCAATGTAAGTTTCTCCAAAAGTATTTTGCATGAGCTGTCAACTCTATTTAGGTTCTATCTTCACGTGAATATTGTCTCTGATGTAGCTTTTATTGAAGGAACCTATGCAGCTTCAAATTATTGTGTAAAATATAGTAACGTAGTAACAGTAAATGACAGCAGATAAAGACCAGTATGGTCCATCTAGCCTGCCCAGTAAGATGGCAGGAGTAGGTGCACCTGTCACTCTGTGCAGGTGGGTTTACCCCATGTCTTTGTTTAGGGGTGAACCCACCGGTCCATGTAGGGCACCCCTATTTGTTGAGAAATTAGATGGTTTCGTTTATTTTGATTTTATCCTGTTGCTGTAAAGGGATCCACTGTGTCTGTCCTATGCCATTTTGAATTCCGTCACTGTGTTTGCCCCCACCACCTCCATCGGGAGGGCATTCCAAGCATCCACCACCCTTTCAGTGAAAAAGTATTTCCTGACATTGCCTTTCAATTTACCACCTTGCAGCTTCATGTTATGCCTCTGGTTTTACAGCTTCCCCGTCTTTGGAAGAGGTTTGTTTGTTCATTATTTCTCTTTAAGTATTTAAAGGTCTGAATCATATCTCCCCTATCCCTCCTCTTCTCCAGAGTGTACATATTTAGGTCTTCAAGTCTCTTCTCATAAGGCTTCTGACGCAGGCTCCAAATCATTTTGGTCGCCTTCCTCTGAACAGTTTCGTCTTTTTATATCCTTTGCAAGATATGGTCTCCAAAACTGAACACAGTATGTTTTAGATAATATTATATTGGCTATAATGTTATTATCAATATTAAGTTATTGCATTTTGCATTTTTCAGAAATGAGTTTTAGTTGATGGCCATAGCATTTTAGTGTTATTTAATTATTAAGATACTATGGGCCCAGTTCTAGAAGGATACGCTGCCCTGCTATCTGCCCTCGCAGTATTCTGTTTGACTCCCCTGCTGCATGCACAGAACCGCTGTGTTTACAGTGTGGGACGTGGGTGTGACGGGGAGGGGCATAGGCAGGCCCAAGCCCTGGACATATAGGGCCAATTCCATTAACAATCCTGTACTTCTGGGGGTCACTGGAGGGACGGCCTGGTTATTCCACCTCGGAGGTGGAATAAGGACAGGCTGCCCCCCCCCCAAAATCCCCCCGGCAGCCCCCCATGGGAGCACGGAAGTCTACCACCAGAGCTTCAGATCACAGAGATGAGTTCCCGCTGCCCGATCAGCACTCTGGCAAACCCCCGGCGGGGGTCGGATAGGGGGGTAAGTGCTAGGGCACTGCGGGCATGCCTAGGCCTGTGAGGTGGATGTCCTGCAGGCCATGCTGGGGCACACCAGGCTGTCATTGGGCCCAATTCTGTATGCCATGGGAACGTTTTGCTCCCACATTACAGAATCGAGTCCCAATGGGCCTGAACTGCTTTGGGTCGTCCGGACGACCCGAACGTGCTCCTTCCTGAATCAGGCTCCATGTTACATTTATACTAGTCATTTTATTGCATAGCTCCCTCCCCCCCCCCCATCTTCAGTTTCAGAAAGACTCTCCCCCCACCAGTGGGTGTCCAGTTGAGGTCAATAGAAAAGATGACAACCCTTCCTCTGCCACTCATGTCTCAAGCCTGCCTAGCTCATCTCCATTACAGCCTAGCACCACTTACATCCTGGGTCTTGGCCTCTCTCTAATTTCTCTGATCTAGCCCTTTCCAGCCCTTGGCGTGCAAATGCAGTCACGACTTTTTCATTTTATTTTGTTTATATGCAGCTCAAACACAAATGGCACTCTCAAGCACCTTTTCTACTCTCCTCCCATCAGTGCAGGCCAGAATCGCTGCTGCATGCCTCAAGCCCTCCTTTTGTCTTTCAGACTTGCAGCAAAGCCTCCAAAACATCACAGCCCACTTCCAGCAACTCAGCATCCACTGCAGCCTCACTGTGTCATCTCCAGTCTGCTTCACCCATGGAACAGTATCCCAGGGGATCCCAAGGAATTAATTTATTGTTTTACCAGTAAAGCTCAGTGACCCATTAAAGAGTGCAATAACCTTTGAGTGATTTTCTTGGTGCCTGTTCTACTAGGGACAGGAAGAGTGGGCTAGGGAGGAGTGGTCTAGTGGTTAGGACAAGGTACTGTAAACCAGAGGGCCAGGGATTCAAGTCCCACCTGGGGACAGCAATCTCAGGCCAGAGGGACTGGGATTTCTAGTCCTATACTCCTTGTGGTCTTGGGCAAGCCACTTAACCCTCCATTGCCCATGTTCCCTGTAAGTATTATTGTATGTGTCTCATATTTATTTGCGATTCTTCTATATCGCACTATTTATTATCAGCGCGGTTTACATGTAACCAAATTTGTACAATGTATAACAGTCTAACATTGACATTGAGACATATCCCCTCGTGTTAAATGTATCCCCCAATTGACTGATTTGACCAGGTGAAAAGCAGGATATTAATACAGCTAAATAAATGTAAATTCATTAGAAATAACATGGGGAATGCCAGCAACATTCCCCATGTCATTTCATATGATTTTTAAAATGAAGCAATAGGAAAACCCCACAAAATTGGGGGGATGGTCCACTGTAATAGTGCACACCATTGCTCTAAAAAGCACACTATTTATCGATGCCATGCACTATTTATCAATAGGTGATAAATAGTGGGTGCTATTGAGCAATAATACATGCTAGCCATAAAATTGCCTCTGAACTGAAAATTTTAAAAGCCAAACGAAAAGAAAAAAAATGACGCAAACAACATGGGAAACTGCCTAAAATATTTTGTTTTTGCTTACACAACCCTACTCACTATGAACATTACCTCCTTCAAATGCTGGACCTTTTCTTCTTGCAACTAAATGCTATGGCTACAGTATCTGTCTCTGTTCACAATAAATCCTCAGACAGCCATGCCCTCCATCTTACCTTGGGTCACTGGACTATCAGATTGCTTCATCATCTACAGAAAATATTCCAGTAATTCCTGGAAAACACTCTGTTCACCCTCAAAGACACCTATTTCATGTGCTATTACCCACTGAAGAAAGGAAATGAAACAGACAGAATAAATGCAAGGTATGAAACAACCTAGGCATAATCATCTCTCCACAGAATGTCGACCTTCGAACTGGAAAGTCAGTCATGGGAATACTGACTGGATGGATCTGTAAACATCAAAATAACTGACTCATTGTAAACCAGGGCCAATGCAGAGTCAAAGGCAGCATAATGCATGGAACAAAGCACTAAGGGAATGAAACTATTCACTGAATAGCCTTTTGAGGCTCATAGGTTCAGAAAAAGCCTAAATGCAGCATGCTTCTTCTTGGGCACAATTGCCAGTAGAGAAATGTGTATTTTCTTAAATGAAGAATCATGGAAAGGGCCAGTTCCTCTCTGAATAAATCGTATCTGCGACCAAATCATTTGGCATGACTACAGATGTGGCATTTCTCTTCTTCTTTTGAATCCTCCACCACATGTAGAGCATAATGAGGCCCAACCATAAGGCAAACCAGGCAATCAACTAACGAGGCCGCTTCTGGGTGGCAGCAAAGATTAGGGCATTCAGAGCTAAACAATAGATTCTGATGGCCAGGGGGAGCATAAGGATTAATGTTTGCCTGAGGGTGCCAACACCTTGAATCAACTCTGGGCCCGATCCTGAGTATAACAAACCCCTTAGTGAAACCTTGCTCCAAAAACTCTGCTACTGCCTATCCAGATACTGTTCCTACCATCCCTTCTATTTTTCAAGCATAAGGGAGTCGGCATGCCGGAGGACAATAAGAACATAAAAGCCAGAGCAAGGTCCATTGAGCCCAGCATCCTGCCTCTGGCAGTGGCCAGTCCAGGTCACAAATACCTGAAGATCCTAAAAAGTTGATCTGTTTCTCATGTTCATTTCCAGGGATGAGCAACAGCTCTTCTAAGTCTACCTGGCTTATGAACTTTTCCTCCAGGAACTTGTCTTAATCTCTGTTAGCTGCCTCGGGCACATCCTTGGGCAATAGATTCCACATCTTAGTCTCTTAGATTCCACATATTAGTCTCTATGCCCATCATAGAATCTATACTTTAGTATTTTTCTATAATGGTTATTGTAAATAGTTACTCTGCCTATTATTGATTACTATACTATACTATCATCTGTAAATAATGAGTAATTTTTTCTTAACATATATAAATAGTTAACACGTTCTTTGTATGATAGTTACATAAGTGCTCAAAATGTTTCATGTAATCCAATATTCCATGTTGGTTGTTTTTATCACGTTCTATGTAAACCGCCCCTGATCTCTGGAAGGGGCGGTATAGAAAAGCGCACAAATAAATAAATCTTAATTATGCACAGCTTTTCAATCTCCTAGTTTTTGGTTCCATAGAATTGTTTGAAAGGCTAAACAACAGTCCTTTATTTAACCCTTGCACCCCACTCATGATTTTATAAACTTCTATCATGTCCCCCTCAATCATCTTTTCTCCAAACTGAAAAGCCCTAACCTCTTTAGCCTCTCTTCATAAGGGAGGTGTTCTATCCCTTTTATCATTTATTATCCTTCTGTGAACCTTTCTATAGCCTTTTTGAGATGGGGCAACCAGAACTTCACACAGTATTCAAGGTGCAGTCACACCAGATATCTATAGAGAGGCATAGCAAAATTTTCAGCTTTGCTCTCTATTCCTTTTCAGATAATCGCTAACATTCTATGGGCTTTTTTAGCATCCATGGTACACAGAGCTGAAAATTTCAATGTACTGTTCACAATGACTCCAAGATCTTTTGTGGTGACTCCTAACTCAGAACTTAACATTTTGTATTTGTAGCTGTGATTATTTTTCCCTACAGAACATTCTTCGCTTTCCATTTCTCCGCATTAAATTTCATCTGCCATATAGATGCCCAGTCTCTTAGCCTCACAAGATCCTTCTGCAAATCCTGGCAATCTTCAGCCATTTTAATGACTATGATGAATTTTGAGTCATCTGCCAATCTAAACACCTCACTCATCACTCCTATCTTCAGATCATTTATGAATAATTTAAAAAGCATAGGTCCCTTGGGGCATTCCACTACTGATCCTTTTTGATGTATATAACTGACATTTTCTTTCTACTTTTAGCCAGTTTGTAATCTCAAAAGAGTACTACCCTCCAGGCCGTACCAAGGGCTGTGCAAGCGGTGCGGCCGCACAGGGCACAAGCACAGAAGGGGTCACTGATATCATCACTGGGCTTCCAGGAGGCTCACACAGTGTGAGTTACTGAACATGGCTGGTGGGCACCAGATTCATTGGTCGCACAGGACACACAGGGCACATTTCTACTGTAGCTTGGTACAGTCTTGTTGCCCCCTGTCCCATAACTCTTTCATTTCTTAAGAAATCTTTCATTAAGAACTTTGTCAAATGCTTTGTAAAATGCTTTCTTAAAATCTGAATACACTATGGGGTAGATTCAAATCCCCAAATAGCGGGGGGGGGGGGGGGGTGGGGGGTCCATGTTGGACATGCATCCCTCGCTATTCGCTAGACCGTATTCAGTTCCAGCTGCTCCCTGCACCTACAGAGGATTTCTGCAGGAAGTGCAGGACAGGGGCAGAATGGGGAGAGATGGAGGCAGAGAGGGGGTGGAGCAAGGGCAGGCCAGAGCACCTGGACGTACAGGACCTATTCAGTCCAGGGCCCTGTACATCCGCCAGCAGCATGTAGACGTCCAACTTATTCCACCTTGAAGGTGGAATAAGTGCTGGGTGCAGGGGGGATCGGGCCTTGCAATCCTTCCAAACACTTTGCGCCGCTGCGGGAGATGCCCTGCTGCCTGATCCAGGCCCTGGCTGCTCCCGCAGAGGGTCGGACGGCAGAGAAAAGGCATGTTTGTGGGGTCAAGCATTGGGAGCTCCTGCTGCACATGCCAGTTCCAAGGTGAGCAGATGCCGCTGCACTGGCACACCAGCAGGAGCATATGGTTGGCTGGCTGGTCAGACAGGTGGATGTCTCCTGCAGTAGAATCGGTGGCACACCAGGCTGTCCAGGAGCCCTGATTCTGCCGCCATGGGAACATCTAGCTCCTGTGGTTGCAGAATCAGGTCCACATCAACCCCGTACATTTTTTTGGATCTCCAGATGGCCCGGACAGTTCCCTGTCAGAATCAGCCTCCACAGGCATTATTTTAGAAGCCCTATTCATGATTTGCACATGTATAATCAAGCATATACATGTGTAAATCTCATCCACGTGTAAATGCCATTTATACATAGATGCCCTTAGTACATGGAAGTTCAGAGGACTCATGTCTGGGGAGTGCCATGAGTGAGACAAAAATCTACATGTGTTCTCTGTTTTTATAGAAAGTGCACACGTAGGCCCAAAATTCTTTACATCTGCATTTACATCTACTCTCAGGCATGTGTAGGATTTTAAAAAGTGTGTGTTGACCTCTCTTTTACAGAAGGGATTAAGAGGGTATCCTCCTTATTCCCCCCTAGTTTATTCCCCCTCCAAATTGAAAAGAGTTCAGGATAGCATTCTCTGTTTTTAACTAGCAGCACCTACATGTGAAATGGCTTACATGCACATGTAAGTATTGACATTTACATATGCAAGATGTGACATACTAACACTTACATGTGTAAGTTGCCAGGTTCCCTCCTTGATTTTTCTCACATGTAAATTTGGGAAATGTCGCCTCTCACTGCACCATACGTCCATCCATGTGTGTTCCTGCACTTCCTTCTATGTATTTTAGAAACATCTTCATGTTTGGCAAAACCATTTCTAATACTGTCAGAAATGTGTATGTCCTGACCTCGACATCTCCACGAACAAGCAGAAAAGTGCCTTTATATCAACCGGCTCACTGGTATATCCATTTCTTTATTTACAACCATCAAAAAGATCTAAAATATTAATCTAATTAGAATTTGAATTCCTACCAGGAGATCTCATCCCTAATCTAGCAAGTTTCAGCTCTGTTGAAAACACTGCCACTCCAGTTCTTTCTCAGCTTTGTGCCACCTGACCCTGAATTGATCACATTCTAATCTTATGCCATATTTATTTATTTATTTTCATTCTCTTATATACTGCACTATTCTGGTTTACATTGAACAAACTGAAATTACATTAAACAGGGCATTATAACTTGGAAATAACTATTTTACAGGGAACATGGGCTGTGGAGAGTTAAGTGGCTTGCCCAAGACCACAAGGAGCACCTGTGGGACTAGAAACCCCAGTCCTTCCGGCCCAAGGTTGCCGTCCTCTAGTGGGATTTGAACCCCTGACCTTCTGGCCTGAAGTACTTTGCCCCAACCACTAGGCCACTCATCCACTCCATGTCACTTGTGATTGCTGCCCTTCCTCTGCCAGATGCTGGAGTTGTCACAGGAGTCCAAAAAGACCACCCCAGGGCCTCCAGTCATGACTTTTGTTAGTCATTGAGCCAATGAGAGGCTAATGTCCTGGGTCTCCCATGATATGAAGCAATTTTTCTCTAAGTGATCCCCAAATCATTCATCATAGTTTGACCATGTCCCATCTCCATAGTCCCTGCAGACATCCAGAATGGTATCTGCATAAACTAGCAGTAGATCATATTGCAGAGGATCATAATGCCCCACCACATTAGCCACTATGCCATCTGCTCAAGGTGTTTCTACTGAACTCCATTACCATCAAACATTCTGGCTCACATTTCCCATGATCTTTTCATCCCCACCCACCTTTAAGGAAACTATTCAGTTAGCTTTCAGTATCCATCAGACACAAATGTGGATGTTATACTTTATCCCTACTAACTACCAAAGGTATGTCGTTGGATGAGTCATACCACAATAGTAAATGGTAAAGAGGCATTTCATAGTTTTCTGCAGTTATCGAAGAAATTGAGACTTTGATTGTGGCATTCTGGGTTTGTGACAGAGACAGGAATTGCTGTGAAGAAACACCCTTCTGTATTTGTGTTTGCATGATTACAGACAGAAAAAATATCTACAAACATTGTACAGATTTTTCTACTAATGCAAGAAATCTTTTTGTCTCTCCACTATGGTAGAAATCCATCAGTATGTGAACATGCCATAATTTAAGATGATGAAGAAACAATACTGACATCATATACACACATACACATACACATTCTTTCTACGGGGATAATTTGATGTTGGTACAATTTTTTAAAAAATGGAATGTGCAACTAATCCAGTTTTCATTGAGACCAAGACAGCAAGCAAATTATGCAGTGGAAAGCAAAATAAAGCACAATTAAAAACTGTATTCCATCATATCTATATTGACTAGGAATGAGATTAGAAGGCAATATTTATGATCATATTAAGTCATGCGATCAGTCAATCAGAGTTTGTGTTAAGAATATCAAGAGCTTTTCAAACAGAAACAGTAAGCATGAAGGAAAGTTAGTACAATTCAAAGTAGTCAAGAAGGCAAAGATTCAAAAGGAGGAGGAAATAGCCAATGCAATAAAATGGGGGATAAGACATTTTTCAGATATATTAGTGAGAAGAGGAAGGGCAAAAGTGGTATTGTCAGACTCAAGGATGCAGGGGGGAACATGTAGAAGCTGATAAGGATAAAGCGGAATTGCTTAACAAATATTTTAGTTCTGTGTTCACAGATGAAGAACCAGGAGCAGGACCTCAGAAAACACCCACAAATAAGAACAGAAGCGAGGGACATCTTGAACAATTTTCAGAAGACTGTGTTCGTGAGAAACTAGCTCAACATAAAGTAGACAAAGCGATGGGACCGGATGGGATACACTCTAGAATACTGAGGGAACTTGGGGACGTTCTAGCAACTCCACTGACTGACCTTTTTAATGCCTCGTTGGAGTCGGGAGTGGTGCCAAAGGACTGGAGAGAGGCTCATGTGGTGCCTTTACACAAAAGCGGAAGTAAGGATGTGATTGAAAACTACAGGCAGGTTAGTTTAACTTTGGTGGTGAGTAAATTGTTGGAAACGCTGCTGAAAGAGAAAATAGTGAGGTTTCTGGAGTCCAGCGAATTACAGGATCCAAGGCAGCATGGATTCACCAGAGGCAGATCTTGTCAGACAAATCTGATTGATTTCTTTGACTGGTTGACGAGGGAGTTGGACCGAGGGAGAGCTCTAGATGGGGTGTATTTAGATTTCAGTAAAGCCTTTGACACTGTTCCTCACAGGCGACTTATAAACAAACTGAGCACCCTAGGGATGGACCCTAAAGTTACTGCTAGGGTTAGAAATTGGTTGGGTGGGAAGCGACAAAGAGTACAAGTAAATGGAGCTCACTCTGAGGAGAAGGATGTTACCAGTGGTGTGCCCCAGGGATCTGTCCTTGCTCCGATTCTTTTTAACATCTTTGTTAGTGATATAGCGGAAGGGCTGTCGGGTAAGGTTTGCCTCTTTGCAGATGATTCCAAAATCTGCAATAGAGTAGACACCCAGGAAGGTGTAGATAACATGAGGAGGGATCTAGCTAAGCTTGAAGAATGGTCTAGAATTTGGCAGCTAGGATTTAATGTTAAAAAATGTAAGGTCATGCATTTGGGCTGCAGCAATCCAAGGGAGCAATACAGTATAGGCGGTGAAGTACTTTTGTCCACTAAGGAAGAGCGGGACCTAGGCGTGGTTGTGTCTGATGATCTTAAAGTAGCTAAACAGATAGAAAAGGCGACGGCAAAAGCTAGAAGGATGCTTGAGTGCATACGGAGAGGAATGGCTAGCAGAAAAAAGGAGGTGATAATGCCTCTGTATAAGTCTTTGGTGCGACCTCATTTGGAGTATAGTGTGCAATTCTGGAGACCGCACCTTCAAAAGGATGTGAACAGGATGGAGTCGGTGCAGAGTGTGGCTACTAAAATGATTAGTGGGCTTCATTATAAAGCATATGAGGACAGACCTAAGGATCTTAATATGTACACCTTAGAGGAAAGGCGGGATAGAGATGATATGATTGAGATGTTTAAATACCTCCGTGGCATAAATGTTCAGGGAGAGAGCCTCTTTCAATTGAAAGCAAGTTCTGCTACGAGGGGTCATGGCATGAGGATGAAGGGAGATAGATTCAGGAATGATATGCGGAAATATTTCTTTACAGAAAGAGTAGTGGATCCATGGAATAGTCTCCCAGTGGAGGTGGTAGAGATGAGGACAGTAACTGAATTCAAAAAAGCATGGGACAAACACAGAGGATCTCTAAAGGTAAAAAGTGGACTGTTGTAGTTGTTGTTATGGAAGGACAGACTAGATAGGCCATGTGGTCTTTTTCTGTCATCATGTTTCTATGTTTCAGATGCACACACTTTCTAGTTCTGCAAAACTATTATAGTCTATCTACAGTAACTCTGGCATGAAGTCCACCATTCAGATGGTATTTGGCTAAAATGGATATCTGTTTTCCTTCTCATGCCTGTTCAAGAATGGGTACGGAGAAGAAGCATTAAAATGATTAGCTGTCTGGGGTCGACTTAACCCTGTCCCTGACTTGCAATCATTAATTTTGAGAATTTGAAAGCATATCTATCTTGCTCTGTGTCAGCTGACCGTCCTGTACATATGTAGTTGCTATCTTCCAGATCCGTGCTGCAGCCAGAAATGTATGAGAGGAAATGAGAAAATGCAGCCCACTAAAGCGTTTTTTAAAATGATACCATACATTTAAAAACATCAACCTAGCATGTGTTTCCATGTTAAAATCAACATGCCACAGGATAATTAATATTTAGGTATTCTGTATGGTTGTGTTTAATGTAATTACACAGGTACACTAAAAAAATTTTTTTTTAAACTGCCTCTAATGTTTTGATTGATTTTTACGTTTTTTGGTGCGCTGAATCCAAATCTGGTAACCAATTTGCTCCATCACGTACAGATTTTTTGCTACATTGGGTTAGCAGTTTGAGGTGAACGTTTCAGATTGAGTGCGATCGAGATAAAAGTTTCTTGGATGAATTCTTAATACTAATTGTTTAGTAGTTATTCAAATAAGAATAAAGAAAATTGTAACAAGGCAGCACATAAGAATAGAGTAATGTCAACAAAACACACTGTGATGGTAGCAAAATTGTCTGCACTTAAAACAGCCACATACATGTGCACAAACATTGAGCATATAAGAGCGAGGTTAGACACAAAGCAAAGCAAAGAAATGTGCAAAAAATGTTGTACAGGTATGTATGTAAGAATAGAAAACGCAAACCGCACCATTGCAATACATGAAGACAAACACCCGATGGTGTGAAAATAAAATTCTAATAAATGAGATCCGACACTGTGGTAATAACTAGCAAATTTTTATTTCAAAGTTTAGTAAAAACACGATATTTGTCAACACAGTTTAGATTTTAAAGTCATTCTTGGGTCAATCAATCTCCTGGTGGGCCCGTTTCTTCTTCCCCCGAATGCTTCTCTTGGTGCGCTGCTTGGCGTATTTTTCATCTGGGGTTTCCCGCAGCAGCAACCAGCAGAAATCAGCCATCATAGTGGTGTTCCATCTTCCTTGGTACCTTCTCTCTGCGTCCTTGATGTCCTGGTGAAACCTTTCACCTTGTTCTTCACTGTACGCCCCCAAGTTTTCGGGAAAGTAGTTCACATGGGAGTGCAAGAAATGGACTTTCAGGCTCATGTTACAGCCTTGTTCTTTGAAGGCATTGAGCATCCTGGCAACAATATCCTTATAGTTCTCATCCCGCCTGTTCCCCAAGAATTTGAGAACAACATCCTTGAATGAATCCCAGGCTTCTTTTTCCTTCTCAGACATCGTTTCAGCGAATGCTCCATCTGAAATGAGTTTCCTTATATCAGGGCCAACAAACACTCCTTCCTTTAGCTTTGCTTCAGAAAGTCGGGGGAACTTTGAGCAAAGGTACCCAAAGCACTCACCATCTTTTGGAAGGGACTTGATGAATTGCTTAATGAGACCCAACTTAATGTGGAGAGGTGGTAATAGAATTTTATCACGAGGTACCAAGCTCTCATGAAGAACATTTTTCTCACCGGGTCTCAAATACTCCCGAATTGGCCAGTCTTTTTTCCCCCAGTGTAGGTCGCGGGCCCGGCTATCCCACAAGCAAAGGAAGCAGGGATATTTGGTGAAACCGGATTGCTGCCCTAATAGCATGGATAGAATTTTAAAGTCTCCACAAATCATCCACTTGTGCTCATCATAACGAATCTTCTGAAGAATCAGGGCCAAATTCTCGTATTTTTCTTGGAGAATAACAGAGTGAGCAATAGGAACTGAAGCGAATGTGTTGCCATTATGAAGAAGAACACCTTTTATGCTGTCTTTTGATGAATCAATGAACAGCCGCCATTCAGCAGGATCATACTTGAGTTTAAACTTTTCCATCACTCCGTATATATCGTTGCAAAATACCAAATCTTCCTCTGTGCTGAAATACTTCAAAAATTGTGTCTCGCGGTTGCGGTACCAATAAAAAGTTGTTCCTGGTGACAATAGATTTTTCTGTTTAAGCCGAGAACCTAGCAGTTGGGCAGCATCTTTTGGGAGTCCTAAATCCCGGACTAAATCATTCAATTCAGCTTGAGAGAAAAGTTCAGGTTTCGGATCTGGTTCAGTTTCAAACTCGGAAGTACTGGACTCATCGGGAAAAGCCATCTGATGAGTCTCATCATGATCAGAACCGTCCACACAAATATGATCCAAAGATTTTGGTGGTTCAGGCACAGGTACTTCGTTGCTATGAGGCATAGGCCTAATTGCTGAGGGAAGGTTGGGGTAACTTATTACGTTCTTATTTTTTAAGTTGTATCCCTTCACAATGCAAGAGCAAAAATAGCAGTCACTGCTGTGGTCTCTTTGTTCACGCCACATCATAGGTATTCCGCAACGAAATGCTTGTTTTTTACCTTTCATCCATAAGCGTAGATCTTCCTCACATGTCTTGCACACTTTGTGAGGAGCCCACGGTTTGTCTTGATCGCCTAACTTCAAACCGAAATAGGCGAAATATACTTTTTTTTTTTTTTTTTAAACTTTTATTTTCATTTTGCAACAAACAAAAGAAACAACACACCAAAAGAGACAAAACAAGTATACAATAAGGAAAAGTAAACCCATTACCCCCCACCCCGGTGCTTCTTCTCTACCCGTTTATATCAGCATGTGAGCGCTTCCAATTAACAGTGATTATACATCAAACGATCAAAAAAAAAAAAGTATCCACAATACAGCATGATCATGAGACAGAGATATATACAAAGTTAGACAGTCAGATGAGAGCATTTAGCAAAATGTACATATTCATTGAGCATCTTCCATTGAGACCAATGAGAAGGAGTCTGAACGGAGGAAGCGAACAGACGAGGTATTTGTTCATATTTACTGTAGAGACAGGCATGATTCCACCATTCATTGAGGCTCAGATGGGAACTAATTTCCCAGTATTACTTAATTAGGGAAGTAGCAATGCCAAGCATAAAGTTCAAAAGGAGATAAGCCATTTTTTGGGGGGAGAGAGGGGATCCCCGCAACTGGGCGAAGTCCCACTATCCTCCAAGAAAGGGACTCCTGAGAGTGCAATATAGACTAAATACGACCCCAGACCCGACGCCAGTTATACTGTAGTGCGGGATATTCATGCATAACATGAAGTAATAGACCAATGGCCACAGGACGTGTCCAGCAGCCATTACCCTGAGTAGTGTTCCATTTGTCTAATCTGTGAGGAGTGTAAAAACACCGGTGGGCTAGAAAGAAGAGGGTCTGAGTGAGTGAGGCGGGTCGGGAACCCGTGTCCCTCTGCTCCAGATAAGGCTCCATTGCTCCGAGGTTAAAGTCACATGCAATTCGCTCTCCCATACTTTCTGCGCTATAGAGGTATCTCTAGTGATAGCATTACATAAGGTTTAGTAAAATTGGATGCTACACCCGGTGAACTACCGAGAGATCGGAAGTCTCCAATAAACCTTATGCAGAGAGTGCCGATGGCGGGAGTACTCTAGTGCTCCGAATGCAATGCTGAAGTTGCACTGACCAGAGTCGGGAGTCGAAAGGTTGCATAAGAGTATTAAAGGCACCTAAAGTGTCGAAAAGCATTGGTGGGTAGTGGGAGTCTAATGGGAGAGTCATACCAGGGAGTAAGGTAAGAGGAATCGGTGAGCAAAGGCCCGCTACGATATCTAGCCACACAGGTCTGCTCGGTACTGGAGCTTCCAACCAACGAGCACCTTGTTTGAGAAGAAAAGATTGAGGGAACACTTGAGTAAAATCACCACCAAGTAGTAATGGAGCATTGGCGGAGGCCGAGGCCAACTGCGCAAAACTTGCATAGTAAGCAGGGTTGTCCACAATCGGGGCATAGTGCAAATACACGTGAATTCACTATCTCCAACCTCAAGGTGTACACGGGCCCATCTACCCTCCATGTCAGCGCTAATATCAGGTACAGTAGCGTGCAAAGACTTCTTAACCAGAATGGCTATCCCGTACCATTTGGAAACGGTGGGAGAATAGGCAGCTACCATGTGAGGCCTAGCATCGAGTTTCAGTGTTTCAGCAGAGTGTGATGCGTTTCCTGAAGAAACACCAAATCAACATACTCGTGGCTAAGATAGCTAAGGATTTTCTTTCCTTTGAGTGGACCAGTAATTCCTTTGACGATGAATAATAAGATTTTACATAAGGCCATTCAGAAAAGTTAAAATTCTGAGCATGATAGCACACATAATTCACTGTGTCCCTCAAACTGACTGTATCTAGCTGTACACATGACATAGGAAAAATAAGCTAATATAATACAATGAAGCGCCCCACATTAACAAAGAAAACCGCAGTACGGTAGAGGAGAAGCAAAACCCCAAAATTACTGGCGACCATGTGTCTGCGGGGAGAAACCCCAGAGAAGGCCGAAATTGAAAAAACATATAACCTGTAGGACTGTGCGTGCTCCGAATCCGACCGAGGCACACATCATGAAGGGATAGGAGACCAAAGACAAAAGTCATACAGAGAAAGAAAGAAAGTCCAGGCTATTTCTGTGCTGAGCTATGACCGCCGCATCGGGCCCTTCAAAATGGCGGACAGAGCCGGCAGATAAGAGTCCAAGATTTGGGATTAGCGCATCTGCTCTGCTTCTTTGGAGTCCAAAAATGTTGATAGTAGATCAGGATCCTCGAACGTCCTGGTCTGGTTGTGGAGAGTCACTCGGAGCTTCGCTGGATACAACAGGCCAAAGCGAGCCTGTAGCTGTTGAAGTCGAGGGCGAAGAGCAAGGAGTTTCTTCCGACGGTCAACGGTAGGCTTTGCCAAATCAGGAAAGAAGGAGACCTTACGACCTTCAAATTCCAAATGATGATTCGCTCGGGCAGCATGTAAAATTTGTTCCACTTGTTGATATCGTAGCAAGCTAAAGATAATAGGCCGGGGGGTCGTGCGGTTGAGCGCCATACGGGCAGGAACACGGTGTGCTCGATCGATTTCCAGTTCTCTGTGAAAAGTGATCTTCAGCAAGGAGGGAAGAGTTTTGAGCAAGAATTCTCTTATATCTCCTGCTTCCACCCCCTCCGGCATTCCGAGGAGCCTCACATTGTTGCGACGGGCTCGATTATTGCTATCTTCCAACTCCTTTTGAAGATTCTGTATCTGGCGCTCAGCCTTGTCCAGTTTGCCCAAGCGTACCTCGTGCGAGTCGAGGACCCCCGCCATATTGTCCTGCCGTAGTGAAAGACCTTCAAGTCGGTCCTGGAGCACTCCAAAGTCTTCTCGCATGGCTCGAAGCGCTTCTCCATTGGACTGCACCAATTCCTTCACGCCGCGTATTTCCTCCAAAATCTCCAGGTGCATTGCGGGGTTTTCACGAAATGGAACCATCTTCTGTGGGGAGGACACCTCTGTTTTGGAGCGTTTTCCGTGAGAAGAAGAAGGAGACCCGAAGTCCAAGCGCGCTGGTTTATGGGCCGCCATCCCCCCCGAGGTGCCCCGGTCAGCTCGGAGCGAAATAGTAAATTTATATAGGTATTAAGTCAGGATTCTGAGTAGGCCTCTCGGGAGCTTCAACGCAAAGCGTCCTACCCGCTGGACATCAGGCTCCGCCCCCTTCGAAATATACTTTTTTAATAAATGCAGAAATGTTCCTCTGCCGCTTTTTCACGGTATATTCCCCACAAATAAAACAAAAACTGTCCGGAGAGTTGACGCAACCTCTGGCTCTGTGAGCCATCACAATACACAGCACTGCAAACTACAACTGTAGTGAACCACTTCGGAATAAAGCTGGATTACGACTGAGCAAACAAAAGGTAATAATGAACTTGCAAGAAACTGAAATTTGACAGGAACGTTCATGTCGCAACCACCGTGTTTGAGCGAGCGAACAAGGCGAGGCGAACAGGAAAGAACATGCGCCAGTGCGAGTACTGGATTTAGCCCCCTGCCTCCCAATTGTCCTGTTAATGTATAAAATGAATACAAAACACTCTAAAATATCATGAGGGAGTGTTTCTAGTTAGTTAACCATTACAACCTCTATTTTGGGCCAAGAAAATAAACTGCAGTCGGCTAAAAAGAAATTATGTGAACATTCCTTATATGGGTAAGAAATCTAATTTTGCAAGAAAACGTGACGTGATGGAACATTTTGGCTATTTTTCCTGGATTCAGCACCCCAAAATCTATAGGAATCAGTTGCAAAACTGGAGGCAGTTTTTTGGTAGTGTACCTGTTATTAGTCTGCCTTACAGCTAGACAAGCTGACTTTGACCTTGATCCAGTCACAACTCCAGTTTGCTGCTGAACCTTACCAGCAGAGCTGAATACATTTTTGTCTTACACTTCTAGCTGAGCTTGACTCTTGTTCCTTGCTAACGTTCATTGTGATGTAAAGCCATAGTTTGACCTTTCTTCCCTGTAAATATCAGTATGACTCAGAATAAATGTTTAGAAATGTTCAGTTCAGGTTCAGATGGGGTAAAGATGAGAAAAAGGGAAAGAACAGACGTGGAAGTGTTTGCATCAGAAGTGAAACTTGCTAGATTAGGGATGAGATCTCCTGCTGGAAGCTGAAATTCACCTGTCCATAGGGGACAGATTGAAGATGCTGGCACCCAATGATGTATTGGAGAGGCATAGGAAGGGAGGTTTCTTCCCCCAGAGATCTGAGATCATGGCCCTAAAGCAAGTGGATTAGGTTTCTCCTCAGCCCGTTTATGTGGTGCCTTGAAAATTTGGCAACCTAGGTGGTCGCCTAAGCTATACATGCATATATCCTAGACCGTTGCCCATCCTAAGTTCATAGATATGTGCAGCAATGATGTTGGAAACACTGTGATTATTTTATGTGCAGACTAGCATAAGACTCAGAATTATTTATTTCAGATGTGGATATCTTTAGCTGGAAGTAAAGGAATTGGATACTTTAAGGCACATTTTGTAAAGGATGTTAAAGTGCAATCCGGGACGTCCAAGTCAGAACATCTGAAAAAAATATCAGGCGGGCCCAAGTTAGGGCATGATTTCACAAATGTGGAGGTGCCCAGTATGCAGGGCTGGCCCAAGGGTTTCTGATGCCCCAGGCAGGCCACCCCATGCTACCCCCTACCCCCCCCCCCCATCATCCATCTTCTCACTTGGCGGAGAGTAGCCTGGCGACCCCTCCCTTCTTGTGTGCTGCCACTTCAGCACTGTGGAGGGTCTTAAAGCACTCATTTGCATGCAGCCTCTTGTTGGAGGGGGGAAGGAGCAGCAGGAAGGATGCACGGGTGATTTAAGGCCAGCTACAGTGCTAAGCAGCAGCAGCAGCTGAGCCATGCTTCTAGGAAGTGAGGAATCACCATGCCACCCAACAGAGCATGATGCCCTAAGTGATCGCCTAAGTCGCCTAGTGGACAGATCAGCCCTACCAATATGAATGTCTGTGGGGAAGTTTACATAGAATTCCCCAGTATTTTATTCAGTACTGGGATCATCCAAGAAACATGTAGTGGTGGTTCAAACAGACAAAAGTTACTCTATCACATTACAAATATCATAGTGACTGTGCAGAGTACTGGAGATATTGGAGTGACATCTTCTCTACATCTTCCAAAGGTTTAACAGTCCAAACAAACACTTTCATGATGTCTCTTCATGCCTGGAGCAGATCTAAACTTAGATGGGGTTGCAGGATCGAGCAGGAATATCTAAGCCCATAGCACCACCCTGGACACGTCTCTGCCACAGCCCCTGCCTACTTGGACAACGCCGGGGATGTGTTTAAATACCGTTGACAAAATGGCTCTGGGGATGCCTATGTAATGTGGACATCCATTTTATTATTTATTTATTTATTTATTTGGTATACACTTGTATACCGCTACTTCCAGCGATCAGTAGCGGTTTGATTACATATTAGGGAGTTGTCAAATCATGACAGAAATGTTGGGGTATACACACATAGATTTGAGGGTAAGGCACAGCACACAGAAAAAGGGTCTTAAGGATTAGATTTTACATATTTACATCTTTACAGAGCAGGATTAATGAGAATGCTCGGCGGCTAGTACTGGCTTTTACAGATCTGATGTTGGTTGGGACTTGTAGTGTGTCTGAGTTGATGGTTCTCCTGTCTCTGTTGGTTGGTTGCGTGCTGATAAGGGTGGAGAGGAAGGATGGAGCTAGGTTATGTATGAGTTTGAACGTGGTTAGCAATGTTTTATATTGTATCCTGGCAGCAATGGGTAGCCAATGTAGTTCGATCAATACAGGTGTAATGTGTTCAGCAATGCTTTTTCGCATGATGATCCTCGTCGCCACATTTTGGGCCATTTGCAGGATATTTAGCGTTTTCTTTGGCAGACCCTGTAAGATGGCGTTACAGTAGTCTAAGTGTGGCATAATGAGTGCTTGCGCAACAGACCGAAAGTCACAGGGTTCAATGATGTTCCGCAGGGGTTGTAGCACTCTAAGTTTGTGGAAAATGGCCTTGTTGGTTTTGCGTAGGTGCTTTTCCATCTTTAGTTTGCTGTCAAATGTGACTCCCAGATATTTGATCTCATTCTTTGTGTTGTACGTGTTGTTACACAGGGTGATTGTTGGAGGAGGCTCAAAGTTTGGTTTACTGGATATATACATCACCTCCGTTTTCTTATGGTTGATCGTCATGTTGTTTTGCTGTAACCATCTCAACATCTCGTTCAGGCATGTTTCAAGCTGAGTATACTTAGGGTCGATGGTATCCAATTGTGTGTATAGCATAATATCATCTGCATAAATGTGGTAGTTGATGTTATGTTTTTGAAAATGTCACAGAGGGGCTGCATGTAAATGTTGAAAAGTAGTGCCGAGAGAGCGGATCCCTGAGGTATGCCTTGAGTTTGAGAGAATGCTTCTGCTTTTTCGCCATTGAATTGTACCTGTGGCATTCTGTTTGTTATGTAAGAGGAGAACCATTTTAGGGGGGTTCCCAGAATTCCTATTGATTCCAGCTTGTTAAGGAGGATTCCATGATGGACAGTATCGAAGGCAGCAGAGATGTCGATGAAAATGAGTATAAACATTTTCTTTCTGTCTTCAAGGCCTTTGAGGAAGTTGTTAAGCAGTGCTATTAAAAGTGTTTCGACCCCATGATTTTGTCTGAAACCATATTGCTGTTTGTCCAAGGTTTCATGGTCATCCAGATGATCTTGGAGTTGTATAAGGACTGCTTTTTCAATTATCTTTGCTAGGAAAGATATGCTGGAGATGGGGCGGTAGGATGCTGGGTCCTCTTTGTTGAGTGAGTTGTTCTTTAGAATTGGCCTTATTATAGATTTATTGAGTTTGGCAGGCATGATTCCTTGATGTAGTGATTGGTTCACAATGTGTGAGACTTGGCGGACAATATCTTTTTTTGCCGCCTTGACCCAAGCAGTTGGGCAGGGATCCAGCGGGGAAGTGGTGGTATTGATGCTTGTTATTATGTTGATAGTTTGTTGATCATCAATATTGTGGAACTTGTTCCATGTCTGTTCTTGTTCCACATCAGTTTTCCGATATGATGCGTCCAAACAGAGAGTGGGCGAGGCTGCAGTCAGCTTGCTTGCGTAGTGGTTAGCCAGTGTTTGGGGATGGATTGAGTTATCATGGCGGTCTGCCTGGGATGTTTTGGTTAGCGATTTCACTAGTTCAAATATTTCACTAGGCTTATTGATAGCTTTGTTTAATAGGTTGGTGTGGTGCGTCCTTTTAGCTGCGTTTACCTCTTCTTTGTATTTCGAGAGGAGATTGAGGTACTCAGTCTTGCTTTCGATGGATTTGATTCGTCTCCATTTTCGTTCAAGCTTTCTGAGTACCCTCTTCATTTTGGTCAGAGTTTCTGTGTACCAGGGTTCAGATTGATGTTTGGTCGGGTTCGAGGTAGCATTCTATTTTGGGTTCGCTGCAGTCTGAATTCAGGTGTCCCAGCTGTTTGTTAGTGCATCGAGGTCCGTGCTCTCCAGGTCTACGTGTGCCTTAATGGTACTTACAAGACATTCCAAGTTTAGTTTGTTGAATCTTCTTTGTTGGTGTATTACTCTTTATTTATTTATTTACTTATTTATTTTATTTATTTATCTATTTCTTCTATACCGCCCCTTCCAGAGATCAGGGGCGGTTTACATGGAACAATTGTATACATTCGTATAACATTACATAGAACAAGAACTTTTTAACTTTTTACATATAACTTTTTACATATAACTTTGTGCTTTGTGCTTTCGCGTCCTTTGGTAAAGAAGGTAGTTTTATCCGTATGTCGATTTGGTGGTGGTTGGACCATGGTACTGGGTTGATCTTTATCAAAGGTTTCTCTCCGTTGCTCTGTTTAATCGTGGGAGTGAAGACCTTGTCCAGCATATGGCCCTTGTCATGTGTGGCCTCATTTATTAGTTGTTGATACCCTAGTTGAGTCATGGCTTCCAGGAAAGTATTTGCGTGCGAGGCCGGCGTTGATGCCAGATTTAGGTCTCCTAAGATGATTTGGAATTTCTTTGGTTGTGTTGAGGAAATGTTTTCTAGTGCTGAGGCAAGTATTTCATGGTGCGGCGAGGGGGATCTGTATATCAGGCAGATGGATAAAGCTGGGTTTTCCACTTTAAGCAGGTCGATGTCTATATTTGAGTTCAGGTACGTGCTTGAGAGTTGCAGATTTGTCTTGGCTATTATGAGAACTCCTCCACCTCTTTTGTTGGAGCGGGGGCAGTTATACAGGTTGTAGCCGGGTCTGCTTATCTGGTTCAATATTGCTGCGTCAGTGTCAGTGATCCAGGTTTCTGTTATACAGAGGATATCAGGTTGCTCATCTTTGATGGTGTCGTAGATTATGTGGGTCTTGTTCCTGATTGATCTAGCATTGATGAGGGTGATGTTACAAGTATCATGCGGTGTTTGTGGGGCCTGGTTGTGTGTGGTCTGGGCTAGGACGTGCTTGTTTATATGTGTCCTTGTTGTTTTAGGTTTGCGGTGCCTCTGTGTTCTACTATGACTGGTAGCAGAGGACCTCTGATAGGGTGTGCGTGTTGGTTCAATTATGGTGATGCGGTAAGGTGCAAGTAGGGGTAGTGGAGGTGTTTGTATGGTATAGAGGAGGTAGATCGGACTGCATAAGTGTGGTAGAGGGTGGTACAAGTTTGAGTTGAAGGCGTAAGCTGGGATCAGTGCGAGCAGACATATTCCCAGAAAAAGGTTTAGTGGATTCATATCTCAGCTGTGTGGTGGAATGCTGTAACGGACCTTGACCTGGCAATTCTAGTAGCAGTTGCCACTTCACAGTACAAGAAAGTTAAATTTGGAGACAATGGCCTAGTATGGAAAAACACTTTGCATTAACAAGAGGTTATTTACATGTACCCATTTTCAGCCATCAAAATCATGAAAAAGGCTTTTAAAATGACCACCAATAACTCTAGGACTGGACCAGATGCCAGACTCTTAGAAAACAGCCATCAGAATCCCACTGTGTTACTTTACAGTTGACATCCTTTAGATGTGGCTTGGAAGTCTGATTTTGCTTCTTTTCGCTTGTACCTGTAAAGAGATAGTGGCATATGTGTTATCTTTCATCACTGTCTGCGAATGCCAGACTGCTTTTGTTGATTTCTCTGATTTGTCTGCTCCCGAAGCACCAAGACGTGACTATATGACTATTATTTGTTTCTCTTTAGAGTTATCTTAAGGCATACCTGCTTTATGACTCTAAGTTAAGATAAAAGTCTATCCCAGAGGCCTTCTAATGATTTGCTGCTCAATGGGTCATTATTTTCAGGCTGTTGTCTGATGTCTTACAAAGGCAGCAGCCTGAACCTAGATGCAAACATGTATTTTTCTTTAAATCTTATTTTGAAGATTTAAAAAAGGAACTCTCATTGTTAGATAGCAGATGATGCTGTTTTAAAACAATTGTTTACTGTTCCATGTAATTCGCTAAGTTATTACTGTTCCATGTAAGTTACTCCAGGCCAAGTTGTTTTATGTAAACCGCTTAGACTCAGAGATCAGCGGTATATCAACACAGTTAAATAAATTAATTAATTAATTTCAGGGGGTTTTCTTTCAGTATATATTTACTACTATTTACGATTAATGCCAGATTTTTCAAGCAGCTGTTGTCATGACTAATCTCCATCTCAATGAACATACTGCAGCGGTGTGCATGTTGTAACTGGTTTTAGAGAAAGGACTTTTTTTCCTGCCACAGCATGCAAGTACCTCACACAGGAACCTTTTTTTCTCTTTCTTCTAGTACTGATGCTTTTCCCTTGTTATGGCTGCAGCAGAAGAGACACCAGCAAGTAAGAACATTGCTCTCTTATGTTTCCTGCTGGCAGAAGGGAAGGTGGGAAGGGAGGAGGACATTTTCCATGAATAAGTCCTGTAGTCAATTGCAGAGGGTAAGGGATACCATGGTTGTATGAGCGCACCCAAATCACTGGGCACAGGGTGCTCACCCAGATTCCGACCTCACCTCCCCATCTCCAGCACAACAAACACCCCCCTTAAGGATGTCCTTGTGACTAGGTTCAAGCACCCTTACTATTCAGATCAAAGCACTGATTAGGGATATTATTAACTAAATAAATATTTATTTACTCGCAGTTATTTATTTGTCTGCTTTTATAGACCTCTTTTTCTTAAATCAAAGTGGTTTACAAATAACCATAACAACTTTACATATTACACAGAGCAGTTAAACAGAGATAACATGAGAAAGAAAACATAAACCTTTTTGCAGGTTACATTGATTGACTGAACATTGCCTATTCAGATTATTAACTGAATTCTTCAAATAATATATGATAGAAGATAGGAGCTAGCCATTTTTCTAAGCCATCAGTTAGGCCTTCCTGGGCGATGTTTCATTTCCGAAGTGTTCTTTGAATAGTTGGGTTTTTAGTTCCTTACAAAATGCTGTAACATCTGAGATGGCTCTTGTCTTCTCAGGGAGAACATTCCAAGTCCTGGTGTATCTAGCAAGAACGCTCATGTACATGCAGTTTGGTTGCTATTAGTTTTTTCGAGTAGTATGGCAAAGGTATTCTGCATACAACTTCTCCTGGCTCTCTTGCCTGGAGTTTTTTGCAAGATGGACTGTAGATAACGTGAGTATAGATTGTGTGATATTTTGAACATGGTTATCAAGACTTTGCATTTGATTCGGCTTAGTATAGAAAGTCAGTGCAGCTGTTTTAGAATGAATATAATGTGATCAATTTTTGACGCCTCATGAAGGATTCAGGCTGCTGTGTGCTGAGCCATTTGTAGAGAGAGAATGCATATTTTGGAATTCCTTAGTATCTAATGTTGAAATAGTCCAATTGTGGGGATATCATGGCCCGAAACACAGTTCAAAAATTATGTGCTGCAAGTAGAGGGTGTAAGTGATGGAGAATCCTTATTTTGTTGTATATCATTTTGTGTTCTTGGGATCTAATAAAATCAGTGGTCAGTTAAATGTTGTAGTAGTCCAGGAGGTGAAACATTCTCTGGATAAGACTGATTGAACCTCCCTAGGGATTGGTAAAACTCGTATTTTGTGCCAGACATTGAATAATTTCAGGTAACATCATTCTGACTAGGAAAAAAATCATTTGATTGTATTTCATATTCAATTAAAGATGCTAAGGGCCAATTTTTTTGTAAGATACTGAGAGTAGAATCTAATGAAGTACATTCAATTAGAAATCTCCTGCAAGTATCAGATAAAAGTGAGGCCCTTGGAAAACCGAAACAAGGACTGAGTGACCATCGCAATGCAAGGGTACTTGTAGCACCCATCTGGGCCTCTAGAGCAGTGCTTTGGGGTTTTTTGCCTGTGCACAACTTCTTGGTGATCCAGCATTCCCATTCCATCCTTAAGGTGTATCATCATCGGGCTACTGGGACTACCATAAAAAATTGAGGTTTGGAGGCCAGCCCACATCTGCTGATCCCTCACCTAGGGACCAAGTCAAAGAGCCCTTAAACATGGCTCTTAGCGCAGATGTTAAAAGTTCGGAAAATGTTCCGGTTGTCTCTCTGGGAGTGGTAATGTTATACAAGAAGTACCTTTTAAATGTTTGGATTGTGTTTTTAGTGTGGGTTAATTATGGAAAGCGAGGGAGATTTTAGAACAATTCAAATAGTACTTGCGAGGCCGCGGGCAGGGTCCCGGCGGCCAAATCTAACCGGGCGCGCGGCCCGGCGCGGGGACCCTGCGCGCGGCCCGGGTCGGGCACGCGAGCGAGCGCATTATATAAAATGATTGGCTCCCCGGCATTCGCGCCGCGCGGGAGCCAATCGGAATTGAGAATCGGGGGAGGCAGGGGGGTGAGGGTGGCCAGCAGCCTCCGCGTGCTCAGAGCGTGCGGAGGCTTCGGTGGGGTGCCGGCGTTTGTGGCGGCTCTGGGGTGTCAGCGGTGCATGCTTCCTGGTGGCTCAGCCCTGACGGCGGTTTCCCTTTTGGCGGCGGCGGCCAGTGCGGTGGGTCTTCGGGTGCGTCTTGGGGTGCAAGGGAGCGTGCTGAGGGCTGCGAGAGGGCGGCTGTGAGTAGCACGGGCCGGTTGGGGGTTTTGAGGCCGGGTCCATAAGTGCAGGCCTTACTAGATTCAAAAATAAATAAATAAATAAATAAATAACTAAATCAACCAATTAAATAATAAATACAAGAACCCAAACCCACCCTAACCAGCACTGCAGGCCAAAGGGGGGGGCAAGTGCGGCCTAGAAGGGTGCGCTACAGCCTGACCCTCTTCTCTCAGCTTGGCTGCTGCAGCGGGCGGCTGGTTACTTGGGGGGTATGCCTGGGTCTCGTGGGCGGGCGAAAGTAAGGGGCTCTGCCTCGGCTGGTGCTCCTGGGGTTGGGAAGCGGGGGCGGGGGCGAGCTCTGTCGAGGGGGGAGGCGGACTTGCCTGGCCCTGTGGGCGGAGGTGGGCCGAGGGCCCGGGGGGGCGCTGGGCGGGAACGGAGGGGGGAAAAAGGGGTTCGGCGGCCCAGGGGCGGTGGCAGGGGGAGCGCAGGAGTGCCGCGTTCCCTTGGTTCCTCGGGGGGGCCGGATGGGCTTGGGGGACCGAGCGAGGGGGCGGGGGAGGCGAGCCTGGGTGTAGCTGGTGATACGGGTGCGGGGGGGGGTAGTGGGGGGGTGCAGGGGCAGGGGGGGGCTTGGGGCAGGGGGGGGCCTGGGGGAGCGCAGGCGATGGCGTTCCTGCTGGTTGGCTCCCGGGTGCTGGTGGCTTGGCTGCAGCGGGGGGGTCGTCGCCTTGGGACCTGTGGGTCAGCGGGGGGCAGGGTTCGTCTTGGGCCGATTGGGGCGGTCCTTGGTCCGCTCCTTGGCCTTTGGCAGCTCCCCCCCCCCCTGTTTTTCCCTTTCTTTCTCCGCAGGGGCGTGTGATGGCGCAGCCGGTGTGGACTTCTCATGCGGCCGGAGGTGAGAGCTGGTGGTGTCCTCCGGCTGGAGCAGGGGCACATCAAGGAGCCGCGGAGACTGTGCGGGGTCCAGCCACGGCGGTGGTGAATGCTGGCGGCGAGAGCGGCGTTGCAGCAGCTGGGGCGGCCGCGGCATCGGCGGCAGCTAGCGGTGATACTGGTGAGTTGCTGGGGGATGGGGGGGTTGGGGGGGTCAGGTCACCGGACGGGCAGGCGGGGGGGTTTCGTATAAGAAGCGCCGGCGGTCTTGTCGGCGGCGGCGCAGCTCTGACTCGTCTTCGTCTTCCTCTTCGACGGGTTCGTCTGTCGGGTCGGGTTTGGCCTCGGGTTGGAGGGCCGGCGACGGCGGGGGAGGCTTGGCCCCGGGTGCGGGTGGGGGGTCTGCTTCGGTGGTGGTTTTTCCAAAATTGTGGGAGGGCGTGCCGCGTAAGCTGCGGCGCAAGATCCGGAAGCGGAGATACATCGATATCTTCCGCCTGCTCGAAGGGAGAAAGCGATCGGGCGAGAGCCGCAAGAGGCGCAAGGAGGACGAAAACGCCGGTAGGGTTAGGCGGGTGGCGCGTAATGTGGTCAATTGGATGCGTTCCTTTCTGCGGTTGGCCAGCGTGTGGGGTCATCACGACCCTGGGCAATACGGTATGTTGTTAGCCTACGCCGATTCCATTCTGGAGGCGTCGCAGATGCATGATGGGTGGGCTTGGCTGACCTATGATGAAAAGTTCAGGGATAGGATGGAAGAGTGCAAATCGCTCTCGTGGGGCACGCAGGACATTAACCTGTGGCTGACCCAAATGTCGGTCAGGTCCGGTGCCAGTGGGGGGGGCGGGGGGAAGGGGGGAGGCAGTGTCGCGGGGGGGCTGTGCGTTCCTTTCGTGCGGGAGCGAGTGGGGTGCCACAAAAGGCAGCCGCAGCAGGGAGTGGGGAGGTGTGCTGGCGGTTTAACCGGGCCACCTGCCCCTTTCCGGACTGCAAATTTCGTCACTCCTGTTCTTGGTGCGGAGGTGCCCCTTCCGCCGCCAAGTGTAGCAAGCGGGGCACTGCTGGCCCTGCCGCCCCCGCTCTTAAAGGGCAATGAGTCGCGTGGGCGGGCGCCTTCCCCAATACGGGTTGAGGCCTTGGTGGGTTGGCTGCGTCGATATCCTCGGAGGCGTGTGGCGGCTATTCTGTCTTTTGGTTTTCGTTTTGGTTTTGTGATACCGGTGCGGGGGGTGGTGTCGGCGCCTAGTGCAAGGAACTCCCCCTCGGTTCGCCGTTGGGCCGGGATCGTACAGGACAAGCTGTTCGGTGAGTTGCAGTTGGGGAGGGTGGTGGGCCCCTTCGCGGAGCCTCCTTTTCCGGACATGGTGATTTCTCCGCTGGGTATAGTGCCCAAGAAAGAACCAGGGAAGTTCCGCTTAATTCATAATTTGTCCAGCCCGATGGGGGCCTCTGTTAATGATAGCATTCCTCGGGAGTTTTGCACGGTACGGTATGCGTCGTTTGACAGGGCGGCTCTGCTGGTGAGGGGGGCTGGTCGTGCTGCCCTCATGGCGAAGGTTGACATTGAGTCAGCGTTTCGCTTGCTCCCGGTCCATCCGTCTGCCTTCCATTTGTTGGGGTTTTGTTTTCAAGGGGGGTATTATTTCGACAAGTGCATGCCGATGGGTTGTTCGGTCTCATGCGCTTATTTTGAGATGTTTAGCACCTTCTTGCAATGGGTGCTAGTTCAGGTGTCCGGCTCGTCGGACGTCGTACATTACCTCGATGATTTTTTCTTTGTGGGTGCGGCACAGTCGGGGGCTTGCCAGGGGATGTTGTCCGCGTTTGTTCGGCTGGCGCGTGAGTTCGTGTGCCGCTGGCGGAGGCTAAGACGGAGGGTCCTACGACGCGTTTGACCTTTTTGGGGGTAGAGTTGGACTCGGTGGAGATGGTGGCGTGGCTGCCGCTGGACAAGGTGGCTCGTTTGCGGGTGTTGGTGGCTAATGTGTTGTCGGCCCACCGGATTTCCTTGAGGGAGTTGCAGGCGCTGTTGGGGTCCTTGAACTTCGCGTGTCGGGTGATTCCCATGGGGAGAGTGTTTTCGCGTCGGCTGGAGTGCGCCACGGCGGGTGTGCGGAAACCGCACCACCGGATTAGGGTCACGGGGGCGATGAAGGCGGATTTGAGGGTGTGGAGTCGTTTCCTTGCGGATTTTAATGGGACTTCCGTTTTGATGGAGGCTGAGGTGTCTAGTGAGGCTTTGCAGTTGTACACTGATGCTGCGGGGGTGTGGGCTTAGGTGTATATTTTCAGGGGGCGTGGTGCGCGGATCGTTGGCCGGAGTCATGGCACGCCGCGGGATTGACTAAGAATATCACCTTCTTGGAACTTTTTCCGATTCGGGTGGTTTTGGAGCTCTGGCCGGAGCGGCTTAGGAACCGACGGGTGCTCTGGTGGTGCGATAACGAGGCGGTTGTCAGTGTAGTTAATCGCTATTCCCCCAGGTGTGTGAGGGTGGCGGGCTTGATGCGGGAGGTCGTCCTGGCGTGCTTGCAATTGAATGTTTCAGTGAAGGCGCGGCATATCCCGGGGTGCACTAACGAGATTGCTGATGCTCTTTCTCGTTTTCAGTGGGATCGATTCCGGGCTCTGGCCCCCAAAGCGGACGAGGACGGGGCGGTGGTCCCCGAGAGATTGTGGAGCATTGGCCTCGAGAGTTGCTAGCTCTCCTGAAGAACTCGGTGTCTGTGGGGACATGGTCGGCGTACCAGCGGGGTTGTGACCGGGTGGTCACCTTTTTTGGTAGCTCGCGGGTGGCGGTCAGGCGGGGTTCCAGAGGGCCTGAGTGGTCAGTATATCGTGGAGGCTAAGGGCGCTGGATTTTCTCGGTCGGCCATGCGGGGGCACTTGGCTGGGTTTAACTTTTTGCAGGCGCGGTGGGTTGGGGCTCTCCCGCGGGGGGGGGTTTGCCGAGCCGGCTATTGCAAGGTTGGGAACGAGTGCAGCCTACTCCGCGTGACTCGTGGTTGCCCATCACGTATGGTCCCCTGGTGAAGGTCTGCGGGGCCTTACCGCGCATGGCCTCTTCTGAGTACGAGGCTGCTTTGTTCCGGGCGGTGTTTTGCGTCGCCTTTTTTTTGGGGGGGCTTTTCGCATCGGTGAGTTGGTAGCGGGTTTGGGTCGGGGGGGTGTTGGGGTGCTGCTAGCGAGGCATGTGCGGGTGGAGGGGGGCAGGTGCGTATCCTGCTGGTGAGATCCAAGACGGATCCGTTGGGAAAAGGCTTGTGGGTGTTGCTGGGTGAGGTTGAGGACCCACGGGCTTGCCCTGTGCGGGTGGTCCAGCAATATCTGGCGGTGCGCCTGGGGGCGGTGGATCGTTTTGTCATGCATTCGGATGCGCGGGTTTTAACTCGTTTCAGTTATTCGGCGGTATTGCGCTTAGCTTTGCGTGCGGTTGGGGAGGACCCGATGCGGTTTTCTCCGCACTCCTTTCCGGATAGGGGCTGCCACTACTGCGGCGGCGGCCGGGTTACCGGGGCAGGTGCTTCGGGATATGGGGAGGTGGCGTTCTCAGGCCTTCAAGGGCTATGTGCGGCTGTAGGATCTGGGTGGTGGTCTGGGTCTTTAACTGTCTCTTTCTTTTGCAGATGGGGGTGTCGGGCCTGGTGTCTGTTGGGTGGCGGGCCACTCCTTTGTCCATTGGGCTGGTCGGCGTGCGGCGGTCCGGCCTATCGGGCTGAATTTGGGACTGGACCCGGCGGTGGTGGCTGTGACATGGCTGGGCGTCCGAGGACTTCGCTGGTTGCAGTTGCTGCCTTTGCTTCAGCGCCACGGGAGGTCATCGCAGGGGCTGGCCGCCCTGATTGTGCATCTGGGAGGCAACGACCTGGTGTCCTGGTCCTGCCGGCAGCTGATACGAGCGGTGCAGGATGATCTGGGAGCGGTTCTGCAGATGTTTTCTGGTGTTATTTTAATGTGGTCAGACATTATTCCAAGGCCGGCATGCTGGGACCAGCGTCGCTGGTCTCGCGGTTTAACCAAGATCAATCGTCAGATTGGCCTGTGGGTCTGTGAGCGGGGGGGGTTACCAGATTATGCATGATTGGGTGGATGTTGGGTGTTCGGGGCTCTATCGGGCTGATGGGGTTCACTTGTCGCCGGTCGGTATGGACTTGCTCCTTAACGACTGGCAGGAGGCCTTGGAATACATGTCTGTCCATGATGTACGCTGGTCGCAGCTTTTGCTGGGGGGGGGCGGCACATGATCGGGGATATGTGCCGGTGGCGGGATCCCGGAGGTTTCCGGGGTCCGGAGCAGCAGGCGATATTTGGGCGGGGGCGGGGTGCCCCTGACCCGGTCGAACCTCAGATGGCTTTTGCTATGGCATGGCGAAGTCGGGGGAGGGGCATGGCAACTTGCCGGGTGGCAAGTTGTGGCATTAGCGGTGGCAGGCGCTTTGCTAAGGTATGGCTGGTGCAGCCGGGTGCCGCTAATGGGGATAGGAAGTTGATGTTATTGTCATAATTGCTGATGGTTAATAAAGCTGCGACCAGTTATGTTCCATAAGTTGGTGTTATGTTTTGTGTTGCGGGGGGGGGGGGGCAGGCCTGGAGGATGGCTTGATGGGGGGGGAAGGGTGGGGGGCCCGAAGCGCCGGGTCCGCCTGCCTCGGTTATTGCGAGGCCGCGGGCAGGGTCCCGGCGGCCGAATCTAACCGGGCGCGCGGCCCGGCGCGGGGACCCTTCGCGCGGCCCGGGTTGGGCGCGCGGGCAAGCGCATTATATAAAATGATTGGCTCCCCGGTGTTCGCGCCGCGTGGGAGCCAATCGGAATTGAGAATCGGGGGAGGCAGGGGGGTGAGGGTGGCCGGCAGCCTCCGCGTGCTCAGAGCGTGCGGAATCTTCGGTGGGGTGCCAGCGTCCCTCCCTCCCTCCCTTTCTTCGTTGGGGGGGTTTGGGGTGTTGCAGCTTGGGGGGGGGGCGGGATCCCGGAAGTTTCCGGGGTCCGGAGCAGCAGGCGATATTTGGGCGGGGGCGGGGTGCCCCTGACCCGGTCGAACCTCAGATGGCTTTTGCTATGGCATGGCGAAGTCAGGGGAGGGGCATGGCAACTTGCCGGGTGGCAAGTTGTGGCATTAGCGGTGGCAGGCGCTTTGCTAAGGTATGGCTGGTGCAGCCGGGTGCCGCTAATGGGGATAGGAAGTTGATGTTATTGTCATAATTGCTGATGGTTAATAAAGCTGCGACCAGTTATGTTCCATAAGTTGGTGTTATGTTTTGTGTTGCGGGGGGGGGGGGGGCAGGCCTGGAGGATGGCTTGATGGGGGGGGGGAAGGGGGGGGGGGCCCGAAGCGCCGGGTCCGCCTGCCTCGGTTAAGGGATTTCAGAAGCCTTATAGGAATGTAGATAAAGAAAGGAATGCCAGTAAAATCATTGACTGTATGTCATTTGCAGAGATTCCGTTAGGAAATGGTCATTATGGCTATTACTGGATAATAGAGCTATATGATTTAAGAGAAGACAAAAAAGGAATCCAGTAGCCAGTGCTATAACTCCTATAGCTAGGACAAAGATGACTTCAGCTCTAATACTGCCTATACCATGTGCTTGTTTTTATGGTAGATCCATATGCACTAAGAGGGTCATTCCAGAACCGAATAAAGGGTTTGTACATGCGGTGGGGATGTTTATATGACAAAAACATCCTCGACTGTATTCTGAAACACTATTGACATCCACGTCCATGGCGCTAGCACAGGGATCTCAGAACGTGGGAAGTAGAGGGTGGAACGGGGGTGTGGTTAGCCACGGAGACATAGAAAGTGTATTCAAAAAAGGCCCGTGTATGTATTAAGTGTTTCCAAGAAATGTCCATGTTATTCCTGCTGAAATGTGGCATAAGGCTAGGATTTAGAAAATAATTCATCCCATATAGAAGAATGATTGTGACAAGTCTGTTTTGAACTGGTTTAACTGCAGTCTGGAAAAATACAAGATGCAGTCTTATGGTACAGGGAGCAGATGTGAGGGAATGTTGTAAGGTAAAAAAAAATGTATAAACACCTTTACAGAAATATTAAGAAGATCAACAGTGTTTATTCCGGCTATGCACTTGTGTGCCGTTTGTACTAAAGGAGCCGATCTATGGGACTACCCAATCCCATGTTCAGAAAAATGGGACTACTGATGTAAGGATAATATGGGCATCAGCAGGGAAAGGATTCCTATTTGGGTGAGAAACGGAGATCATATTTGTAGTCCTGATACCCCATGCTGTTATGTTATGCCATAGCTGTTATGTATAAGTTCAGGACATCTTTTTGGCAGAAGTATGTTTTGTGACAGAAAGTGAGAGTGTGTGTGTGTGGTTTAAGAGTTGCACGGGGGGATCTGGTGTGCTCATCTGCAATTCAGGGGTACATGAAAGCCTGGCCAGTACCTGGACAATATGGATGACTTTATAGAAACATAGAAACATGACAGCAGAAAAAAGCCACATGACCTTTCTAGTCTATCCTTCCATATCAACAACAATAGTCCCCTTTTTACCTTTATAGAAACATAGAAACATGACTGCAGCATCATTAGGTGCCATTGTGATTGGATAGTCAAACTCAGAGAGGGTTCACTATGGCTACATGTCAAAACATATCCCCATCAATAATAAGGGACCCACTAATGCATGCCCATAATGCACATTTTGTGGGACCAATGGTGTTGCTATTGAACATGTATTAGTGTTGTTTGAACTGTTGAATACCCTTATTCTGAGGGATATGTTTTAACATTTAGCCATAGAGATCCTATGCTGATTCCTCCTCGAGCATTTTACATAGAGTATTCTAATTAGATCAGATATCGTTGGCAGTGTGATAGGGCAGCCACACATCTGCTGAGCCAGGCACTGGGAGACGTGATTGATGTAATGTCCCTGGATTATCCCATGTGGCCTACATCCCTAACCCAGGGCAAGATCAATGACAGCTGCTACAGTGGTGATATATCTAGAGTCTGGCTACTTGGTGTGATGGCACAGGAATCTCCCATCCCATGTCTACACAGCCCTGACCAGAGTAGCAGTGCCACAAAGCTGGCAGTGGGAAGGCAGACAGGATTGCCCTACATGTAGCGGATGTATACAAACTGACAGACACCACGATGGGACAGATGTAGCTGCTGTGAGAAATGCCAGTTCCAAGATAGGTGGGTCTCAGATGCCATAACCAGAAGGCCCTACCACAACTACAACAACTACAACTGATCATTTGTATAGTGCTAAAAGGCATACACAGTGCTGCACAGACACACGTAACAGATGGTCCCTGCTCAGCAGAGCTTATAGTCTAATCGGGACAGACAACACAGCAGCTGTGAACAGGATACATCCAGGGGGAATGGGCAGGAAACACTAGGAATCTTAGGTGGATCAGATCCAGCAGTAGAAACAATAAGGTGAGCGCTCAGCCTGGATTTGAAAGGGGCCAGAGACGAAGCCTGACGTACAGACTCAGGTAGTTTGTTTTGGACATAAGGTGAAGGGAGCAACATCCGGATTTGGCAGTAGAAGGGAAGGGCATAGATAGAAGCAATCTGACAGCAGAGCGGTGTTCACTGGGAAGGGTGTAGAGAGAGATAAGAGGGGGAATGGTAGTGCGGAGCTGCAGAATGAGTGCACTTATAGGCCATACGCACAAAAAGAGCATAAATTTGTTGCTCAGCGACATTATACATTCTTTGGGGACCTGCAAGGTTTGTTTGGGGTTTTGTGGACTTGGTGAAGGTCCATCTCTTGCAGTTTAAGGCATGTTTGTAGAGATGACCAGGGCAGAAATCACTTGGGCCAGTTTCTAATGTCACATACCACTTGATGCAAAATATGTCCTGATATACATGTTCATATTTACATTCTTGTATATCATATTGGGATGCACTGGGCTTACCTAGCATTTTTCAGAGCATGAGGGGGACTGGTATGTGGTCCTAGCCCCCCATCAGCCCATTTCCAGTCCTAGCAACCCCCCAACCCAATACCAGTCCTAGCCCCCCCCCCATCAACCCACTTCCAGTCCTAACCTCCCATCAGCCCACTTCCAGTCCTAACCCCATCAACCCATTTCCAGTCAGCCCCCCATAGCCCATTGCCAGTCCTAAACCCCCCATCATCCCACAGCCCATTACCAGTCCTAACCCCATCAGCCCACCTCAAGTCCTAACCCCTCCCCATCAGCCCATTTCCTGTCCTAGCCCCCCCATAGCCCATTATCAGTCCTAACCCCCCCCATAGCCCATTACCCGTCCTAACCCCCGATCAGCCCACCTCCAGTGTTAACCCCCCCATCAGCCCATTTCCAGTCCTAATCCCCATCACCCAATTTTCAGTTTAAGCCCCCCCATATCCCATTACCAGTCCGAACCTCCCCATCAGCCCACTCCCAGTCCTAATCCCACCAGCCCATTCCCAGTCCTAATCCCCCATCACCCAATTTTTAGTTTAAGCCCCCCCATAGCCCATTATCAGTCCTAACCCCCCATCAACCCACTTCCAGTCCTAATCCCATCAGCCCATATAGACTTAGCTCCCACATAACCCATAACCCATCACCACTCCTAACCCCCACCCAGCCCCCCCATAGCCCATCACCACTCCTACCCCCCCCCCAGCCCATCACCACTCCTAACCCCCCCAAGCCCATCACCACTCCTAATCCCCCCCCCCAGCCCAGCCCAGCCTAGGGAAATTTTTTTTTTAAAAAAGCTGTCTTCTCCCGCTGCCGGGGCCGCCGCGGCAGAATCGAGTGTGCCGCGGGCCCCCCCCCCCTGCCCAGCAGAGCCTGCCCTCCCCTGTATCCGCTCTCTCGTTGTAGCTGCAGTCACACGCGCCGGCTTTCAGAGCGCGAAGGGACTAGTTTCCCTTTCGCGGATCTGTTAAGCCCGCGGGGGCTGATGTGAACTTCCCATCAGCCCCCGCGGGATTAACAGAGCCGCGAGAAAGGAAACTCTCGCGGCTCTGAAAGAAGCCCGCATTCGGGGATTCAACGCTAGCCTACAGGCAGGCTCTGCCGGGCAGGCGGGGGGCCCCACGTCGGCACTCTTGATGCTGCCGCGGCAGAAGCAGCTGTTTTTTTTATTTTTTAATTTGGGATGATAGGGGGGAAGGGGGTTTAGGACTGGTAATGGGCATGGGGGGGGGAGGCTAAGACTGGAAGTGGGCTGATAGGGGAGGGTTAGGACTTGTAATGGGCCATGGGGGGGGGGGTGCTAAGACGAAGTGGGCTGATGGGGGGGGGGTTAGGACTGGTAATGGGCTATGGGGGGGGCTGACTGAAAATGGGCTGATGGGGGAGTTAGGACTGGTAATTATTATTGGGGGGTGCTAAGACTGGAATTTGGCAGATTGGGGGGTTAGGACTGGTAATGGGCTATGGGGGGGCTGACTGGAAATGGGCTGATGGGGGGTTAGGACTGGTAATTGGCTATGGGGGGGGGCTAAGACTGGAAATGGGCTGATGGGGAGGATTAGGACAGCTAATGGGTTATGGCGTGGCTAGGAATGGAAGTGGGCTGATGGGGGTGGGGTAGGACTAGTAATGGGCCATGGGGGTGTGCTAAGACTGGAAGTGGGCTGATGGGGGGGTTAGGACGGGTAATGGGCTATGGGGGGGGGCTGACTGGAAATGGGCGGATGGGGGAGTAAGGACAGGTAATTGGCTATGGGGGGGCTAAGACTGGAAATGGGCTGATAGGGAGGTTTAGGACTGGTAATGGGTTATGGGGGGGGGGCTAATAATATAAGTGGGCTGATGGGGGAGGGTTAGGACTAGTAATGGGCCATGAGGGGGTGCTAAGACTGGAAGTGGGCTGATGGGGAGGTTTAGGACTGGTAATGGGTTATGGGGGGGGGGGGGCTAAGACTGGAAATGGGCTGATGGGGGTTAGGATTGGTAATGTGCTATGGGAGGGGTTAGGACTGGTAATGGGCTGATGGGGGATTAGGACTGGTAATGGGCTATGGGGGGCTAAGACTGGAAATAGGCTGATGGGGGGGCTAGGCCTGGAAATAGGATGATGGGGGGTTAGGACGTAATGGGCTGATGGGGGGTTAGGACTAGTAATGGGCTATGGGCGGGCTAGGACTGGAAATGGGCTGATGGGGGTTAGGACTGGTAATGGGCTGGGGGGCTAAGACTGTTAATGGGCGGGGGGGGTTGCTAGGACTGGAAATGGGCTGAGTGGAAGGAGGGCTTGAACTGCAAATAGCTGATGGGGACGGGGGCTTGGAATGGAAATGGGTTGTGAGGGGGAGGGAGCTAGGACTGGAAATGGGTGAGTGGGGGGGCTAGGACAGGAAATGGGCTGATGGAGGGGCTAGAATACGACTGGAAATTGGCTGTTGGGGGGGTGCTAAGATTGGAAATGGGCTGTGGTGGGGGTTTGGATTGAAATGGACTCATGAAGGGGCTAGAACTGGAAGTAGGCTCATGGGGGGCTTGGATTGGAAATGGGCTGAGTGGAGGGGAGCTAGGATTTGACATGGGCTGATGGGCTCAGGGGGGGCTGGGATTGGAAATGAGCTGATGGAGGGACTCGGATGGGACTGGAAATAGATGGGGGAGCTAGGACTGGAAATAGGCTGATGGTGAGTCTAGGATAGGACTGGAAATGGGCTTATGGGGGGCTAGGACTGGAAATGGGCTGATGCAGGGACTAGAAGGGAGCGGATGCTGGGTGGGACTGGAACTAGAATGGAGCTGATGTTGGGGGAGGATTAGAATGGGATGGAGCTGGGAGAGTGAAATGGAGAGGGAAAAATATTTTGTGTGGGAGGGAAGACAAATCTACAATTGGCCGGATATTGGGAGAGTAAGTGGGGACTGAGAATGGAGGGGTAAAATTTGAGTAGATGAAATAGGAATGAGGAAAGAGCAAAAGGAGAAAGATTAGTATGAGAAAGCAGATGTAGAGAGAGAATGGAAAAAAACTAGAAGAGAGAAGAAAAGACAAATGGACAGCAGACGATGGAGAGTTAGCGGAAGACACAAAGAAACCAGAAGAAAGTGACTGGAGCAATTGCAGCTGAAAAAAAATGCACAAAAAGTAGAAAAATATCTCTTTATTTTGAATTTATTAATTGGAATATGTCAGCTCTGGGAAATGTGCATCATTAACGTCTGTGCTTTGTTTAGTACAAGAGCAAATTAATGTATAGTTTTATTTCTACAGTGTTGTACATTCCAAGTTTGGCTTTTGGGATTCCCAGTTTAATTATTGTCTTCCTGTTTCTAAATTGTGATTCCTTGTTTGGTGATGGTCTATGTTCTGCATGTGTAACTGAGCTGAGGTGTTCTGTTTATGTAATTCCTATTTGACATTGCCACTTGTTCTCTTTCCCCAGTAGGTCATGTATTGTTGTTCTCTGAAATGTATTGGTTTAATATTTGCAGCGTTTCCTTTTGATAGTTAGGATATGGTGTTTTATGAGTCCTGGTAGTACTGTTAGGATACGGCGGGTTTGCTATGGGTTCTAAATGGGCAGTGTTTGTAGTAGTTCCTAATGTGTCTGGCGGTTGGCACTGGATTATAGTAATGTAGAAGTCTTTTAGTCTTTCTTTATTCATACACTCATTAAGAGGCATGTTTACTAAAAGTTAGTGTATGGTAACATTATGCAAATATTTATGCAAATGAGGCCCCTTATGCAAATGAGGCCCCGCACCGAGTCTCCGCACATGGCCCCGCACCCCCCTTGGGCCGCCCCTGCCTCCATTGCTTTGGGTGCGACTCAGACTATAAATAATCCTAAACAGAGAAATCGCTATAGTACTTTAATTTTAACTTGCCTTGAATTCACATTTGGAAAGGCAAATGATTCATGCTGAAATCCAATTCCAAATCATTAGGAAAAATAATTTTTTAGCCAGTTATTCAGCTGCAAATTTTGGGAGGTCTTTTACTAAAGTGTGGTAAAGCTTTGCAGTTCATGTGCAGTAATTGCCTAAATTACCACATGGTAACTGCACACTCTCTGCATTTACTATTTGAGGTGTTCTCAGTATCTTCACATATAGTCAGTGCAGAGAAAAAACAATTGGCATATGTTAATTGCACTTCAGATCATTTATATGCACTTACCAACTGAGGTGACGCTAAATGTTCTGCATAATCTGCCATGTTAGCACTTAATATGTACATAAGAACATAAGATATGCCATACTGGGTCAGAACAAGGTCCATCAAGCCCAGTATCCTGTTTCCAACAGTGGCCAATCCAGGTCACAAGATCTGCCAGGTTCCCAAAAAGGTACGCAGATTCTACAATGCAATGCAATGGTAAGCGATAGATTTCCCGGGTCCTCTTTAATAATGGTTTATGGGCCTTTAGAAACCCAGCTACACTAACAGCTTTTACTACATCATCCAATAACGAATTCCAGAGTTCAATTATGCACTGAGTGAAAAAAATATTTTCTCTTACTATTCTTAAATGGATTACATTGTAGCTTCATTGCATGTCCCCTAGTGTTTCTGTTTTTTAATGGAGTAAACAACCTATCTACATTTACCCATTCTACTCCATTCATTAACTTATAGACCTCTATCATAGGAAGGATCTCTCTCTCTCTCTCTCTGGCATCCTGTGGAAAAGCCTGAGGACTTATAGGGCGCTCTAATGTCACCAACATTTGAAGCAGCATTGAAAGCCTTATCAAATAACAAAGTACTGAGCATTGATGGCATTCCCATTGAAGTATTAGAGCAATTGGATGCAGCTGTTACCATACTTACAAGGCTCTGCCAGGAAATTTGGAAGACAACATCATGACCAACTGACTGGAAAAGATCTTTGTTTATACCAATACTAAAGAAAGGTGATGCAACTGACAGTGGAAAGTATTGCACAATCACTCTAATCCCACATGTCAGCAAGATTCTAATGAAGATTATTCAGAAGAAACTGCGACTACCTGAAACGAGAACTGCCTAAAGTGCAAGTAGGGTTCAGGAAACGGCAAGGAACGAAAGACATCATCGCAGATATGAGATGGATCCTTGAAAAGACTAAAGAATACCAAAGAGATATCTATATGCGTTTTATTGACTACAGCAAGGCTTTTGACTGTGTAAAGCATGAAAAACTCTGGGCCACATTAAGAAGCATGGGTATACCAGAACACCTGATAATTCTCTTGCACAACCTTTACATTGACCAAGAAGCAACAGTTCAAATGGAACAAGGAGGAATGGAATGGCTTAAAATCAGCAAAGGTGTACGACAAGGCTGCATCCTTTTGCCCTACCTTTTTAATTTATATGCAGAACAAATCATCAGAGCAGCAAGACTGTATGAAGACAGTCGAGGTGTGAAGGTTGGTAGAAGACTCATCAACAACCTTTGCTATGCTGATGATACTACTTTACTGGCTGAAAATGAAGACAATCTGAAGCATTTGCTTCTCAAGAACCAGGAACATAGTCTTAAAATTGGCCTGCTCCTTAATGTAAAGAAGACAAAGATCCTGACAACTGGCAAAAGCAATAAGTTCAGTTGATGGAGAAGAAATCGAAATAGTGGACAACTGTAACCTACTTGGATCAACTATCAATAAAGAAACTACAAGTAGTCAAGAAATCCAATGATGCATTACTCTTGGCAAAATGGCTAGGAAGGACCTAGACAAGATTCTCAAGAGAAGAGATGTCTCTTTCCATACAAAGATTCAACTCGTTCAAGCCATGGTATTTTCAATGGTGGTTAGGTCTGTATTTCGCATGCGCGGCGTTCAACGTATTAAGATATTCCCATCGAAGTTTCGGTATAGTGGAACAATTTTGAATATTCCTCAAAAGTAGACGCGCCGACAGCATCAATTTTACAGGTCTGTAATACAGTTAGGATTTTTAATGTAGTTAAGCAACTGGCTACATTATTGATTTCAACTTTCCATGTGTTTACAGCCTTATGGGGATGATTCCCTGAAGAAACAACAGTTGTGAAACGCTTGGGGTACCTAGCTGTGAGCGTTGGAATAACCCCGTTCATCTTCTGATTGGAGCTAAGTTTCTTATTATAAGATTGATAGTTCCTCTGTTTAATGAAGTTTTTTCGATGAAAAATATGAAAAAGAATTATGCAAGAATTATTATATGAGGAACACAGCTTTACTTGGTAGAAGAAACTTATTTACAGTGAAAGTTTATAAACAAGACTTTTTTAAGAAAATATTTGGAAACAAAGTAATAAAAAGTGAAATAAGGCTCGAAACGGCAGAGGGTCGTTGATGTAAAACTGGCACCAGCAATGAGCGATTAGCTCTTGGTTTACGTGCCACTGGTTTTTCTGAGACCAGTTGCCTAAGTTTAGAGTGCAATAATTAAAGCCTTTTGGTTGCAGAGTGAGTCATTAAACGGCACGCATTTCTTAGTTACCTGATGGTATTTTCAATAACATCATATGGATGTGAAAGTTGGACAATAAAAAGGATAGTCAGCAAGAAAATTGATGTCTTTGAATTATGGTGGTGGCGATGTATACTGTGGACTGCCCGAAAAACAAACCAATCAGTATTAGAAAAGATCAAACCTAAGATTTCTTTAGAAGCTCTGATGACAAGACTTCGACTTTCATACTTTGGACACATCATGCGAAGAGAGAGATCATTAGAGAAAGACATCATGCTTGGCAATTTAGAAGGTCAATGCAAAAGAAGAAGGTCAGCAATGAGATGGATCGATACAATAACAGCAGCGATGGGTGCCACTCTGTCAACAATGAGCTGCCTAACTAAAGACTGAGCACAGTTTAGGACAACTATCCAGAGGTTCGCCATGAGTCGACACCGACTCAATGGCACTTAACAACAACAATGTCACCAACACAGTGCCAATATGCCTACAGGGTAGATGTAGCTTCTGCCATTAAAGGAAGGATCTCCTCTCTCCCAGTAACGGTTTCTACCCATTTTGCCTGATACTGACATCAGGCTCACTGGTCTGTATTCTCCTGGATTACCCCTAGAACCCTTTTTAAAAATAAGTGTTACATTGGCCAGTATCACCTTCAGGTACTACAGATGATTACTAATAGTAGGTCTGCAATCTCATATTTCAGTTCTTTCATCACCCTTGGATATATATCATCTGGTCCAGATGATTTGCTGTTCTTCATTTTATCAAATAGTTGTGATATATCATTCAAGTTCATTGATATTTCTTTCAATTCTTCTGATACATTACCTTTTAAATACCATTTCAGGCATGGGTAACCTCCCTTACCTTCTTCAGTAAAAATCGAAGCAAAGAATTAATTTAGTATCTCCACTTTGGCCTTGTCCTCCCTTAGTGCCCCTTTTACCCCTCTATCATCTAATGATCCAACTGACTCTTTCACAGGTCTTCTCCTACAAATCTACTTGAAAATGTTTTTATTATGGCCCCAATTCTGTAAGGCGAATAGAAGGGCTGCACACCCAGGCATGAGTAACTTCCCTGTATCTTCTTCAGTAAAGACTGAAGCAACAAATTCATTCAGTCTCTCCACAATGGCCTTGTCCCCTCTTAGTGTCCCTTTTACCCTTCGATCATATCATGGTCTAACTGACTCTCTCACAGTTTTTTTGTTACAAATGTACTTGAAAATTATTTTATTAGGCATTTTTGCTTTCATGGCAAGCTTTTTATCAACTTCAGGCATGCTGCCACTTTGGGTGTTAGGTGGCAGCACCTTTAAGTGCTGTTGAATAACTTGGTTGCCGTGAGGAACATGGTAAGCAAGTCTGTTAACTGTATTAATCTCTCTGAATATCAACCCCTAAATATTTTTCTAGGAGCTTATATTGCTAGAAAAGTCTTTTTAGAGATTGTACACATGCTATAGTCCCTGACATAAAAGAAGCTTAAGTATATTCGGAGATCAGATTTACCTGTGTATGCATCTGCTTCATGAATGGAGGAGTAGCCTAGTCATCAGAGAAATGGCTTGATAACAAGAGATCAGGATTCATTCCCCCCTAGCACTCCTTGTGGCCTTGAACAAGTCATTTAACCCTCCATTTCCTTGGAAGAAAAGCCTGACACACTGCCAAGAGAATCCAGGAGCTGGTGGATTGCCAGCACTGACTCAGAGGCGCACATTGCACTGCATCTGCTTCAGGTCAGGGTAAGTTATATTGCAGTGAATACACTCATGGCATATATATTTATATAGGTTTTTTTTTTTAATCTACAGAATGGTAAAGATGATTGACAAATTCTAACTAATTCTATAGGCAAATTTTTGCCTGGGTTTAAGACAGCTACAATTGTGGTCAACATTATTGGCATTTTGGCACCCTTGCATTTTAGGTATGTTGTGTACAATATCTTGAGAAATAATTGGAAATATTCCAACTGTATGTCATCATATCATCATTCTATTAAAATATTTTGTTCAAAGGTATACAGCATAAAAAAGATGCCTGTGCAATTTAGACAAAAACAAAATATGACCTCGATTAATGACACCCTTCACTAATATTTGGTTGCACAACCTTGGCAGTGATGACAGCCTCCAAATGTTTCTTGTAGTCATCTATAAGTTTCATACATTTGTCTGTTGGTAGTTTCTCCCACTATTCAGCTGTGATTTGTTCCAGCTCACAAATCTTTCCAGGATTCCTTTTACCAATGGCAGATTACAGTTCTTTTCAAAGATTGATTGAGATCAGGACTCATTACTGTCCAGTTTAAAAGCGTGCATTTTTTCCTTTTTAACCATTCTTTTATAATTTTGGATGTATGTTTTGGGTCATTGCCCTGCTAGAGCACCCATGACCTTTGGCCCAGTCCTAGCTTTCTGACACTAGGTAGCACAGTTCACTTCAAAATACCTTGGTAGTCCTCCAACCCTCCAACTTCATGATTCCTTTAGTATGTTCCAGGCCTCCAGTTCCTGAGGCAGCAAAACAGTCCCACAACCAGAGCTGGCGCTACCCAGAAAATGAGGTAAGCGTGTCAGGGGGACACTGACAGCCAGGGGCACCAGTGCTAGCCATCCCCCCTCCCTCCTTTCCTCTTCATCTCCTGGCCCACCAACAGAAGATTCTGCCCATGGGAGCAGCAAGTCCCTCAGCAGGAGAGAATTGAAGAACCTGCCCGCAGAACTTGCTGCTCCCGCAAGCAGAAGAATTATGTAAGGCTGACCGAACGAGGATCCTGCTGAGAGGATTTGCACAATTCATCTGCTTGCAGGAGCAGCAAGTCCCTATGGCAGGATATTCCATTTGGGACTGTGATTTCAGCCTTGCACAATTCTTCTACCCACGGGAGCAGGAAGGCCACAACTGCAGCCTTGAATGGAAGATGCTGCCCGCAGGAATTTCTGCTTCCATGGGCAGAAGAGGTGCACAAGGCAGCAGTCATGGCTCTGAATGGAAAATCCTGCCTGCAGAAGCAGCAAGTCTGGGGGCAGAAGAGCTGCCAGCCAGATAAGGTGAAAGATGGAGAGCGGGGCCGGGGGGAGGAGAATAATGTATAAAGGGGAAGTGAAGCATACAGAGAGTTGGGGGACCATGGGAGAGTGGAAGAAAGATGCTGGGCATGGGGATGGAAGGCTAGTGAGACAGAGATACTGGACATGGAGGAGCAAAGGGAGATGGAGGGGGAGCAAATTTTGAAACTTGGGGGTATCAAGGGAAAACAGATGCTGGCAAAAGCGGGGGTCATAGGAAAACAAGGGAGACGTGAACATGGGGGGTATTGGCAGGTGAGGGGAGATACTGGCCGTGGGGGGCACAACGAGACAGGGGAGATGCTAGATGCAAGGTGGCATAGGGAAGTGGAGGGGATATGCTAGACGTGGGGGCTAGGGAGATCAAGGGGAGATGTTGAACATGGGAAGTGGGCACAGGGAGAAGCAAGGAGTGGAGATTTTTGAGATGCAGTGGGGATGCTGGACATGAGGGTGGAACAGAGGAAACAGGAGATGCAGAGTACCAATTCACTGCAATTTCTCAAAACAGTGGATTTGAAGGAGAAATACTAGAGCATGTAAAAAGAGTTCAAAAAGGAGTTAGGGAAAAAGAGGGGTGGGGTGTAGCCAGCATTAATAATAATGAAGTAAAGGTAAAGATCAAGATAATGAAGGAGGGGGCACTGATCGATAGGCTGCAGGGGGGTGCCAGAAACCCTAGCACTGGCCCTGCCCACAACATTATAGAACCTAAGAACATAAGATATGCCATACTGGGTCAGACCAAGGTCCATCAAGCCCAGTATCCTGTTTCCAACAGTGGCCAATCTAGGTCATACGTACCTAGCAGTTTCCCCAAAAGACACAGGTTCCACAATGCTTATACTGGGCCAAGCATTGATATCCTGGGTCCCTCTATCAAATTTAACTGTAGGAAGGCTGTTTTCTTTCCTTATAAGCTTCATTCACCTGCAAATGTATCGCTGGTCTGCATTGCCAAAGAGCTTAAGTTTGGTTTCATCTCCTCATTCTGGGAAGTTCTTGACAGTTCCAACTCCCTGGTCACCCAGTCAAAGAAATCAATCAGATTTGTCTGACAAGACCTGCCTCTGGTGAATCCATGCTGCCTCGGATCCTGTAATCCGCTGGACTCCAGAAACCTCACTATTTTCTCTTTCAGCAGCGTTTCCAATAATTTACTCACCACCGAAGTTAAACTAACCGGCCTGTAGTTTTCAACCACATCCTTACTTCCACTTTTGTGTAAAGGCACCACATGAGCCTCTCTCCAGTCCTTTGGCACCATTCCCGACTCCAACGAGGTATTGAAAAGGTCAGTCAGTGGAGCTGCTAGAACGTCCCCAGTTCCCTCAGTATTCTAGGGTGTATCCCATCCGGTCCCATCGCTTTGTCTACTTTAAGTTGAGCTAGTTTCTCACGAACACAGTCTTCTGAAAATTGTTCAAGATGTCCCTCGCTTCTGTTCCTGTTTGTGGGTGTTTTCTGATGTCCTGCTCCTGGTTCTTCATCTGTGAACACAGAACAGAAATATTTGTTTAGCAATTCCGCTTTATCCTTATCAGCTTCTACATATTCCTCCCCTGCACCATTGAGTCTGACAATACCCTTCCTCTTCTGACTAACATATCTGAAAAATGTCTTATCCCCCCATTTTATTGCATTGGCAATTTCCTCCTCTTTTTGAATCTTTGCCTTCCTGACTACTTTGCTAGCTTCTCTAACTTTTTCCAAATATAGATGCCTGTCTTCCTCTCTCTGTGATCTTTTGTATTTCATGAAGGCCTCTCTCTTTTCCTTCAATTTTTCAGCTACTTCTTTCGAAAGCCATAGCGGTCTCCTCTTCCTTTTACCTTTATTTACCATTTTAACAAAAAGGTTGGTTGCCCTTAAAATATTCCCTTTCAGATTTGCCCACTGTTTTCCTACATCCCCCAGCTGTTCCCATCCCAATAACAATTCCCTGAGGTATTGGCCCATCTTGGCAAAGTTAGTCTTCCTAAAGTCTAAGATCCTCATCTTTGAATTGATTCTAACAGCCTTAGTCCTAATACTGAACCACACCATCTGGTGATCACTGGATGCAAAATAACTCCCACTACATCAGAAACACTTTCACCATTGATAAGCATCAAGTCCAGTATGGCCCCTTCACATGTGGGGTCTGTTACCAATTGCCTGAATAGTTTTCCCTGTAGAGAATCCAGGATCTCCTTACTTCTAGATGATACTGCAGCAGGAATGTGCCAATCAACATCTGGCATATTGAAATCCCCTATCAGTAGCACTTTCCCTTTCCTAGCAATGCTGCATATGTCTTCAATTAACTCTCTGCCCACCTCTTCCTCTTGTGAGGGAGGTCTGTATATCACACCAATGCAAATAGATTTCTCTTTCCCTCTTTCTAGTTTAACCCACAATGCCTCCTCTCTCCCTTTTAAGCTCTGTAATTCCAAGCTTTAATCATAGTTTTTACATATAGTGCCACTCCTCCTCTCCTTCTTCCTACCCTGTCCTTTCTGAATAAAGTATAGCCAGGAATAGTTACATCCCAGTCATGGTTTTCTGTGAATCATGTTTCTGTAACTGTCACTAAATCCAAGTCAGCCACTCCCACCAAAGCTTCAACATCAGGGATCTTATTCCCCATGCTATGGGCATTTATACACACTGCTTTCCATATGTTACCCCTTTTACCCATTTCCATAAAGGTATTTAAGTAGATTACTACCGAAGATGTGTTGACCTTTCTTGGACAGATGGATGCCATCTCTGCTCTGCAACCCTTAGAACAGAATCCCATGGTCTAGGAAACCAAAACGCTCTTGATGACACCATCCAAGCAGCCATGCATTCATCTCCAGGATGCAAGCCTCTCTGCCTTGGCCTTTATTCTCAACAGGGAGGATTGAAGAGAACACCACCTGTGCACCTAACTGCTTCACCCTCTGTCCCAGAGCCATGAAGTCACTTTTGATACGTTCCGAGGGATACCTGGCAGTATCATTTGTTCCAACATGGATTAGCAACATTGGGTAATAGTCAGTGGGCTTGATGATTCTCGGCAAACTCTCCATAACATCTTGGATTTTGGCACCAGGCAGACTGCATACCTCTCTGGACATCAAGTCTGGTTGGCAGATGGACGCCTCAGTACCCCTCAGAAGAGAGTCTCCAACCACCACTACCCTTCGCTTCCTTGTGGTCACTGATTCTGCAACTTTGGGGTACTTGAGCTCTGGTTCTTCCCTTCCCAGGGATGCTTTCACCTCCTCCACTTCCAGGGCTGCATAATGGTTCTTCAATTCAAGGGCTAGAGAAGTTGGATTGGTGATTCTGCAGGCCCTGGTGACCTGTGTCCAACCATCGACATTCTTTTGGCACCCATCTTCTCCTCTGCTGGAGAGCTTGGTGGCTGCAAAAAGCATCTCATCAATGTACTTCTCACTGTCTTGAATACTCCTCAGCCTCGCCACCTCCTCTCTGAGTTCCTCAGCTTGTTTCCTCAGAGCTTCAGCATGCAGGCACCATGCACATGGAACCGGTCCTTCAACTGGCATTAGGACCTCTGGACAGAGGCAGAAGCTGTAACAGGGACAACATCTTTAGCGATATGATTTTTCCCAGCCATTGTTTTGTTCATGGAGCTTAGGCATCTGTTAAAGCAAAAAGAGAGAGTCCTACCAAAGTACCAGCCGGTTTCCCAGCTGTCCTTTCAGAGAAAAAGCAGTTAAATCTCTTTAATTATATTCAAAATGTGCTGCTCCAAGTCTATGTGCTTTGTTAAATAGGGAAGTGCCCTATAAAGCAAGACTGCTCACTAGAGGTGGGTGGGAGTCGGGGTGGGTAGGGAGGGAACTAACTCCTGATTAGGTGTCAGCAGTTTCCAAAAACTGAGAAGGTTACTAGAGTTCAATAACTTACTCTGCTTAAGGAAATATTTCCACTAAAGCACCAAAAAGAAAGTAATGTTCAGTCCCAGTCAGAGAGCTAGCAATTTAATAAAAGTAAACCTTCAAATCCTTACCGTTGTTTGAACTGTAGATCCCCTTTTAGGAATGCCGAGGGATTTCAGTAAAGCCTTTGACACTGTTCCTCAAAGGTGACATAAACAAACTGAGCACCCTAGGTATGGACCCTAAAGTTACTGCTTGGGTTAGAACTTGGCTGGGTGGGAGGCGGCAAAGAGTACAGGTAAATGGAGCTCACTCTGAGGAGAAGGATGTTACCAGTGCTGTGCCCCAGGGATCTGTTCTTGGTCCGATTCTTTTTAACATCTTTGTTAGTGATATAGTGGAAGGGCTTCGGGTAAGGTTTGCCTCTTTGCGGATGATACCAAAATCTTCAATAGAGTAGACACTCAGGAAGGTGTAGATAACATGAGGAGGGATCTAACTAAACTTGAAGAATGGTCTAGAATTTGGCAGCTGGGATTTAATATTAAAAAATGTAAGGTCATGCATTTCAGCTGCAGCAATCCAAGGGAGCAATATAGTATAGGGGGTGAAGTACTTTTGTCCACTAAAGAAGAGCGGGACCTAGGCTTGGTTGTGTCTGATGATCTTAAAGTAGCTAAACAGGTAGAAAAGGTGACGGCAAAAACTAGAAGGATGCTTGGGTGCATACAGAGAGGAATGGCTAGCAGAAAAAAGGAGGTGATTGTGCCTCTGTATAAGTCTTTGGTGCGACCTCATTTGGAGTATAGTGTACAATTCTGAAGACCGCACCTTCAAAAGGATGTGAACAGGATGGAGACGGTGCAGAGGGTGGCTACTAAAATGGTTAGTGGTCTTCATTATAAAGGATATGAGGACAGACTTAAGGATCTTAATATGTACACCTTAGAGGAAAGGCGGGATAGAGGTGATATGATTGAGATGTTTAAATACCTCTGTGGCATAAATGTTCAGGGAGAGAGCCTCTTTCAATTGAAATCAAGTTCTGCTATGAGGGGACATGGGATGAGGGTGAAGGGAGATAGATTCAGGAGTGATATGCGGAAATATTTCTTTACAGAAAGAGTAGTGGATCCATGGAATAGTCTCCCAGTGGAGGTGGTAGAGATGAGGACAGTAACTGAATTCAAAAAAGCATGGGACAAACAGAGGATCTTTAAAGGTAAAAAGGGGACTGTTGTGGTTGTTGATATGGAAGGACAGACTAGATAGGCCATGTGATCTTTTTCTGTCATCATATTTCTATGTTTCTATGAGCAGAAAACTTCTTAATAGCATTGCAAACTGAGGCATAGGAGTCAGAAGGTCTTTGGAAATGGCTTTGTACCCCTTTGAAGTTTGATGTTTGGTGATAATGGCTTTTATGATGGTCTCAGCAGCTCTCTTGTCTTCACCATTGTGAAAATGGAACAGGAAGTGAATGTGGGCATTTTAAACATCAGAGTCATCATTCATTAGTTGATTCAAGTCATGTGAGTACTGACATTTGATCACAGGTGCATCTAATTTTACTGCAGTGGGAATGTGGTTCTTCTGTTTGAACTGATTTGAATTGTTTATAAGGGTGCCAATAATCATGAATGGTGGGAGGATAATGGAAAGGTTGCATCACCTAGATCAGTAGATGCTATGAGTTATGTAGGGATATTACCCTACATGCTGAATTTAGCATGATCATGGGTATTCTAAAAAAAAATATTGGCATGTTTTGGCCTTACGTCCATGTTTTCAAAGACCCTTGATGATCTCTTATCAACAAGGCCAGAATATAGCAGATTGGGTTATGCATACCACAAATCGCAACAAGATGAACCTGGAAAGAGGTCATTTTAAATGTACCTCATGTGATTTTTGTATTACTACTGTAGAGGACCATAGTTGGATAGATCCAGATACAAATCAGAAATTTCTCAGTCGGCATTATACCACTTGCATGACATTATTTGTGATATATGTTTTGGTATTTCCATGTCCTAAGAACTATATTGGTAGAACATCTATGAAGAAATGTCTTCAGGAACATCGTTCTCAGATTAACTCCCAAGTTCTTTCTACTCCGATGGTTACTCATTGTCAGGAATATAAGCATACCTTTCAGGATTTACCATGGCGAATTTTGTATTTTGTACCTGAGAATATCAGAGGAGGGGATCGTCTTTCTCATCTACAATATATTGAACAAGCTTGGATATACCAATTGAGATCTGTTTCCCCAGGAGGTTTAAACCTTGCATTAGATTGGTGGGGTTTGATTTGATTGGATTAACACTAGAAGCCCCAAAGTGCGTTAATTGACGCAAATGTATCTTCAAAGTTGTATACCAGCGCCACTGCTAGAATCATGTCAGTCATGTTCCATGACTTTCTTAGCAAGGTCAAGATGCTCAAATGTGTACATCAAAAATTAATAACAGAGGCACCACCTAGCGGGAAAATGAGTTTATACCTAGAAGCCCCAAAGTACGTCAATTGACGCACTCAATTGTCTTGGATGCGTCAATTGACGTACTTTGGGGCTTCTAGGTATAAATTCATGTTCCCTCTAGATGGCGCATCTCAATCACTGTTTACAGTTTTATTCCAACATTACAAACAATAAACACACGATGACGTCATGTAATGACATCACATACTGCACGTATTTAACAAATAAGTAACTTTCACCCTACCTGTTTAATTTATATGCTGAACAAATCATCAGAGAAGCAGGATTGTATGAAGACAACAGAGGTGTGAAGATTGGTGGAAGACTCATCAACAACCTTCGCTATGCTGATGATACCACATAACTGGCTGAAAGTGAAGATGATCTGAAACATTTGCTTTTCACAATCAAAGAACATAGTCTCAAAATGGGCCTGCACCTTAATGTAAAGAAGACAAAGATCATGACAACTGGCATAATCAACAGGTTCATCGTTGAAGGAGAAAAAATTGAAATCATGAACAACTTTAACCTACTTGGATCAACTATCAATAAAGAAGCAACAAGCAGTCAAGAAATAAGACGACGCATTGCTCTTGGCAGAATGGCTATGAAAGACCTAGATAAGATTCTCAATAGCAGAGATTTCTCTCTCCATACAAAGATTCAACTTGTTCAAGCCATGGTATTTTCAATAACATCATATGGATGTGAAAGCTGGAAAGTGAAAAAGATAGACAGGAAGAAAATTGATGCCTTTGAATTATGGTGCTGGCGGCGAATGCTGTGTATACCATGGACTGCCCGAAGAACAAACCACTCGGTACTAGAGGAGATCAAACCTAAGCTTTCTTTAGAAGCTCAGATGACAAGACTTCGACTTTCATACTTTGGACACATCATACGGAGAGAGAGATCATTAGAGAAAGACATCATGCTTGGCAAGATAGAAGGTCAGCGCAAAAGAAGAAGGCCAGCAATGAAATGGATCGATACAATAACAGCAGCTACGGGTCACAGTCTGTCAACAATGAGCCGCCTGACTCAAGACCGAACACAATTTAGAATAGCTATCCAGAGGGTCACCATGAGTCGACTCCGACTCGACGGCACTTAATAACAACAACAACTTCACGTTAATTCACATCTGCATTTCATGCTAAACGCAGTCGTTGTGATAATGCGTCAATTGACGCACTTTGGGGTTTCTAGGTAAAATGCCTTTTGGGGCTTCTAGTGTTAATATGTGGTTCACTACTGAATAGCCAATACCTGCATAACGTCCGGCCATGATATGTAAAAATATGGCCAAAAACATGCGACTGTAGCATCCACAGAGCCACATGTTTGCCTAAGTGTCTTGGATGATGAGACAAAGCAGAGTGCATTGGCTTCCTTAAAAGAACTAAAGGAATAGATTTGGTGGTGTTTTGTAGAGCTCTGGCAGGAATGTAAGGATTTGGGCAATGAGATTGGTGAGATACAGAAGGAAAATTGTATGGATTTACAAGAGCTGGGACAGAGAGTGGACGAGTGCGACTGCTGACCGGATAAATTGATAGAAATGGAAGAGGTTCAGAATCAGCTAGAGGAAGCTGTTTTGGAGAAGGAGCAATGTACCTTGAAAATTGAGGATCGGGAATCTTGGCAATGTATGGATTCTGGGGATCTCCAAAGCGGCAACCTATGTGAACAGTGGTGCAGTGTTGTGCTCCATTGTTTAGACTTGTTAGAAGCACAATGGACCAGTGACAAGAGACACACACTATTAATGGTTCACACAGCATGCATGAGGAAGGGCCGGGAGTTTCTGTGGCCTGAAACACAGCGTTGTATAGCAAGCGAAGAGCAGACTAGATATGTCTGGCGATAAGCAGACAAGATATGTCTGGATGAATCCTTTGTACCAGCATTGTGGATTTCATGAATAACTATTGACAAATGGTTGGCCTTTACATGCAGTTGGGTCATATTGAAGAAATTTCTGCAATGGTATTGGACTTATGGACTCTCTGGGGTTGCTGCTTCAGATAAGTATATTTAGGGGAAGGCTTGTGTTGTCCCTTAGTGTGTAACAGAGGGATTTTTCCTTCTATAAATAGAGAAAAATGGAGGGTTTGCTACAGGAAAGATTTTATCTTTCAAGGCAAGCGATCCAACAAAAAAATTATGGTCTAGATTTAATCTAGTTATTCACGTAGAACTTGTTTCCTCTTATTGATATGAATATATAGGCGGGGATAAGCACAGTCTTTTCATTATTGGTAGTATTAATCATGTCCCGGCAACGTCCCCATTTTTATACCATTTCTTGCTATTTCCTTTTATAATTGGTCTTGTTTTATTTGATTTTTTTATGTGTCAAATATATTTATATATTTTTTTTTAATTAATTATTTATTTATTTTATTTATTTACTTAGCTGCATTTATATCCCGCTTTTCACCGGGTCAAAGTGGTTTAACAAAAAAAAGGGGGGGGACAGTAATCAATTCGACAGAGAAGGGGGGGGTCGTCACCAGGGGGGCCAACATTGATGATCTGAACAGGAGTTAACAACTTAGACAGTTGACATAAGTCTCTTTGTAGGTAGTCTTGGGGATAGGTTATAAGTCTGGAAGAGTTGTCAGTGAGAGATGTCTGTTTCTGGTCCAAGATATTTGTGAATATATGTGATATATGTGCATATATAGTCCAAAGCCATTTATATATGTGATATATGTGCATATACAGTCCAAAGCCATTTCATATATTTATTTATATATATATATATATATGTTTCATATATATATGTATGTATGTGTGTGTGTGTGTGTGTGTGTGTGTGTGTGTGTGTGTGTGATATGTGTGCATATGTAGTCCAAAGCCATTTCACTGGCCACTTTGTTTTGGAGATATTGGACATTAAGGGGTTGAACTGCAAGGGTGCCAATAATGTTGACCACGACTGTATTAGGATGGTTCAGTTTCCCTCCAAACTCAGCTGGTTAGCCAATATTCATTGGCAAAGTCCTTCGAAAATCTCTTCTGGAGCTGGCAAAAAAAGTGCTCTGATCCCTCCTAGCTCAGCCTGGACCTCCATGTAACTAATTTGAACCCTCAAATCTCTCTCTTGATTTCTCAGTGTCTTCCCTCATCCTCACCCCACCAACCACCCATCTGGAATGGGTACTTCAGCATACAAGTAGAATGCACTATTCAACTGCCAGATATAGTGCCACTAGCACTATCATTGTTTCCCTCCTGTCAGTGAAGATACTTTCTGAAATCATAACTGACAGTTCTAGATGGGTGTTGGGAATGAAGAAGATCCTGTGGTGACCTTCAAAGTTTCATGGGCTACCTGGAAGAGCAGGACTTGGTCACAATTTATTGTAACAAATGAAGTACTGGATCAGAAGACTTATTTTTGGTATGTGCCCAGTGCTGGGGGGAGGAGGAAGAATTGAGGAGGTGGTCAAGAGGATTGACGAAAATTAGTCGTCAGATTGGCCGCTGGGTCTGTGAGCATGGGGGATACCAAATCTTATATCCATGGGTCGAGGCGGAGTGTGCGGGATTATTCCGGCAAGATGGCGTACATTTAGCCCCTATAGGATTAGACTTGCTCCTGAACTATTGTCAGGAGACCTTGGAGTATGTTATGCATAGTAAGGGGTTGTAAGATTCCCTGGTCGCAGCTTAGCCTATGGGGGGGGGGGGGGCGGCTCAGTGACGAGAGTTCGCTGAGCCGGTGGTGGGATCCCGGAGGTTTCCGGGGTCCGGAGCATGGGGCAATACCTAGGGTGGGGGTGAGGTATCCACGACCCGTATAACCCCTGGGGGGCTTTTGCTAGTAACATGGCGAAGCCAGCAGAAGGGGTGGGTATTGCAGATAGCCATGGGTCTGTCCGCGGAAGAAGCGAGAGGAAGTCACCTTGCTAATCATATGGCTGGTGATGCCTGGTTCCGCGGATGGGAGGGCTATGATGAGGGATGTTATTTGTTGTTGATTAAAGTTGTGTTGTTAATAAAGCTGCGACCAGTTGACTTCCTCCGCTGACAGGCCCACGGCTATCTGCAATACCCACCCCCTTCTGCCGGCTTCGCCATGTTACTAGCAAAAGCCTCCCAGGGGTTATCCGGGTCGGGGGTACCCATGCTCACAGACCCAGTGGCCAATCTGATGATTGATTTTCGTCAATCCTCTTGACCACCTCCTCTGCTCCCAGCAATCCGGCCTTGGAATAATGTCTGACCATAATAACACTACATTGTTAAACATTAGCAAAACCTCCCTCAGATCCCATTGTGCTGCTCTCATCAACTGCTTGCATGTCCATGTGCCAAGGTTGTTGACCCCCAAATGGAGCAATATCATTGCCAGGGTTCCGTTGCACCTGTGGTGCTGAAGCAAAGGCAACAGCTGCGTCCATCGCAGCCCACGTTCGCCCAGCTATAAGATGGTCACCTCCTTGCCATCCAGCCCGATGTTAGGCCCCACCGGCCGACACGCTGCTCGCTGACCGGCCCAATGCACAAACGAATGGCCAATCAACCAGCAGACATACGGACTGCGTCTCCTATCTGAAAGAAAAATCACAGTTAGCAGCCACTAAGACATTCCCTCCTCCAGCCGCACATAGCCTTGGAATGCCCGGCACCACCATCTACCTATCCGCTGTATCTCCTGCTCCCCAACCCAGCCTCCGCAGCACTGGTCGCTGCCCCAATTCAAAAAGAATGGGGAGAAAACTGCCGCGGATCCATACCTATGTTCTTTAGCACCACCCGCAACACTGCTGCGAACTGATACCTCATCAGCGGGCATGCATTTGTGTGCACAAAGAGCCTGCCCTCTCCTGTCGGTCGCACTCTCAGATACGCTTGCAAGGCTGCAACTGGACATGTGGAAGACCCTTCCACCACCCTTACCACCACCCAGGTCCCTTTTCCTAGCTGATCTGTCTTTGACTGCACCAGCCAGATCCTGAGCTCTGCACCTGACAAACGTACCTGCTGCTGCCTCATACCCCCTCCCCCAACCTATTAGAGTCCACAACTAGTTCACCCATGCGAAACGCTCCAAAAAATGCAACACAAAAGACAGTCAGGAAAAGGGCGGATTCATATGCTGAGGCCGCCACTAGTGGTAATGCTTCACACACCCTCCCCAGCAAAGTATGCGTAATTGGCTGTCTCCCATCACCCAGGGTGGGGCAGGCACGTTCCCAGCCCTGTAAGAGCCTGCGGGTCAGAAACCCCCCACTGGGATGCTCCAACCCAATGCTCTGGCGAAAAAGGAGAACCCCGCCAGATGCGTCCGCACAGTTGTTCTTGACACCCCCCCCCCCCCCCCCGCTTTGGCTGCCACCACATATTGTACAAAGAGCTTATCAGACACCCTTCCATACTGCCATCCCTGGGCTCCCAAGAAGTCCACTACTCTGATGTATCCCCATCTGTAGGCCATCCACGTTGCCGGTGACACTGAACTCCACAGCAGCTTCATCATTTCTGAAGGCCAATCCGCCATATATGGTCCAGGACTGTCGCTCCCTCGACGTCCGCCTCCGGTGTATCTGGACTTTCAGAGGGCCTTTGACAAGGTCCCTCATAAGAGACGTTTGGCAAAACTAAAGAGTCATGGGATAGGAGGCAGTGTACTATTGTGGATCAGGAACTGGTTAAAAGATAGAAAGCAGAGGGTAGGGCTAAATGGCCAATTTTCCCAATGGAGAAAGGTGAATAGTGGTGTACCCCAGGGATCTGTGCTGGGTCCGCTGCTTTTTGACATATTCATAAATGACCTGGAAAGTGGAATAACGAGTGAGGTTATCAAATTTGCAGATGACACAAAACTATTTAAAGTTGTTAAAACCCAAGAGGATTGTGGAAAATTGCAAGAGGATCTTGATAAATTGGAAGACTGGGCATCAAAATGTCAGATGAAATTTAATGTGGACAAGTGCAAGGTTATGCACCTAGGGAAGAACAACCCAAACTATGGTTACACGATGCAAGGTTCCACATTAGGAACCACCACCCAGGAAAAAGATTTAGGCGTCATTGTGGATACCATGTTAAAACCCTCGGCCCAGTGTGCAGCAGCGGCCAAGAGAGCAAATAGAATGCTAGGTATGATAAGGAAAGGAATGGAAAATAAAACAAAAGATATTATAATGCCTCTATATCGTTCCATGGTGAGACCGCACCTTGAATATTGTGTGCAATTCTGGTCGCCGTATCTTAAAAAGGATATAGCGATTTTAGAAAAGGTTCAGAGAAGAGCTACCAAAATGGTAAAGGGGATGGAAGGATACTCCTATGAAGAAAGGCTAAAAAGGTTAGGGCTCTTTAACCTGGAAAAGAGACGGCTGAGGGGAGATATGATAGAAGTCTATAAATTAATGAACAGAGTGGAACGGGTAAACATAGATCGATTGTTTACCTTATCAGAATATAGAAAGACTAGGGGACATGCAATGAAGCTACAGGGTAAACTATTTAAGACTAATAAAAGAAAATATTTCTTCACTCAACGTGTAATCAAACTCTGGAATTTGTTACCGGAGGATGTAGTAAAGGCTGTTAGTGTAGCTGGGTTTAAAAAAGGTTTGGACAAGTTCCTGGAGGAAAGGTCCATAAACCATTATTAAGAAGGGACCCAGGATATCAATGCTTGAACCAATACAAGCATTGTGGAACCTGTGTCCCTTGGGGAAACTGCTAGGTACATATGACCTAGATTGGCCACTGTTGGAAACAGAATACTGGGCTTGATGGACCTTGGTCTGACCCAGTATGGCATATCTTATGTTCTTATGTTCTTATGTTCATCCGAAACAGTTCCCACTTGAAACAGGAAAGAGCATCCGCAATTCTGTTAGTACAGCCTGGAATGTGTCTAGCTTTCACCATGACATTCAAACGTAGACATGCTAGCACCACTGCCCTCATCAACCCCACTACCTGGAGACAACGAGGCGCATACCTATTAACTACACTCACTATCGCCTCATTGTCACACCACCAGACTATTCTGCAATTACGCAGCCTCTCCGGCCATAATTCCAACACCACCAAAATCGGAAACAGCTCCAAGAAGGCTATGTTAGCTGTCAATCCTTCATCTCGCCAAATCTGCAGCCAGCATTCCGCACACCACGCACCCTCAAAGTAGATCCCCAATCCCTTACCCCCTGCTGCATCAGTAAATAACTGCAAGTCACAGCTGGAAATCTCTGCCTCCATCAACACCGTCTCTCCATTAAACTCTTCCAAAAACACGTCCCACACACCCAAATCCTCCCGCAGACCCTTTGCCAACCGAATATGGTGATGAGGTTTTTTCACCCCACCATAGCCGCCGATAATTGCTGTAAGAACACCCGCCCCATTGGAATAACTCAACAGGCAAAATTCAGTGAACCTATCAAGGCCTGCATCTCCTTCAACGTTATCCTACTTGAATCTAATACATTAGCCAATAACACTCGCAGCCTCCCCACCTTCTCAACCAGCAAGCGGGCCACCATCGCCACCGTGTCCAGCTCCACACCCAAAAACGTAATACATGGCGACGGGCCCTCCATTTTTCCTGCCGCCAATGGTACACCCCATTCCCGAGCCAAGGCCACAAAACCCTCCAGCAACTTGTGACACTTGGCCGACCCAGCCTCCCCTACAAACAAAAAGACGTCCAGGTAATGCACCACATTTGTGCAGCCAACCCGCTGCACCAACGCCCAATGCATAAAGGTGCTGAACTTCTCAAAATAGGCACAGGAAACCGAACAACCCATTGGCATACATTTATTGAAATAACTATATCCCTCCACCTGAAACCCCAACAAATGAAACTATGACGGGTGGACTGGGAGTAACCAAAAAGCTGATTCAATGTCGACTTTAGCCATCAGACACCCGAGACCACTTCTTCTCACCAAGTCCACCGCCGCATCAAAGGAAGCGTAACGCACCGTGCCCTCGGTATGTGATCATTCACTGACGCTCCCGCTGGGCTAGATAGAAAATGAATCAGCCTGTACTTCCCAGGATCTTTTTTTAGAATGATTCCCAATGGGGAAACCACAAAGTCCATGAACGTAGCTTCCGCAAATGGGCCCACGATCCTGCCCATTGCCAACTCCACTTGCAGCTTTTCCTGCACAATGCGAGAAAAACACCGCACCGAGGCAGCATTCCGTCCCATTCCTGATACTACCTCTGCCCCCCCCTGCTGGTATAACAAAGCCCCCTTGAAACCCCTTTTCCAAGAACTCCCTATCCTTTTTACGTGGATACCACTCAAGCCACGCCTGCAGCGCCTCCTGCCGGATCAGAGTTGCCGCCAGGCTCCGCAACTCACTGTTTGGGGCCCACTGAGGGAGCAGCGACTGGCCCTTTCCTAACACACTTGACTGTGGCATGCCCTCCATTACAGATGGAACAAGCGTGTCTGAACTTGCAGTCTGGAAATGGGCACGACAATTTGTTGAATTGCCAGCAGACGTCACCCACCCCAGCAGTGGTCGGTCGTTGCAGGGTCGAAGGCCCCCCTGCTCAAAAGGACCGCCCCAACCCCGCCCCTCCCTGCACACTACTCTTAGTACTAGTCGCCCATCCTGCCACCGACCTCGCCGCCATTTGTGTTAGCCATAAATTAATATCCTGCGTCCCCCCAGGATAACAACTTATTCTCCTCCATTTTATCTCAGAACTTTTCATTGTAATTGAGCCACGTCCAACCTTCATGCGTCTGCGCTGCCTCCAATATGGAATCCACATAGGCTAACAACATCCCGTGATGCTCAGGATAATGGTGTCCCCATACACTAGCTAAACGCAAAAAGGACCTCGTCCAGTTAATGACATTGCGTGACACCTTTTTGACCCTCCCAGCCTTCTCGTCCTCCTTCTCTTTCTGCTCTCCCCCGACCTCTTCCTACCTTCCAATAACCGAAAGATGTCAATGTAACGCCTTTTCCGAATCTTCCTGCGCATCTTCCTCGGAACGCCTTCCCATAATTCAGCAACTGCTGCCAGCATGGGTGTCCCCACCCAGGACCCCCCCCAGCCCTGCCGGTCCCTCCAACCCAGACCACCCCCTCAGCTCCCAAAGATGCCCTGGAGGAATCCTCTGATGACGATGAAGATGACTTCGAACTACGATGTCGTCTACAACAATGCCTCTTCTTCTTCCATGCTTCCCCGTCCCCTACCCCCTTCAAGCGCCCCCTCTCCCTGAACCACCGTTAACTCACCTACCGTTTTCATTCTGGACTCTGCTCCTGATGGGCCGCAACTCAGCTCCTGCCTCTCACCAAGGCTCAGCGGCTCCCTGTCCAGATCTCCTGTCGCCACTTCCAGCCCTTCACTCGTCTCTGCTGCTCTCGAGTCCATTCTCCTTCCTGGTACTGCACCTGCCGCGACCCTTCCCGGTGTCTGCCACGCTGCCGGTACCTGTTGAGGCAAAAAAGAAAAAAATGGGGGGAGGGGGTACTGCCGTAGGCCAAGGAGACTTCCAGACCCCCAGCCACTCTGCTGGAGGATCCCTGCCCTCCACCACGCCAGTGCTCCCATGCCGCCGGGTAGTAACACCCTGACAGCACTGATCATCCTAATTGGCTTCCTTGCCCTTCCAAACTGGCCCGGCCACCCCCCCTACCCACTCCCATCCCATCGCCACCCACTTGAACCCCATCCCACTCTGACTATACCCCGCCCCACCTTCGCAGCCCCCCATGCCCTCTGCCACGCCATCACTGCTGCCTAGCAAGGATGAATTCTCCACCCCAGGACCATTCGCCCCCTACCCCTGCCCCTAGAGCAACCTGCCCACCTAGCCACCCCCCTGCCCCTATTCACTCCCCCTAGCACCCCTTCCCCAGGCCCACTTGCCCCTTGTGCCTGCATCCCCCCTCCATCACCAGGAGGCACGTGCGCTGCTGTTCCATGCCGGCCCCTGGGTGTCCCAGGCTGGAACGACCTCCTACTACCCCTTCCCCTCTCACATCTACTCTCTTGAATATACCTCGTGGCTGAGGCCTGCCCACCCCTCGAACTTTCCCGTCTTCCATTTCCCCTCCCCCAAGTCTGCCGTCCCCTGCTGGGCATCCTTTGTGACAACCCCCTACAAACTTCTTCTTATTATTTTTTTTTTATATTCTAAGTGTACTTACCAGCGATCCTGATTCCGTCTTGCCGTTTGCGTGCTTCTTCCAACGCTCGTGGCCTGTCTTCCCCATGTGCTCCGACACTGAGCACCACGCCGCTGCCTGATCTACTTCTCGCTGCTCCTTAGCCCCTGAAACACCACCGGTACTCACCGCCCGCTGTTGTCTGACTTCCAGTCACAGCCCGCTCCGTCACTCTGCTCCGCTCCACCGCGCCCCAGCCAACGCCATCCCACTCCTCCCGCCGCTCACCGGACAGTGACTTTCCCTGTCCCCCGCGCTCCAGCAGCCCTCACTCCTCCTTCCTCATTGGTTCCCGGGCGCCTCAATGCACCGCAGGAACCAATGACTTCAAAGGACACCATCCTTCCTTCGCCCCTCCCCCAGCTCGCTCTCTCCCCACCCCCTGACCAGCGAAGCGGATTCCCGCCCCGCTCCCACGGTTACCATGGCTCAGCAGGTACGAGGCCCCGCGGCCAGGGCCGGATTTACCTATACGCCACCTATGCCGTGGCGTAGGGCCCACAGCTGACAAGGGCCCACAAAAATAGCTGACTTAAAATTAAATAAATAAAAAAAAAACGCTGGCTGCCGCCGCGGCATCATGGACTGTTCCTGCGGGGCCCCCTCTGCTGCCGCGGCAGCATGGACTGACCCGCGGGGCCCCCCTCTGCCCGGCTGAATCGTCCGTCCATCCCTCCCTCCCTCCGTGCCGGCTTTGAGAGGCGCGAAGGGAGAGTGTCTCCCTCGCGTCTCTGTTAAGCCCGCAGGGTCAGTCCATGCTGCCGCGGCAGCAGAGGGGGCCCCGCAGGAACAGTCCATGCTGCCGCGGCGGCAGCCAGCGTATTTCTTTTTATTAAATGTTACTTTAGGCCGATGGGGGGGTAGGACTCGTAATGGGCTATTGGGGGGGGGGCTGGGACTGGAAATGGGCTGGGGGGGTTAAGGCTGGAGGTGGGCTGATGGGGTTAGGACTGGTAATGGGCTGGGGCTGGGGGCTGTTGGGGGGGGTTAGAACTGGTAATGGGCTATGGGCTGTGGGCTGATGGGGGCTGTCTGGTAATGGGCTATGGGGGTGCTAGGACTGGAAATGGGCTGGGGGGGTTAAGACTGAAGGTGGGCTGATGGGGTTAGGACTGGTAATGGGCTGTGGGCTGTTGGGGGGGGGTTTAGAACTGGTAATGGGCTATGGGGGGCTAGGACTGGAAATGGGCTGGGGGGATTAAGACTGGAGGTGGGCTGATGGGGTTAGGACTGGTAATGGACTGTGGACTGTTGGGAGGGGGTTAGGACTGGTAATGGGCTATGGGGGGGGGCTAGGACTATAAATGGGCTGATGGGGTGGGCTAACACTGGCGGTGGGCTTATGGGGTTAGGACTGGTAATGGGCTGTGGGCTGATGGGGGTTAGGACTGGTAATGGGCTATGGGGGGTTAGGACTGATAATGGGCTATGGGGGGCTAGGACAGGAAATGGGCTGATGGGGAGGGGAGAAGACTTGAGGTGGGCTTATGGGGTTAGGACGGGTAAGGGGCTGTGGGCTGATGGGGGGGGTAGGACTGGCAATGGGCTATGGGGAGCTGACTGGAAATGGGTTGATGGGGTTAGGACTGGAAGTGGGCTGATGGGGGGGTTAGGACTGGTAATGGGTTATAGGGGGGGCTTAAACTGAAAATGGGGTGATGGGGGTTAGGACTGTAAGTGGGTTGATGGGGGGGGCTAGGACTGGTATTGGGTTGGGGGGTTGCTAGGACTGGAAATGGGCTGATGGGTGGCTAGGACTGGAAATGGGCTGATGCAGGGACTAGAAGGGAATGGATGCTGGGTGAGGCTGGAACTAGAAGGGAGCTGATGTTGGGGGAGGATTAGAATGGGATGGGGCTGGAAGAGTAAAATGGAGAAGGGAAAAATATTTTGTGTGGGAGGGATAAAAAATCTACAATTGGCCGGATATTGGGAGAGTAAGTGGGGATTGAGGATGGAGGGGTAAAATTTGAGTGGATGAAATAGGAATGAGGAAAGAGCAAAAGGAGAAAGATTAGTATGTTAAAGCAGATGTAGAGAGAGAATGGAAAAAAACTAGAAGAGAGAAGAAAGGACAAATGGACAGCAGACGATGGAAAGTTAGCAGAAGACACAAAGAAACCAGAAGAAAGTGGCTGGAGCAATTGCAACTGAAAAAAATGCACAAAAGGTAGAAAAATATATCTTTATTTTGAATTTATTAATTGGAATATGTCAGCTCTGGTAAATGTGCATCATTAACGTCTGCTCTTTGTTTAGTACAAGAGCAAATTAATGTATAGTTTTATTTCTACAGTGTTGTACATTCCAAGTTTGGCTTTTGGGATTCCCAGTTTAATTATTGTCTTCCTGTTTCTAAATTGTGATTACTTGTTTGGTGATGGTCTATGTTCTGCATGTGTAACTGAGCTGAGGTGTTCTGTTTATATAATTCCTATTTGACATTGCCACTTGTTCTCTTTCCCCAGTAGGTCATGTATTGTTGTTCTCTGAAATGTATTGGTTTAATATTTGCAGTGTTGCCTTTTGATTGGTAGAATATGGTGCTTTGTGAGTCCTGGTAGTGCTGTTAGGATACGGCGGGTTTGCTATGGGTTCTAAATGGGCAGTGTTTGTAGTAGTTCCTAATGTGTCTGGCAGTTGGCACTGGATTATAGTAATGTAGAAATCTTTTAGTCTTTCTTTATCCATACACTCATTAAGAGGCACGTTTACTAAAAGTTAATATATGGTAACATTATGCAAATATGTATGCAAATGAGGCTCTTATGCAAATGAGGCACCGCACCCCCCTTGGGCCGCCCCTGCTGGGGGCCCACAATTTTTGTTGGCTTAGGGCCTCACTCAAGGTAAATCCAGCCCTGCCCGCGGCCATTCTTTTCTCAGGGAAGGCTTGTCAAGAAATGTCCAGCCAGATTTTGGCCCATTATTGTAATGCCTAGATTTGCCTTGACAAATTAGGGAGTTAGTGCTTGAAATCATTGCAAGTATTTAACTTTCCCTTCCCCACAAACTATGGCCTTTTTTTACTATTTAACACATGGATTTTTTACTAGGGGCAATAGGTGCTACCTGACGATTTATTGCTATTTGGTAGCATTTTGTTTGGAGAGAAACAGTGATGTAAACTCTACCCAAGCTGTCCCAGAGAAAGAAGAGCTCCAATACATGACTGCCTGTCTTCAGAATCCATGGGAGCAGCTCTTGCAGTTTTAATTATGAACAAGGAATAAGCTCCTATGTTTTTTTCTGCTCCATGACAAAATTGAGGGAATAAAGCAGAGAAGATCTTGGAGACGTCAGCCTGTTAAGGAAGGGGCTAGCAGCTGAAAGGGAGACAAAAAGAACAAGCCCTAGGCGTGTTTGTTCCCCAAAGCAGACTTCAGGCTGTAATTTGCAGTAATGTGTCTGGCTGCCTGCAGGCAAAAGGAGAAACACAGAACCTTGCAAGGAGCCATAGCTGAAAGCAGAGAAACCTCTGAGTCTTCCTTCAGGAGCTGTTGGTAGCAAGATGGCAAGTAGATAACCTGACTTAGATCAGGCAGTAAATAAACTGAGGAGTATACACACAGCCAGATTCAGCTTATCAGAGACCACATCTTTGAGAGCCTTACAACTATAACAAGTAACCTAAAAATGTTCTGTAAAGGACTTGGCTACCCCTAGATTTTTTTCTAGCTTTGTTAGATCTATTTGGGGTCTCCCAATGCTGTGACCTTGTGATGTACAATCTAGAACTCAAACAGCCTCTTCAGGTTTTCTGATTTTAATTTGCAACCATGACGTTCCGTATTTTTTGGGACTGGAATAGTAATACACAATTGGTGTTATTATCTTTGCCAGGTATTTCTGTAATTATGTTTCTTATAAATCTTTGAAGGTGATACTTAAATACAATTGGGTCAACTTTGAGCAGGAGTGATCAGTGTTTATTTAAACATCAGCCACTGCAGCTAAAATTATTCTGGATATTCAGCGCTTGAATCTATGTAATGGCCAATGCTAACTATCCAGATACAGTGTCACCAGGACTATCATTGGCTATCAGATAGAGTGTCACCAGGACTATCATTGGCTATCAGATAGAGTGGCACATTCTGCTGCTATCCAAATAACAGCAATATTCAGTTCACCATCTGGAGAGTCTATTCAGATAGCCCCCAGCGGTGCTTTTTTCTGTTCTAAGTTATCCAGATAGTTATCTGTAGAGCGGTGCTAAATATCGCCACTATACGGATAACTGCTAGCGATGCCCCTGTTCTGCCCATAGACCATTCTGCTGCTATATGGATAGTGCTGAGGTGTTCTGTCAGGATAAACAGTAGCGCTCAGTTACAGTGAATACCGACCCAATCTTTTCATTTGTGCAACAGAACATTTTTAAAGTTACGTTTTGAAACTCGAGTAAAGGGTTGTTTTCCGTCTTTCCCAGGGCTGTGCGAAATCATTGCATCTTATGAGTGTGGAAAGTAGGGCATCTGTGCTGCCAGCAAAGATTACATTCTGTGGGAGGCAAGAAGAGTCCAGAAAGATAGGACATGGAGTAGGGGTTTGTAGGTTTAGGTTTAGGTTTATTCGCTTAATATACCGCTAAACGTGGGGGACATCATAGCGGTTTACAGAGTTCAAAAAACAAAGTGAAGCAATCACCGTAAAGGTGAGATAGAAGAGGAAAGGAAGTTACATCAATCGACAGGAAAGCAAACTAGGCAGATTCATACGACAGGACAGGACAGTAGAGGAGAGAGGGAAAGCGAAAACAGATCACACGTGAGGTACAGGAGGAGCAGGAAGGTCAAAGGCAAGGGTGAAGAAGTGAGTTTTGAGGCGGTTCTTAAAGGTAGAATGGTCTTGTTCGAGGCGAATAGAGGAGGGAAGAGAGTTCCAGAGGGCGGGGGCAAGGAAGAGAAATGCAGAGGTACGGGTGGATTGGAGGCGAGCACAAGTGGGAGAGGGGAGGTATAGGCGATTCAGATGAAAGGAGCGTGGGGAACGGGTGGGGTTATGGAAGTGAACCAGGTCAGCTAGGTACTGCGGAGAGTGGGTATAGAGGATACGGTGAAGAAGGATCAGAATTTTAAAATGACTACGGAATTTGACAGGGAGCCAGTGAAGACGGATGAGGAGGGGGGTGATATGGTCGCGGATAGATGCATGGAAGATGAGGCGGGCGGCTGTGTTTTGAATGCGTTGGAGGCGTTGCAGTTGGGAGGCAGGGAGACCAGACATGAGGGAGTTGCAGAAGTCGATGCGAGATATGACCAGGGAAAGAAGAAGAGTAGAAAGGGCCTGTGGAGAAAGAAAGGGACGGATGGCACGGATCTGGCGGAGGTAATAGAAGGGGGTCTTTGATATGTGGGCAATGTGATCCTGAAAAGTGAGGCCGGGGTCAAAGAGGACACCCAGGTACCGAAAGGAGGAAACTAAAGGAATGGGGGAACCAGAGAAAGAGGGGGAAACCGAAGGAGGGGAACCATCACGTGAAAACCAGATGGCTAAAGTCTTAGCAAGGTTGAGGTGGAGGCAGTGGGTGGTAAGCCATTGGGCTACGGCTGAAAGACAAGTGTTAAGTGGAGAGAGATCAGGGGAAAGGGGAGAGGTATGGTATAGAAGAAGGAGGTCATCAGCATAGTAAAAAGCAGAAATCCCGTGCTGTTGAACCAATAAAGAGAGGGGCGTGAGGAAAACATTGAAGAGGAGGGGAGCCAGGACAGAGCCCTGGGGGACACCACAGAGCAGAGGAGTAGGTGTGGAGGCAGTTGGGGGGGTAGAGGTAGAGAGAACTGAGAAGGACCTAGAGGAGAGAAAAGAGTGGAACCAGTGAAGGACGGTGCTGCAGAGGCCTGCTTCGCGAAGACGGGTTAAAAGAAGAGAGTGGTCGACGAGATCAAAGGCAGCGGAGAGGTCGAGAGAAACTGCCACCGAGAGGTCACCACGGTCGTGAGCAGTGTGAATTTCATTCAAAAAGCCAAGAAGAACGGTTTCGACGCTGTGGCCGGGGCGAAAACCAGATTGTCGGGGATGGAGGAAGTGAGTAGAATCAAGATGGGCAGAGAGTTGGGAAAAAACAGCCTTTTCAAGAATTTTGGATAGGAAGGGGAGATTAGAGACAGGGCGGTAGTGCGCAGGGATTGTGGGGTCGAGAGAGGATTATTTGAGGATAGGTCGGACAAGAGCGTGCTTCCAGGGTTGGGGGAACACACCGGAGGACAGACTGGTATTGATCATGGAGAGAATAGGAGGAATGAGGGCCAAGGAGGGAGTGAGGAGCCAGGGGGAGGGGATGGGGTCCAAAGGACAGGAGGTTTTTTTGAAGAGGCACTGAGTGCAAGGAGCTCAGGGGAAGTGAGAGGGTGGAAAGAGTGCCAAACGTGGGATAGCTGTGGGGAGCCAGGGGGAGAACAGGGGGGAGGGCTGGAGATGGGAGGAGGGCAGTGGGGCAGAGAGTGCCGGAGAGTAGAAATTTTGATGCTGAAGTAATCTGCAAGCTCAGTTGGGGTGGGGGAAGAGAGAGTGGGCAGAGGGGTGGGGCGGGATTGAAGGGAGGTAAGAGATTGAAGAACAGAGTAAAGATGACGGGTCTGGTTGGGAGCAGAGGATATGGCAGTAGTGAAGTAGGTCTGTTTAGCTAGATGAACGTGGGATTTGTAGTAAGAATGTGCAGACTTGAAGTAGGAGAGAGAGGAGGGAGAGGGGGCCTTACGCCATAATCGTTCAGCCCGACGGAGCTGTGCACGAAGCAAGAGTAGACCAGGGTGGAACCATGGTTGAGATGGACGATGGGAAGGTGGCTGGGGGCGAAGAGGGGCGATGAGATTAAGAGCAGCGGAAAGAGAAGAGAACCATGTGGATGCTTGGGAAGTGGGGGAAAGAAGAGGGAAGTCAGATGGAAGTACATCGGATGCTGAAGGGAATTGCTGGAGGGTCTCAGGAGTGATGCGTCGAAAGAGGGAGGGGGGAGCAGAAGGGGAGATAGTGGGGGAGGGAGGGGGGGCTGAGAGGAGAGGGGAGGAGGGGAAAAATTGAAACATAACGCAAGAGTGATCAGTCCAGGGCAGGGAGAGAGCAGAGAAGGATTGGAGAAGGTAGGGGGAGGCTATGGGGGAAAGAAGTAAATCAAGGGTATATCCAGCGGAATGAGTGGGGAAAGGGACGAGTTGTTGAAAAGATAGGTCGTGTAGGAGAGAGCTGAAGGAACGGTCTCTAGTGGAGATAGGGGGGTCGAGGTGAAGGTTGAAGTCACCTGCGATGAGCAGGTGTGGAAAGGCTAGAGTCAGATCAGTGATAGAAGATGTGAGGGAATCCCAGAGGTCAGGGCGAGAGGTCGGAGGGGAGTAGAGGAGAAGGAGGTGTAGGGGGGGTGTAAGGTGGAGGTGGAGAAGGAGGGCTTCAGGGTAACGCAAGAGGGGAGATGAAACTGAGGTGAAGGAGATGGAGGAGCGAAGGAGAGCAGCTACGCCGCCACCTGTGCGGCCGTGACGTGGGAGGGAGACGCCGGAGAAGTTGGGGGGCAGACAGCGGGCTAAAAGGGCGTCTTCACCCTCCTTTAGCCACGTTTCGGTAAGCAGAAGGACGTCTAGTGATTCATGGGAAATAAGGTTGGAGATGAGCAGGGTTTTGGAGCGGAGGGAACGGCAGTTAAGGAGACCAAAGCGGAAAGAAACATGCTTAGGGTGTGAAATGGGGGTCGGGGGGGGCGTGAGGGCAGAGGACGGTGCCGGCAGACAGGAGAGAAGATTGGAAAGAGAGCGGTAATGAAAGCTGGGGAGACGCCGCTGGTGGGGGAGAGGGTCACGGCGATTACCCCAGAACACAGGAATAGGAAATACGAGAGGTAAAAGGGGATAAGTCATGGGAGAGAGGGACAGCAATGAAGATGCTGGCAGCAAACGTACCTGAGTTGGGGTGGTCCGCGCGGGAAGGCCAAGAAAGCCTTGCTGGAGTGCAGAGGAACCAGTGGGTGAGAGACAAAGAATGCCGAGAAGGAGATAGTGGATAGACAGATACGCCCTGTAGGATACGCCCCAAGGAGTATGCGATGTTTTGTCACTACCCAACAAGCTCCTGAATCTGTAGTTTCCCAAGTTTCCCAAACCTTCTGGCTCTCATAGGACTGATGCATTATACGTTTTTTTTCTTTTTCCTTTTCTTCTATGGCGGTCCACCTCTCTCAGTGGCCAGTTCCTTGATTGACCTGCTGGGGGTGCTATAGTTTTTTCTTCCCATGTACATGGATGTCCATTGTAGTACTCTGCTGAGGTGTGGTCCATCAATTCTGGACAGAAAACTATACATTCTAACATCTTTCTTGTAGAAAAAGATCCTTGCTAGCAAAAAAGGGATTTTAACAACTTATGAGTGATTGATGTGTGACTGACATCTGCTACAAATATAATTAAATCCATAACATGGGTGATAATCAGTGTTGAATTCAGAAGCAAGAATAATGGCTGGAGGAGGGGACACTCAAAGAATAACTAAAAATGGGATTGTAACAAATACTGCATCTTTGAAGGAAGAAATCTGGACACCTGAGGGATAATACTCCCTAGGAATATTTCAGAATTCAACACTAGTGTTAATTATGCATACTAATATGTCCTTTGGGTGATAAAAATCACTGAACAAAAATTACACCCTCCGGTTACCTGTCTGGCTGCTTTATGACTTTTAGCTCATATCTGCTCAGTTTACTGCTTAAAAACACGTTTTTTTTTTCAACACTCGAGGCTCAATTCATTCAAATTTCCATGTCATTCATCACCTTTTGGCAAATGAAAACAAAATTGAATCCTATGTTAGAAATAAAATGGCACTGTGTATTTCAGAGAAGCTGAATAAACTGAGTTTAAGAGGGTTTTTAAGCTGGTCACTGCTCATAATTTCATACTACAAAATCAGCTTCAATCACCATTCCTTTCCTAATACAGTATGCAGCTTTACTCTTATGACAACATTATCAACTAGAATTCGGAGAAGGAAATAAAATGAGTATGTTTCGGTCCGGATGTTAGATTTAATTAAGGGCAAATAGTCAAAAATACTTGTCCACATTCAAGTAAAAAAATTTATTTAATATAAATATGCTCAAAACCATTTATACTGCCCAACTCCCTAGCAATCAATGGGGAAAATGGGGGAATGATGCCAAAAGCATTTCTGTGTTTGGATGAAAATAGCAAAAATTGTTATATAGGAATTAGTAGATGACAAGGATTCACATTCCTTTCACAGACAAAATAACTTTGTATTCCACTACTTGGATTTCAAGCTACTCACATAAATACATTCAACTTAGGAGAGTTAATAAATCAGAGGAGATGGTTTAGAGTTTGCGGACATGGAAAATAATTGTTCTCTAGGGCAAGTCTACAAATTATCTCATGAAAGCACAATGTTACCTCTTCCATTTAATGTATATCACAGTCAAGCAGGAAGAACTGGAGATAGTAGCTAACAATTTCACACACAAAGAAGGTGATGCATCTTCACACATAGGGCAAAAAAAAAAATCTACTGGTTTCATCTTTCTTTTGTAGGACCCAGTACAAAATAGCACCATTTATAAATGGTGCCAAACATTCTCCACTGGAATGAAAGACATCAGCAAAATTCAACAGAAATAGGATGTCAATTGCTCATTCACATCTCGGTACTTCTGGCTCAATTCCATCTTTCATAGACATGGCTGGCTATAGCACTAGGTCAGCTAGGCAAGTGCCTACAGTAGGTAGCACAATTTTAGTGCAGTTCTCAGGTGATGCAGCTGAACAGAAGAATGAAAGAACTGTCAGTTAGTGTCATGTCGGTAGTGTGGCCTGTGCAATATCACCCCCAACCCTATCAGCAGATGATTCGGGGAAATGAGACTGGGCAGAACATGGGTGGAGTCCTGAAGTTTGCCTGTAGGCTATAAAATACTCATCTACACGTGTACATCAACTGAGCTAGTGTCAATATATGCAGCCACATTTCAGTTGCTTTTCTGAGGTTGTTTTATAAAGACACACAGGTGCCTATATGTCTTTTATAAAATAGCCTCAAAATAGACATGCAAAGTGGCATTTTAGAAAGAATGTCCAAGTGTCTTCTGGAACATCCAGGGCAAAATGTCTGAAAAAATGCCAGGGACATTTAAGTTTCGGCCCAATTTTAGAAACTTGAATGTCCCTGAAATGGACAGCTACGCCAACAGCCTCATAGACATCCCCGCTATTAAAATTTGAAGTGGGGATGTCTATCCTATGGTGAATGCACTTCCATGCAAGATATTTTGTATGCAGGGATGTGCATCAATGTGCTGAACCAAAAGCAAATGTCCTCATTTCCCCGCAATTTTCCTTATCATCACAAAAAGTATAGTGGATATCAAAGTACCTTCTTCTCTATGTCCTCCAGATGTCTTGATGGGAGAATGAGAGCTTTTCTGGTGCCTATTCGTGCCCAAAAGGGAGTGACTGGCTAAGCCTCTCTCAGGTCCGTTTTGCAGTGGAGAATAAAACAAAATAAAGAAAACCAACCATCTGAAGTGCAAAAGCACAAGTCTTTATTGTTATCTATAATACTAAAGCACAAAGCTTTATTACATCTGTTGCAATAGAGATCACACAGGCTAGCTAAGTGTGATACCCCCCTCCCAGAAACACAAACCCTTCTTATACCTTCTCTGAGCTAGGGGTAGATATAGGAATTAGTGGGGGGGGGAGGGTATCCTGAAACTGTCTCATGGTTAGAAACCAGTTATTGGAGACAGTTTCTCTGAGAACTAGCAGGGAGAGGCAGGAAGGAGATAAGATATGGGGGGCTGTGAGGGAGGTGAAACAAGGGGGGATGCTTATGCAAGGGGATTTTTCTTTAAAGTGGTCTGGACAATTACTTCTCAAGAACAGTCGTGAACCCTTGAAAGATAAGATAGGAGTTTGGCTGTGTGTGTGAATCATCACACATTAATTGCCTTTGTGAGAACACAAGGATAGAAATAAAAAGACTACTATTTCTGTTTACTCAAGGGGAGGGGTATTCAGATCTGAGCTGAGAGTAAAAGGGTTGCTTGGTCTTTAATGTATCAGGAACTATTCCATGTTTCTCTTATGTATTACAGAATGTAGTTCTTCCCTTCATAGTCTCTGGTACTGTTGCAGCAAATGCTGTGAAAAAGCTCTCATTCTCATCTCTCACCCACAGAAGGAAACACACAGACAGGCTGGAATACAAACAGGATCTTTTAATGTGCGCACAGGCTCAGACAGAGTGCCGGCAGTCTCCACAAAAACATTTGAGCCATGAAGGACGTCCCACAATGTCTTATATACAGTACAATTTTAAACTCATTCTACAATCTCATTTGTCTCAGGTATTTTCTGTCCACCAATCAGTAGCCCCTGGGAAGGTGCCTGGGTGACCTGCCCAAACCGGTATGCCCTGGTCTGCTGATTTCTGGGCAAGGGGGTATTGTGCTAGCCCCTGGGAAGGTGCCTGGGTGACCTGCCCAAACCGGTATGCTCTGGTCTGCTGATTTCTGGGCAAGAGGGTATTGTGCTCAGGCCTGGAGGGGGGGAAGGGTGCCTACTGAAACCTTTATGTCTTTTCTTAGCAAGCTGATCACTATGTAAATTCCTCATGGCTGGGGGAGGGTTACCCACAGCTAAACCTTATGGCTGCCTCACTCCCCCCTTTTTAAGTGAGACCTCAACCGCTAGAGGCGGTAGAGGGCAGTATTACTGGAGGCAAGCCGCAGAGGGGTGTATTGGGTCAGGGCCATGACAGTGGTAGCAGCCTTGCATTCTATCAGGGTGTCAAGGGTGGTGGTAATGAAGCGGTGAAGAATGGGGATACAACATGGTAAGAATGGCACATAGCAGTAAAATAAAAAGAACCCCTACCACTGGGATTTTTAGTCCCCCTAGCCAACTGAACCACTTCATAAACCACCCAGGACCCATGGACAGGTCAGTAATATGATTAACTAGATCACGTAGGTCTTGGATAGAGTGTTCAATGGAAACACTTGCGTCAGTGAGTTTAAAACAACACATACCCTATACCCTCTGTAGCAACTCCTGCAAAAAAGTTTTGTTCCGTGTGCAAAAGTTGCTGTACTGTCTGTAAAAGGTTGTAGGGTCTGCAGAGGCCTCTTTCCCTGGGATCCACCCTTATTAACATATTAATGGCTTTTATTCTTGCTAGTGTTGAGTCATTCTGGCTACACCCTGCCATCCCCTTTGTTTCATTAATCACTGACACTGTAGTCTTCAGGGCTCACGAGCACTTTGTATCACCAGCTTTGTTTGGCCTGTTTAACTTGTCCAGGCTTGCCCAGTTTGCTCAGGCCTGTTTAATCTGTTCAGGCCTGGCATGTCTTTTCTTAGCTGGTTCCCCCTGGCTTTACTCTTGTTGTGCTGGGCTCTGGGTACTCATTTTCTTAGCCCACATGTTGTTGTTTTTTTTTTTTCGTGCCATCATAATATATTACAGCCTCAGGCAAGGATGCAGCCATACTAGACATACCTATCAGCCAATTTCCCTTCATTCTCCAATTTTTCTTTTTCTTTTCTTGTGAATGGGGCAAAGGTAATCCCACTAAGGGCAATGGACAACAACCATTTGAGACAGATAGGGGGCATCAGAAAAGCAGCTTCTGGTACTGTTCCCTAGAGACAACATACATTGTAACATCATTTTCTTGCAGCAACTCAATAATATTGAAAACACATAACATGAAAGTGTATCAAAAGCAGCAGTGCTTAATAATGTGATAAAGAAAGCTCTGAGAATAGTACAGCAAAACTTGAGCTGGTGTGGGTATTGCAATTGCTGAAGCCGAAATGGCTTGTAGATTTCAGTTACTTTCTAAGAAAACAATATTAAAAGGATAACAATACAATCATTCACAAAAGCCCCCAAAACCCCCCAGTCAGTCCAATAGTCCTCCTCCCATTCTCAGACAATGTGGTCCTGCCTCTCATTCTCATAGGCAGATATCTTGGCCTTTTTTCAATGTGACACACTGATCCAGATAGGGACTCCTTCACACATTTCAGCGGTGGGTAGTTCTGAGTTCTTGGGATGGTTTGTTCCATCTGGACTCTGGCCAATTTTCTCTGCTGGACTCTCTGGATTGCAATTGGTGACATGGCTCCAGGCCTTATTCAGAAAAGCAGCACCAATATTGAATGAAAAAAAAACTAAATATGCTGGATTAGATTTCACAATGATATAAACTTAATTTCATCCATATTTACTTAAGATCATAACTATCTCATATGGTGTCAACTATGTCTCTCAGTTTGATAAACTCTGTCTCTCTGTCTCTTTACCACTGGAGATTCCTTTGCTGGTAAGAAATATTCCATTATGCCCTTGACTGATCTTTACATGTTTATAGATCAGACAAGTTGCACACACATATTCTGCTATTTCTGGCAAGGTTTTTTAGAATTATACCAATTTTTGTGAGAATTTGTCATCAAATCATCCCTCTTTTGCCCATGCGTGCCTGGCCAGGACATACAGGGGCAAAATGAGGCAAAAAGCATCTGGAAGGACCACATGGCTAGTGTGGGTTTTCCAAAGCTCATCAGGGAGCAAGGTGCACCCAGCCTGTCTCCAGATGTCTATTTCTAATTGTTGAGTATGTGTTGGGGCTTAGATGAATTCCTAAATTGAAGATTCTGGAGACGGCATAGTTGAATAAAATGCTCATCTCCTTGTTTTTTTTTTGTTGTTGTTGTTGTTTTTTGGGGGTTTTTTGTTTACATATTCATTAGCCAGATACATCACTTCAAATTACCCATATTAATGTATCCTTATTTGGCAAGGCTGCTAAGAATATCAAACAATTGTTTAAAAACCTAGTATTGTTTATTTTCTCTCATTCTTCTTCTCAAACCTCTCCTGGATCATTGCTGACAAGCAAAATTTTGTTTTGTCCAATCAACTCAAGTTAAATAATTTTACAAATATTTCCATATTTTCTGGTGTAATTGGCACCTATGATGTTACTGTCCTGTTCAGCAGTCGTCAGCACTGAGCTGCCTTAAATCTTAGAGTTCATAAAACAGGCATTCAGATGATGAAACTGATACTTTTGCATGAAAAGGTTGGGGGATATCTGGAATGCAAACACTTCTTGTATATTTTTAATGCAGAATATTCTTTTTCACATTTAATTTAAAACCTAACAATACCTGAGACTGGCATCAAACTGATCTGAAAACCCTCTGTGAGGTGCTTGCCACAGTATATAAAATCCCTTTTAACATTTAATTTTGTATATGCAGTCAAAACCAAATATATGTACCAGAGATAAAAATTCAAGCTGGATTATCCTTTTTATTCAGAGCTCTTAACCTCTACTTTGAAAGTCAAAGGAAAACAGAAACAGTTTCCTTAGTTTCATGCCTTGTTTGTTTGATCTAGCATCCAGGGGCACTTGGCAATGAACAGCCAGCAATGAAAGAAAAACAATATTTACTGTAGATTAAAACATTTAAACACAAGACTATTAGTCTTTTAAGTATAGCAGCTAGCAGCCTATCTGATTGGAATAAGAAGGTTTTCTTGATAAATTTCACTAAACCCTCCACCCTGGGCTGTAAGAAATGATTTGCAGGCTAGCTCTTTCACATGAGCTTTGCCTTACAGATATTCCCCACCCCATACATCTTTGCTAATAGTAATCTGACCAGCCTTTGTTTGATCCCACCCTTACACAATCAAGATGCTGGTCAGACATCTGAGGATGCTCAAAGGAGGCACCCCCCATTGTTCTAGAAGCTTAAACTCTACAATTAAAATTGATGACAAGAGGATTGTTTGGAGGCTAGGTGAGGCTAGGTGAATTGGGGTTTTTTGTCCTCTTTAATGGGTTTCCATTTGTTTGCTAGGAGAATGACTCCTAGGTGATTTGTCCTTTTGTCCTCTCTAATGGGCCTCCATTCATCTGCTAGAAGAAGAAACTCCTCCCTGATCTTCCAGTATCTTTCTATAGCTATGCAAACAATTCCAATGGTTTCATTCCTAGTCTCTTTCTGTAGTTATGCAAACCATCTCAGCAGTTCCAACCACCCCCCACTCACCGCTGAGAGGCATGACCAAACATTTTCTAAACTGTCCCTTTCCCTGCAATCAGTAGACCTGGTGTTTTTCACTGTTTGACACAGGGGTGATTTGTTAATAACTTCACCTTTTACTGATAGAGTATCAAAATCAATCCTGAAATATAAAGACCTAATGTCTGGACAAAAACTTTCTTTCCCTAATCTTTCCCTAATGTCACAACTAAACACAGAGACACTCTAACATTTACAGAGACACTCTAACAGTTTCTACATAACAGCACATTAACTATATGGACCAGCCATGAATCTATATAGGGAAACTGGTCCGGATGCTCCTTCACTACAATTTAGCCTCCGGACCCCATGCTCTAATCACAATTTACAAATCACAAGTTACAGTGTAAATCTTCTAATCTCAATTCAAGGAATGCAATGTTCAGTGTTAAATTTCTAATCTCACTTCTGGGAATACAATATACAATATAATCCAGGTAACAGGCAGAGTTTGGTTGCGCAAAACACACAGGACCACAAAGGGAAAAAGAAAGAGGGAAAACAGAAAACAGAAAACAGAGACATCTCAGCAGCGAATACTCATACACTCTCTTTCCTCAGTAGCAGCTGTTACAAATACACATTACACACACTCTCTCTAGCCTACCATAGGATTTAACTTTTACCATGAGGTTAATAGTAATATGAGAAATATAGCTAGCTATTTTTCTAATGTCCACTAGATGGAGCTCCAGTATCACTAGCACAAAAGAAGCCCCCAACTCTAGAAGCACATGGCAACACAGAAGAAGCCCCCAAATATTCTTCATTAGAGACAGCGTGTGTAGGCTCTAAATAAATCACCCTGATCATCGGAGAATCACGGTCAGTACAATTTTATAATAATCAGCTTGGAGAGCACACTTAAGGGGGTTAAGTGCTAATATAATATTTTGGCAGCGCTTTTTAGTACTTTAAGGGACCCGAGGTGGCAGAACTGAATTTATACTGCAGTCATTTACCGGCGCTCGCAAGCGCGCCCCCCCCCCCCCCTATTCCTACCAGATACCAGACCGGACGAGCAATGGTTTCAGGGCCTCTAGGACCCTTACTCAGAATGCTCGTTGCGGGTGATCAGGCCGCTACAGATTCACAGAAATTACCAGATACCAGAATTACCAGATTTACCAGATACAGGAATACAGAACTACCCAAAACAGTAGTAGTACTCACCAGAACTCTGATCAGACAGAGAGTTTGGATGCCAGTCAATCCAGCCGGTTTTTCAATCGGGGGTCAGCCACAGGGACCGACTGACCAGACGAGTCAAGGTGTCCTTCCGGAGCACAAAGTTAATCACCTGGAGGGGCCGGTCCCTGACCGGTAGAGGCCCGATGCTGCAAAAAGCAGTAGTCTTCCCACCATGTGTGTGATGAGAGAGGCTTTTTATTTAATTTAAAGGGGTCCCATCTGGGTCACCAGAATGTTGCAGCAAATGCTGTGAAAAAGCTCTCATTCTCATCTCTCACCCACAGAAGGAAACACACAGACAGGCTGGAATGCAAACAGGATCTTTTAATGTGTGCACAGGCTCAGACGGAGTGCCGGCAGTCTCCACAAAAGCATTTAAGCCACGAAGGACGTCCCACAATGTCTTATATACAGTACAATTTTAAACTCCATCTACAATCTCATTCGTCTCAGGTATTTTCTGTCCACCAATCAGTAGCCCCTGGGAAGGTGCCTGGGTGACCTGCCCAAACCGGTATGCTCTGGTCTGCTGATTTCTGGGCAAGAGGGTATTGTGCTCAGGCCTGGAGGGGGGGAAGGGTGCCTACTGAAACCTTTATGTCTTTTCTTAGCAAGCTGATCACTATGTAAAATCCTCATGGCTGGGGGAGGGTTACCCACAGCTAAACCTTATGGCTGCCTCAGTACCAATATTTCGTCTATAATGAAATAAAAAATGTATCGACTTGCAGCTGCTCCAGGAATGTTCCCACAGCACACAGAACATAATTATTCCTTAATGCCACATACTGCTACAGGAGCAGCCTTCTTTAAAGAGGATTTTTCTTACAAAACTAATATATCCTGAAACTGAGATTTCTAGAAATAAATAACAATTAGAACTTATTAAAACTTACTGTTACTACAGTAAGGAGTGGAGGAGTGGCCTAGTGGTTGGGGCAAGGTACTTCAGGCTGGAAGGTCGGGGGTTCAAATCCCACTAGAGGACAGCAACCTTGGGCTGGAAGGACTGGGGTTTCTAGTCCCAAAGGTGCTCCTTGTGGTCTTGGGCAAGCCACTTAACCCTCCATAGCCCATGTTCCCTGTAAAATAGTTATCTCCAAGTTATAATGCCCTGTTCAATGTAATTTCAGTTTGTTCAATGTAAACTGCACTGATGCAGAATAGCGTGGTATATAAGAGAATGTAAATAAAATAAAATAAAATAAATATACATTGCTGCTTATTTCAAATGACAACTCTCTATGTGTGTCCCAGTATGCATCAGTAAAACAAACAAAAGACAGAAAGAAAATAAAATATGAAGAGTCTTAACCGAAGCAGGCGGACCCGGTGCTTCGGGCCCCACCCTTCCCGCAGACCCATCCAACCCCCCCCCCCAACAAAAGACATCACACCATAACTTCATGGAACACAACTGGTCGCAGCTTTTATTAACCATCAACAATTAAAACAAACCAACATCAAACTTCCTAGCCCCCATTAGCGGCACCCGGCTGCACCAGCCATACCTTAGCAAAGTGCCTGCCACCGCTAATGCTATAACTTGCCACCCGGCAAGTTGCCATGCCCCTCTCCCTGACTTCGCCATGCTATTAGCAAAAGTCGGCCAAGGTTTGACCGGGTCAGGGGCACCCCGCCCCCGCCCAAATGTAGCCTGCTGCTCCGGACCCCGGAAACCTCCAGGATCCCGCACCCCCCCAAGCTGCAACACCCCATACCCCCACCGTCCAAAGACAGGGAGGGAGGGAGGGACGCCGGCACCCGGAACGCAGCCTCCGCACCAATTGAACACGCGGAGGCTGCCGGCCGGTATTCTCCCCCCACCACCCAACAATAGCCTCATCGATTGGCTCCCGTACGGCCGCGACTGACGGGAGCCAATCAATTCAAACGACGCACTCGCGCGCCCCGCCCAGACTGCGTGCAGGGTCCCCGCGCCGGGCTGCGCGCCCGGTTAAAGTCGGCTGCCGGGACCCTGCCCGCGGCCTCGCGATAACCGAGGCAGGCGGAACCGGCGCTTCGGGCCCCACCCTTTCCCCCCCCGCAGACTCATCCAACCCCCCACCCAACCCCGCCCCCAACAAAAGACATCACACCATAACTTCATGGAACACAACTGGTCGCAGCTTTTATTAACCATCAACAATTAATACAAACCAACATCAAACTTCCTAGCCCCCATTAGCGGCACCCAGCTGCACCAGCCATACCTTAGCAAAGTGCCTGCCACCGCTAATGCTATAACTTGCCACCTGGCAAGTTGCCATGCCCCCCTCCCCGACTTCGCCATGCTATTAGCAAAAGTCGGCCAAGGTCTGACCGGGTCAGGGGCACCCCGCCCCCGCTCAAATGTAGCCTGCTGCTCCGGACCCCGGAAACTTCCGGGATCCCGCCACCGGCACATAACCCTGTTCATGTGCCGCCCCCCCCCCCGGCCCCAAGCTGCGACCAGCGCACATCACGGACAGACATATATTCCAAGGCCTCCTGCCAGTCGTTAAGGAGCAGGTCCATACCAACTGGTGACAAGTGAACCCCATCAGCCTGATAGAGCCCCGCACACCCGACGTCCAACCAGTCATGCAAGATCTGATAACCCCCCCTCTCACAGACCCATCGACCAATCTGGCGATTGATCTTAGTCAAGCTCCGAGACCACCGACGCTGGTCCCAGCAAGCCGGCCTTGGAATGATGTCCGACCACAGTAAAATAACACCTGGAAACATCCGAAGCACCACCCCCAGATCATCCTGCGCTGCCCGGATCAGCTGCCTGCAGGACCAGGTCATTGCCCCCCAGATGCACAATCAGGGCGGCCGGCCACCGCGACGTCCTCCCGTGGCGCTGTAGCAAAGGCAGCAATTGCGACCAACGAAGTCCTCTCATGCCCAGCCATGTCACAGCCACCACCGACGGGTCCAGTCCCAAATTAACTCCGATAGGCCGGGCAGCCGCACGCCGACCCGCCCAGTGGACAAAAGAGTGGCCAGCAACCCAACAGTCACCAGGCCCGACACCCCCATCTGAAAAAGAAATAAACAGTTAAAGACCCGACCCACAACCCAAGCTCCTACAGCCGCAGATAGCCTTTAAAAGCCTTAGAGCGCCACCTACCTATGTCCTGAATCACCTGCCCAGGCAACCCAGCCGCCGCCATGCTAGTGGCAGCCCCAATACGAAAGGAGTGCGGCGCAAACCACAGAGGGTCTTCCCCCACCGCACGCAAAGCCAGGCGCAGTACCGCCGATATCTGAAAACGGGTTAAGACCCGCGCATCCAAGTGCTCGAAAAAACTATCCGCTATCCCCGGACGCACCGACAAAAACTGCCACACCGCCCGAACCGGGCAAGCCCGCGGGTCCCCGACCTCGCCCAGCAACACCCACAAACCTTTCCCCAGCGGATCCATCTTGGATCTCGCCAAAAGGATCTGCAACCGCCCCCCTTCCACCCGAAAATGACGCGCCTGCAGCCCCACAACACCTCCCCCCCGACCAGAGCCTGCGACCAATTCACCAATTCGAAAAGCCCCAAAAAAGGCAAGGCAAAACACCGCCCGGAACAAAGTAGCTTCGTATGCAGACGATGCCACCTGCGCTAAGGCCCCGCAGACCCTCACCAGGAGCCCATGCGTGATGGGCAACCACGAGTCCCTCGGTGTAGGCTGAACACACTCCCAACCTTGCAAAAGCCGCCGCGGCAAAACCCCCCCAGCTGGCGAACCCCAACCCACCGCGCTCACAAAAAAGTTAAAGTCTGCCAAGTGCGCACGCACCACCGATCGAGAGCAGCCGGCGCCCTTGGCCTCCACAATATATTGACCAATCAAGCCCGCTGGAACCCCTCCCTGCTGCCACCCATGAGCCACCAAAAAGGCGACCACCCGGTCACAGCCCCGCTGATACGCAGACCAAGTCCCCGCAGACACCGAGTTCTTCAGAAGATCTAGCATCTCTCAAGGCCAATGCTCCACAAGCTCTCTGGGACCACCGATCCGTCCTTGTCCGCTTCGGGGGCCAGAGCCCGGAACCGTTCCCACTGAAAACGAGAAAGAGCATCAGTGATCTCGTTAGTGCACCCCAGTATATGTCGCGCCTTCATCGACACATTCAACCGCAAACAGGCTAATACGACTTCCCGCATCAAGCCCGCCACCCTCAAGCACCTAGGGGAGTAGCAATTAACCACACTGACCACCGCCTCATTATCACACCACCAAAGCACCCTTCGGTTTCGAAGCCACTCCGGCCATAGCTCTAAAACCACACGAATCGGAAAGAGCTCCAAAAAGGTGATGTTCTTGGTCAATCCCGCAACGTGCCATGACTCTGGCCAACGATCCGTGCACCAGGCCCCACTGAAATAAACACCTAATCCCGCTCCCCCCGCCACATCAGTGTACAACTGCAAGGCATCACTGGACACCTCGGACTCCATCAAAACAGAAGTCCCATTGAAGTCTTCCAAAAAGCGACTCCACACCATCAAATCCACCCTCATCGCCCCCGTGACCCTAATCCTGTGGTGAGGCTTCCGCACCCCGGCCGTGGCACACGCCAGCCGCTGTGAAAACACCCTCCTCATTGGAATCGCCCTACACGCAAAATTTAAAGACCCTAACAGTGCTTGCAACTCCCTCAAGGAAATCTTGTGGGCCGACAACATGTTAGCCACAGAAATCCGCAAACGAGCAACCTTTTCCTGCAGCAAACGCGCCACCATCTCCACCGAATCCAACTCAACCCCCAAAAAGGTCAACCATGTCGTCGGACCCTCTGTCTTACCATCAGCCAATGGTACACCGAACTCCCGTGCCAGCCGCACACATGCAGATAACATCTCTTGGCATTCCCCCGACTGCGCCGCACCCACAAACAAAAAATCTTCCAGGTAATGCACCACATTTGACAAGCCGGACGCCTGAACCAGCACCCACTGCAGGAAGGTACTAAACATCTCAAAATAAGCGCAAGAGACCGAACAGCCCATCGGCATGCACTTGTCAAAATAATACCCCCCTCGAAAGCAAAAACCTAATAAAGGGAAGGCGGATGGATGGACGGGTAACAAGCGAAACGCCGATTCGATGTCAACCTTCGCCATGAGGGCAGACCGACCGGCCCCCCTCACCATCAGAGCCACCTTATCAAAGGACGCATACCGGACCGTACAAAACTCACGTGGAATGCGATCATTAACGGAAGCACCTATCGGACAGGACAAATTATGAATCAACCGGAACTTCCCCGGTTCCTTCTTGGGTACTATACCTAACGGAGAAATCACCATGTCGGGAAAAAGGGGCTCCGTGAATGGACCCGCCACTCTCCCCAACTGCAATTCCTCCAATAACTTGTCCTGGATGACCTCGGCCCAACGTCGGACTGATGGGGAGTTCCTCACACTCGGCGCCGACACCACACCCCGCACCGGGATAACAAAACCGAACCAAAAACCAAAAGACAGAATCACCGCCTCCCGCCTCCGAGGATAGTGACTCAGCCACCCCAAAAAGGCATCCACCCGAATCGGGGAGGGCGCATGCCCACACCACTCATTGCCCCTTAGGAGCGGGACCGGCAACTCCAGCGGCACCTTTCTTAAGGCACTTGGTGGCGGAGTGAGGACCTCTGCACAAGGAACAGGCGTGCTGAAATTTGCAGTCGGGAAAGGGGCAAGTGGACCGGTTGAACCGCCAGCACACGTCACTGCTCCCCGCCGTGCCTGCCTTCGGCGGCACTCCGACCGCCCCCGCGCGAAAGGAATGCACCGCCCCCCCACCACCCCGCCACTACCTTTCCCCCCACCCCCCACCAGCACCGGACCTAGCCGACATCTGAGTCAGCCACAGGTTAATGTCCTGTGTGCCCCACGAAAGCGATCTACTCTCCTCCATCTTATCCCTGAACTTTTCATCATAGTTCAGCCAAGCCCATCCGTCATGCATCTGAGACGCCTCCAGGATGGAATCGGCGTATGCTAACAACATACCATACTGCCCCGGTTCGTGGTGATCCCACACGCTGGCCAACCGCAGAAAGGAACGCGTCCAGTTCACCACATTACGCGCCACCTTCCTAACCCTACCGGCCTTTTCATCCTCCTTCCTCTTCTTCCTATTCTCACCTGAACGCTTCCTCCCTTCAAGCAAGCGGAAGATATCTATGTAGCACCACTTCCTAATCTTGCGCCGAAGCTTACGCGGCACCCCCTCCCACAATTCCGGAAAAACCACCACCGATGTGGCCCCCCCACCCACACAGGGGCCCACCCTCACAGGGGCCCACCCTCCCCCCACACTTTCCCCGTCCTGCCGACCCGGCTCTCTTCCTGACCCAACAGACGAACCACTCGAAGAGGAAGAAGATGAGGATGATTCAGAGCTACGACGCCGCCGGCAAGACCGCCTGCGCTTCTTACGTGAACCCCCCCGCCTTCCCCTCCTGCGACTGAACTCCCACATCGCCCACACCCCCAAGCAACTCACCAGGCTCACCGCCAGCAGGTGCCGATGCCGCGTCCATCCCAGCTGCCACTGAATTCTCCTCGCCGCCGGCCCTCGCGACATCCAGGGGACGACCCCGTGCTGACTCCGCCACCGCTCTGTGTTGCATCACCGCTCCTGCCACCGGACTCAACCAGCTCTCGCAACCAGCAGCGCTCAAAGTCCATGTTGGCTGTGTCATAACCGGCCCCTGCGGAGACATAAAAGGAAAAACAGGGGGGGGAACTGCCAGCGACCAAGCCTTAGGCCAAAGACCACCCCAGTCCACCCGAGATGTACCCTTCCCCCCACTCAACCACTGTTCCCAAGGTGAAGGCCCCCCCGGCATACCATAGCCACCGGTACCTGGGAGCCAACCAGCGGGCACACCATAGCCAGTGCCCCACTGGGCCCCATCCGGCCGCAACCCTCCCCCGGCCCCTGTACCCCCAAAATGCCCCCGCTGCCCCTGTACCCCCCGCCGGACCCGCAGCACTTCCCACACCCCCCACATTCGCACCCCCCGCTGCTCCGACTGCTCCCCTAAGCCCCCCACCCACCCCCAGGGTTCCACTGGGGGACGTGCCACCCCTTCCACCTCCATCATCTCCCCCCGGCAGCCAAACCCCTTTTTCCTCCTTCTGCCCCCGCACAGCACCCCCCCGACCCCTCCGCCCCTCCCACCCCCAGGGCTGGGCAACCCTCTGCCCCTCCCAGCCTCTCCACAAGACCGTGACCACCCCCGCCCCCGCAACCCCAACCCAGCAGCACCCGCACGGGCCCAACCCCCTGTTCTTGCCCGACCGCGCGGCGCAGGCATCCCCCACCAGGACCAGGAACCTAGACTCCCCGGGAAGAGGCAACAGCAGCAGAAGCCGAGCTCCAACTATCTGGATAAGCCTTAAAACCCTTTTTTTTTTTTTTTTTTGGACCTGCTGTCAGCACCAACCCCGGAACGGGCCACACACAACAGACCCACACCACACCCCCCAAAACACAGATCCCCCACCAAAAAAGCTGGCCCGCTGGACTTGCCTTAGGCTGCCAGTGCTGACCGCCTCCTGGATCCGCTGCCTAAAGCGATGTAACTCTGCCGCTCCTCAGCCCTCAGAAACGCCGGAACCTGGAATGCAGCCTCCACACCAACTGAACACGTGGAGGCTGCCGGCTGGTATTCTCCCCCCACCACCCAACAATAGCCTTATCGATTGGCTCCCGTACGGCCGCGATCGACAGGAGCCAATCAATTCAAACGACGCACTCGCGCGCCCCGCCCAGGCCGCGCGCAGGGTCCCCGCGCCGAGCCACGCGCCCGGTTAAAGTCAGCCGCCGGGACCCTGCCCGCGGCCTCGCGATTTAGAGACCTGTTATTTCTCCTTTCTCATTACTGCTGGAAAGAAATCTGCATTTGTAAGTATTTACTTCTGGGAAATTCTCTCAGTCTTGGGGAAAAGGGAATTCTTTGGATTAAAGTGGTTAATCTGTGTAATTTAGAATCCAGTGTATTTGTTAACTCAGTCAGGTCCTAGAATTAACACAGAGCTTTTAGTTTAAATTTAAAACTCAGCAGAGAGCTTTTAGTTTAAGTTGAAAACTCAGGCAGGGCCTAGTATCAACAGAGACCTGTTAAAAGGAGATAGAGTAGCTTTTAAACTAGATAATAGGGGAAAGTCGACAGTCACCCAAGAGTGTATAGTTCAGAAGGATGTATCTTTGAAGGATACTAGCAAAAGAGAGAAATTAAGACATCTCACAGAGTGATTCCAATAAAGATAAAAGTAACCCAGATACCCTTAACCCTTTCCAGGCCGAGCCCAAAACTCTCGGGATCCAAAATTCTGACTAAATATTCCTATCAAATGGTATATAATACATGACCATAGTAGAAGGAAAATCACTATTAGAACATATTGAATAAGACGGGTACAGTTTTCCTGAAATATGCAAAAATTAACCCGGCTGCAGAATGTGGATTAAAATTTTAAAGTAGACCTTCAAAGGGTTAAGTACAGAGCTGAAAGATTCCAAATCACCCCTATCAACTGATAACCAGATTAATATGAATAAAATGCAACTTCTAAAATGTCTATATGCAAATGCAAGAAGTCTAAAAAATAAAATGAGAGAGCTAGAATATATAGCACTAAATGAAAGGTTAGATATGATTTATTTATTTATTTATTTATTTATTTAGCATACATTTATAAATGATTGCCATTTCAGAGACCTGGTAGAAAGGGGACAATCAATGGGACACTGTGATACCTGGGTAGAAACTATATCACAATGATACGGTAGATCAAATTGATGGAGGGGTAGCACTCTATGTTAGACAGGGCATCGAGCCACATAGGATTAATGTTTTGCATGTGCCAAAATACACTGTAGAATCTCTATGGATAGAAATCCCATGTAAAAAGGGGAAGGGGATGGCAGTGGGAGTCATTCTGGCCAGAATGAACAGATGGATGATGAAATGCTAAGAGAAATCAGGGTAGCTAACAAAAGTTACAAAACAGTAATAATGGGTGATTTCAGTTACCCCGGTATCGACTGGGTCGGTGTCACAGCAGGACACGCTAGGGAGATAAAGTTTCTAGATGAAATAAAAGACTGCTTCTCGGAGCAGCTACTTCATGAACTGACAAGAAGGGAAAGCTATTTTGGACCGAGTCCTTAGTAGAACACAGTATCTAATGCAAGAGATATGGTTTTGGAGCCACTTGCCAATAGTGATCATTGCATAATCACATTTGATTTAATAAATGAAAGAAGGATGGCAAGGAAATCCACAGTACAATCTTTTAACTTTCAAAAGGGAGACTATGATGAAATGAAAAAAATAGTTAATAAAATACTAAACGGAGCAGTTGCAGAGGTAAAAGATTTACATTAAGCATGGGCGTTGTTTAAAAATACTATCTTGGAAGCCCAAAACACATGTATTCTACACTTTAAGAAAAGTGGAAGGAAGGCCAAAAAGCCAAAAAACTGCCAGCATGGTTTAAAGGAGAGATCAAAGCGGCTGTTGGTGTCAAAAAGCATCTTACAGGAAATGGGAAAAAGGAGCCAAATGACGAAAACGGGAAACAACATAAGCATTGGCAAGTTAGATGCAAGGCAATGATAAGGCAGTCAAAGAGAGAATTTGAAAAAAAAAACTTGCCGTGGAAGCAAAAATGCATAATAAAAACATTTTCAAGTACATTCATAGCAAAAAAAACGTATGAGAGTCTGTTGGACCATTGGATGATAGAAGGGTAAAAGGAACACTAAGGGAGGACAGGGCCATAGTGAAGAGACTGAACAAATTTTTTGTCTCGGTCTTTACTGAAAATGTAGGGAAGTTATCCGTGCCTGAAATGGCATATAAAGTTGATGTATCGGAAGAATTGAAAGAAATATCGATACACCAGGAAGATGTATTACAACTATTTGATAAACTGAAGAGTAGCAAATCACCTGGACCAGATGATGTACATCCAAGGGTGTTGAAGGAACTGAAATATGAGACTGCAGACCTACTATTAGCAATCTATGAACTATCATTAAAATCATCTGTAGTACCGGATGATTGGAGAATGGCCAATGTAATGCCAATTTTTAAAAAGGGTTCCAGGGGTGATCCAGGAAAGTACAGACCGGTGAGCCTGACGTCAGTACCAGGAAAAATAGTAGAAACCATTATAAAGAACAAAATTACTGAACATATAGATAGTCATGGCTTAATGGGAAAGAGCCAACATGGCTTTAGACAAGGAAGATCTTGTCTTACTAATCTGTTATGTTTTTTTGAAGGTGTGAATAAACAGGTAGACAAAGGTAAGTCTGTTGATACAGTGTATTTGGATTTTCAGAAAACCTTGACAAGGTTCTTCATGAGAGACTGTTAGCCAAATTAAAAAGTCATGGGAATGGAAGCAGTGTAGTATTGTGGATCAGGAAAGCAATGAGTAGGACTAAATGGCCTATTTTCTCAATGGAGAAAGGTGAATAGTGGAGTACCCCAGGGATCTGTGCTGGACCCACTGTTTTTTACCATATTCATAAATGACCTGGAAATGAGAATGAATGAGTTGATCAAATTTGCAGATGATACAAAATTATTCAAAGTTGTTAAAACACAAGAGGAATGTGAAAAATTGCAAGAGGATCTTGATAAATTGGAAGACTGGATGTCCAAATGGCAGATGATATTTAACGTGGACAAGTGCAATGTTATGCACCTAGGAAAGAGTAACCCAAACTACAATTACACATGCAAAGCATCACCTTAGAAACCACCATCCAGAAAAATAATTTAGTTGTCATCATGGATAAGTATGTTGAAACCCTCTGGCCAGTGTGCAGTGGTGGTCAAGAAAGCAAATAGAATGTTAGGAATCATAAGGAAAGGAATGGAGAATAGAACCAAGGATATTATAATGCTTTTATATCATTCCATGGTGTGACCTAATCTTGAATATTGTGTGCAATTCTGGTCACCATATCTTGAAAAGAATATAGCAGAATTAGAAAAGGTACAAAAAAAAGCAACGTGGAGGATGGTATAGGCAAATGATGTCAATACTATAAAGTGATGACCAGAGAGGCACAAGGGTAAAGGATGTCCGCCCAAACTTAAACCCAAACCAGCCAATTTGTAAGAGCTATTTGTATGTAAAGAGTTCTAAAGACGCCACAGTTTGATTCCTTTTTTTTAAATTTAGGAACTGCAGTTTCTAACCGTATTTTAACTGGATTTTCATTCTATAAGGTAAGAGACAGAAAGCTAAAAGCAGCAGAACAAGTGATTTCTAAACTACATTTAGAGCAGCAGCGATGCAAAGATATGAGGCACCCTAGGCAAATCTCTTTCCTGGTGCTCCTCTACTCCTGCGCCTCCCCACTCCTTCCACCATTGCCACTCCTCTTTGGGGCACCACAGTGCTTCATAGTTGTGGCATTCTCTTTCCATACCATCCTTCCTGTTATGTCTCCTCTAGACATTTTAATTTAATGATATATTGTTTTATTGCTTGTACAGTTATTTATTTTCTTTATTGTAAAACTGCTGTGACATTTGCTAGTCTTAAAAGTGTGGTATATCAAATAACAATAAATAGCAAAACAATACAATAAACTGGAAAGAAGCTTGTAGTACAGTTGGATAGTAGCCATAATATTGTTTATTGTTTATTTTACACTTAATATATCGCCCCCCATAACATCGGGGCGGTTTACAAAATAAAATTAATAGTTATAGAAAGAGAAAAAAGAAAAGAAATTACAATAAATGATAGAAAGGGAAGAATGTAAAAAAAAACCAAAAAAAAAAAAAAACCCCAGAACAATCAGGTGACAGAGAAATGGAAATTCAGGAGGGGAAAGCTAGGGAGAATAGATGAGTCTTAAGGAGAGAATGGAATTTGGGATATGATTCTTCTGTACGGAGGTTGGTGGGAAGAGAGTTCCAAAGAGAGGGTCCTAAATAGTAGAATTCCGATTTCCTGGTAGATTGCAGATGAGCTTTGGAGGGTGCTGGAAGGTGAAGGCGATTAATATGAATGGACCGAAGACTGCGTGAGGGAGTATGGTAAGTCAGTAGATCCGAGAGGTAGGCAGGTGTGGAGAGATAAATGGCTCTGTGGGTTAAAGTGAGGATCTTAAAGGATATCCGGAAATCAATTGGCAGCCAATGAAGGTGGTGCAGCAGAGGGGTGATATGGTCGTGGGGCGAAGCGTGGAGGATCATGCGAGCAGCTGTATTTTGAATTAACTGGAGACGGCATTTTTGATATTGGGGGAGTCCGGCAAAAATAGTATTGCAGAAATATAATCTGGTGATGATCAAAGAGAGAAGAAGACTGGTGATGGCCTGAATGGACAAGAAGGGGCGAATAGCACGAATTTGTCGGAGACGCAGAAAAGAGCACCGGGAGATGTGAGAAATATGGTCGTGAAAACTAAGGGCGCTATCAAGGAATACTCCAAGGTAGCGAAGCCTAGGGACTAAAGTAATGATAGAGCCTGCGAGAGATGGGGCAAGTGAAGGAGTAGAGGAGGTGTGCGGGAACCAAAGTGTGAAGTGTGATGCAACAGAAAAATATCATCAGCGTACAAGTAGCTCGAAATCCCGGATTGCTGAATAAGAAGGGCCAAGGGGGCAAGAAAGACATTAAACAATAGGGGAGCCAGAATTGATCCCCGAGGGACACCACAGGGGAGTGGAAAACGATCGGAGGAAGAAAGGGCGGAGGAAACAGCAAAAGACCGATGACATAGAAAACGAATGAAACCAGTGATACACCAAACCACGAATGCCCGCATCCCTAAGGCGAGAGAGAAGAAGGGCGTGATCCACCAGGTCAAACGCTGCAGAGAGATCAAGTGATACCGCTAGAGTGATGTTGCCTTGGTCATGAGAAGTATGAATTTCATTTAAGACAGCTGTAATTGTAGTCTCAACACTAAATCCGGATCTAAATCCGGATTGCCTGGGGTGAAGGAAAAGTGTAGAGGCAAGGCAATGAGAAAGCTATGAGAATATTACCTTTTCCAAGAGTTTGGAAGAGAAAGGGAGATTGGAGACTGGGCGATAGTGAGCAGGGATGGAAGGATCAAGGGTGGGTTGTTTTAATAGAGGACGGACTGTGGCATGTTTCCAGGGGGTAGGGAAGAAACCAGACGACAAGCTAGAATTAATGATAGTCAGAAGGGGCTGAAGTAGTGTAACGGGAGGTTGAGAGAAACAAGTAGAAGGAATAGGATCCAGATCACAGGTAGTTTTACGGGTAGTAGACAGTAATTGAAGCAATTCTGGGGATGAGATGGGAGAGAAGGTGGACCAAGTGTGGGAGAGACATGGAGAGGATGGGAGAGAGACAGGAGGAGGTGACATCAAAGCCCGGGGGCAATGAGGGAGAGAGGAACGGAGATCCTGGATTTTGGAGGAAAAGAATGTCGCCAGGGAGGTGGGGCTAGGGGCCTTTTCGGGGAGAAGAGAGTCCTGAGCAGAAGAAGACTGCAGGCGAGAGAGAGTGTTCAATGTAGCGAAAAGCTGACGAGATCTGTTTGGAGCAGTTATGATCGAGGAGGAGTAAAAAGAGCATTTTGCCTGATGAATAGCAGACCGGTAATAAGCATGGCAGGATTTGAATTTGTGATAAGATGATGCAGAGGGGGCCTTGCGCCAAAGGCGCTCGGCTCTCCGTAAGTGAGAGCGGAGTAGGGAAAGCCCCGTGTGGTACCAGGACTGGTGAGTATGGCGCCGGGGTTTGAAAAGCTTAGTAGGGGCAACTTGGCCAAGGGCGCGTGACAGCTCAGAGTTCCACATTGTGACCTGGGTAGAGGGCGAAAGGGAAGAAAAATCACACGGGGGAGGATGGAGAGCAGCGGAGAAGGCTTGCAGGGTAGATGGGTTAAGACATCGGGAAGGACGGGCGGTTGTGGAAAAGAGAGGAGGAGCAGGGGGAGGGGCCTGAAAGGTGAACAGGAGGTAGAAATGATCCGACCAGGGTATGGGAACTGCGGAGGGAGAAGAAATGAAATACGGAGAGGATAGTGGGGCAATGACTAAATCGAGAATGTGACCCGCAACATGAGTGGGTGAAGAGACATGCTGAAATAAGGAGAGATCATGGAGTAAGGAGGAAAAGGCAACGTCCCTGGCTGAGGTAGGGGAATCAAAATGGACATTAAAATAAGTTTGATGCTGATTTTCCACCCAAAGTGAAATTCGTAAACTGAAGCTCAAAGAAATTAAATCGAAATTGGCTACAGCAACAGTTGATGGCGAAGCCAAGGTCACATTCGGTCAATGCAACCATAGCATCCTTCAAGGTCAGCAACCTGATCGCAAAGAAATACAAACCCTTCACTGAAGGGGAATTTATAAAAGATTGTTTTCTTGAAGCAGCTGACAATCTTTTTGAAGGATTTAAAAATAAGAAAGAGATCATAGCTGCTATTCAAGATGTACAATTGTCAAGAAACACCGACGTGCGGTGAATAGAAAAGATGTGTGGAGACACAACTGAACAATTGTTGGAGGATGTTTCAAATTGTATTGCTTTCTCACTCCAACTAGATGAATCTACATGCATAAGAGACATAGCCCAGTTACTAGTCTTTATCTGGATGGTGTTTGAAGACTTCAATGTTAAAGAAGAACTACTTGGAATGATTTCTTTAAAAGGGAGAAATACCAGTCAGGAAATATTCAGTTCTTTCCATTCTTTTGTGACAAAGTGTAATCTTCCATTGCATAGACTTGTTTCCATCACTACTGATGGAGCAAGATCAATGACAGGTGAGGTTAACAGTTTCATAGCATTCTGTAGACAGCATGACGACTTCCTAGATTTCCTTTCTTACCACTGCATCATTCACCAGCAAGTTCTGGCAAGCAAGAGACTCAATACAAAGACTGTAATGGACATCACTTTCAAAATTGTAAATTCAGTTCGTGGAAGATCACTTCAAAGACGGCTTTTCAATTTTACTCTTGATGAAAGGGCAGCGGAAATCATTTTGCACACAGATGTAAGGTGGCTAAGTAGGCACAAATTTCTGCAAAGATTTTGTGATTTGCTGAATGAAATAAGTTTTTTTGAAGGAGAGGAGAGATGACCAAGCAGAGTCGGAAGATGAGGAGTGGTTATGTGATCTGGCATTTCTCGCTGACTTTACAGGCGAACTAAGTGATATGGACCTTGAACTACAAGGTAAAAACAAATGCATTGACGAGATGATGAGTGCAGTTTCATCCTACAAGAGCAAATTTGAGCTAATGATGACTGACCTTGCAAACAACACTTTTGATCATTTTCCTAATACGCCGGACCATCTGGGACAATATCCAAATTTTGTTTTTCAGAATGAGAAGTATATGACAGAAATCTGTTCTGTTACCCAGGAATTCGAAAATAGATTCTGTGACTTCCAAAAAATTGGAACAGTTGTGGAGTACTTGTCATACCCATTCAAAGTAGATGTGGACATTAAAGAAACTGCAGCTGCTATCAGTAAAAATTACTCATTGAACAAGCCATCTCTTGAAAATGAAATATTAACCCTTAAAAATGACATTTTTCTCAAGACCTGCGTTGAGAAAGAATCGTTTTGGAAGCTAGTGCCTAGAGACAAATTTCCCAACTTGAGAAGATGCAGTGAAGCTGTACACTCCTGTTTTGGTTCAACTTATTTGTGTGAATCTGTGTTTTCCAATCTGAAAATGACAAAGAGTACACAACGTTCCAACATGACAGATGAACATCTCCAGGATTCCCTGAGACTGGTCCTCACACAATATTCACCCAACTTCAAAAAGCTGGTGGATGAAATGCAGACTCAGACGTCTCACTAATGAGCAAGAGCAAAATATTAAAGATTGTGCAAGATCAGACTGGATCAATGCTCAACCTAAATTTAACACAAATTACTCAATAAAAGTTAAAGAAAGTTATTAAGACAGTTAAAGAAAGTTATTACTCAATAAATTTTAAGAAAAAATGTACTTTCCATTTCCCCTCGCAATTCTTACTGGATCTTTGCATCTCTCTGTTTTGTTTTTGCTTAATTTGCTTAACAGCTGATCACATCCAATTAAATGACAGAAGGTTCATTAAAAATGGGGGGGGGGGAATCCTCCAACTTTATTGGATTAAAATTTAATTTGAAACTAATTTGAAACTTAATTTTCATGGTGTTAGATCTCTGGCACTTTTGGCCGGAAAAAGTAGATCATGACCTGTTCGAAGTTGGACATGCCTGCTATAAAGGGTGCATTGTAATCTCCTAGTGGGAAAAGCAACACTAGCCCTTTCATACAGTAGAAGCTTTTGCATGTGCATCTGTAATGATTCTTTTTTTTTAGTCAGTTTTTATTGTAAAGTTTTAAACAGCAGTAAAGCATTTAATAGCAAATAATTCACTAGAGAATGTCATTCATTATTAGATCAAAAAACAAAATCCCAAAATCAGTGTCAAATTTAAACCATGAAAAAAGACCCTGAATCAGTCCACAAATGATATCATTAATTTTTTTGTCGGATAACACCGAGGGAGGGTAAGATAATTAACTTAACCACACCAGACTGGTGATATCCATTTATTCACTTATAAATTCTTTTTCATTTCCTTTTATACATTATAGTAAAAAGTTACTTGAAAAATTATCTTGTCTCAATGCAGCAGTTCCACATATTGTAGCACGACGTGCACGTTTCGGGGTATTCAATGTCCCTGTATCAAGTGCTCACATGAAATTGTTCAATGTTAACCCTACTAAACGCCGACTCAGAACCAGCATCCAATCATCATATAGGACCATAAAATTTGTCATTGGCTGGTAAACCATTGTCGATCAAAGAAGAAGGAACCAATCACCAGCAAGGAGAACACACATAGTGAAAAACCCATTGCTGGTTAGACCGTCATATCCCGAATATGCTTGATGACAATGTAGTAATCCCCAAAGCCACTGGTGAGCACTGATATCAATCAGAAAAAGAAGACACCAATCATAAAGGGGATGTCCCACAAACTTAGGGAAACCCCTCGCCCGATTGGTCCATCATAAGAACAAACTGGGCCAATCCGGTTAAACCGGTTTCTCGATGGTTGCCACCTGGTCCTCCTGACCCTATCATTGCTACATATCAAGCCCTGGTTTTATGGGATTTGGTTCAAATGGAATCTGCTGTTTCACGTTGGACTCCAAATATTACTAAAGTGGACTGGGCTTGTCTCCAACAATTGTCTTCCGATTCGTCCATCACTATACGTTGTGCGGATAAACGGGGTGCGATTGTTATACAAACAACAGAGGTTTATTTAGAGGATCTTCACACTCATCTATCGGATGATCAAGTATATAAGAAACTGGTTGGAGACCCCACTCCAGTGTTACAGTCGGAGATTGCTGCTTTAGTTGCTAGGGGCCTAGAATGTAGTTGGATTACCAGCAAAGAAAGTTTTTTTCTTAGGTCCTTCATCCTAAGATACCCATAATTTACACAGTACCGAAGATACACAAATCTTTATCTTCTCCCCCGGGAAGACCTATTCTGTTCTTGAGCTCCTGTCAAAATTCTGCGATGTTTTTTTGAAAACTGAAGCTTCTAATGTTCAGTCGTTTATTCGCGATTCCACCCATTTTATCACCCAACTTTCTACTTTGGTTTTACCAGATTCTGAGATCTTTCTGGTAACCTTAAACATCCATCAGGGGGAAGCCTTGGAATTATCAAAATCTTTATTCATGAAAGGTGAGGGGGCATTTTCAAGATGGCCGCAGCAGCAGTCAGCTCCGTGTGAGTGTGCTGTTATGGGGAGGAAGCAAAAGGGAAAGTCAGGGCCGTTGCCCTCACAGCCTGTTGATGCCTCTACACCGAGTGCAAATTTTGTGTTGGGTCCTTTAGACCCATTTCTTGTGCACACTGTACGGGTCTCGGAAGGAGCAGGAGGAGCTTCTCGGCTTGCAGTTTTGCCGGAGCTGGAATGCCCGGCGTCTGCGTCGATATCGTCTTTGTCCCCCATATTGAGTCCGGCGCCAAAAGTGACTCGTAGCCAGCCCTTGCCAGAAGGCTTCCTGGAGCTATCGTCTCCACCCTTGGTTGTGGGGGGCAATTCCTCACGAGGGCCAGGTTGGGCTGTCTCAGCTGGGTCAGAGAGTGAGCTGTCTGGAGAGCTGCACTCACAAAGATCCTTGGTGCATCTGGAGAGGCACGTGTAGAGAAGGAGTTTCTCTCCACGGGTGGAGATCGACCTTTGGCGTTTATGGAGCCAGTTACACCTATTGCTGAATCAGAAGCGGTTTTCTCTTTGCAGAGACCTCAGAATTTCACGCTGGAAGCCATCTGGAATGCGATTGTAATCTTGGGTGAGGCTCTTTTGCCTCAAGTATCTTCTCTGGCTAACAAGGTGAATGTTTCTACAGGCTTGGTGAATGAGTTGGAGAGGAAGGTTTCTATGATTCAAACAGATTATGATGATGTCCACAACAGGGTAATGAGCCTTGAGGAACATTCAGATGGACATAGAAAGAACTTTCAGTCTTTACAGATGAAAATTTAACATTTGGATAATTTATCTCGAGCTAATAATTTGAGAATTATTAATTTTCCTAATGTTCCATCGATTTCTCCTAGAGATATGTTTAAAAAATACTCAGTGGAGACACTGGGAGTATCCCCTGAGTTGGTGCCCCCTTTGGTAAAAATTTACTATCTACCCAAAGCGAAGCGTGTCTTGGCTCAAAGTGAGATAGGAGGTAACCAAACTCAGGAGAGTGTTTTGAATGTCTCAGATATATTAGAGAATTCTGGTTTTGAATCACAGGTTCCATCAACGTTGTTAATAACCTTTGTTTTGTTGTCTGATAAGGAATGGTTATTTTTTCAGAAGCGGAAAATTATGTTTCGTGGGCTCTCAGTGCATATATATCCTGATTTATTGAGGGAAACCCAGAAGCGACGTAAAGAGTTTTTACTACTCCGGTCTGGGGTTTTGCAATTGGGAGGGCTCTTTTTTCTTAAGCATCCTTGCAAGTGCCTGGTGAAATACCAGACAATTTCTTATATTTTTTTGAGACCTCCCAATTGTTGGCTTTCATTAGTGCCAGGCGTCTCGAGGCCTCCATTGACTCATAGGATTGTTGATCCGATTCCTGACTATATGCTTTTGCTCTTATATTGGGTTTAAATGCTATTATTAAGTTAATTCCACTTGTATTGTGGGCTAGAGAGATTAGGCATTCTGTACTTATGTAAAGTTTTATTTCTTTGTTAATTCTATTTTGGATTAATGTGGATGTTTTCTGAATTGTCTTTTCTATTGCTTCAAGAATGGTGTATGTAACTTTTCTTGATTTATTTTGAAAAATTTCATAAATTAAAAAAAAAAAACTTTATTCACTACAGCTCCTTCAAGGTTACTAAAATCTTTTTTTGTTAGATCTTATAACCTTGGTCCTTACACAAAATTATTTTTTATTTGAGGGCACGTTTTTTCAGCAAATATTTGGCATCGCAATGGGGGCCACAGTGGCTCTGTCTATTGCGACCTTGTATATGGCACAATTAGAAGAATGTCACATTTATAAATTGTCATTTTTTGCCTATGTGTCCTTTTGGAAAAGGTTTTTAGACAATATATTTTTCATATGGGTTTCAAATCTGTCTGAGCTTCATGATTTTTTGTCGTGGTTGGATTTGTTGAGGGTTAACATCAAATTTATGGCTCACATTGATTCACAGACAATTGAATTTCTTGACATGATGGTCTATCACAGTGGGAATTCCTCGCACACTATGTTATTTCAAAAATCAGTGCAAAGGAATAGTTTACTTAGCTATCGGAGCTTTCATCCTGCACCCCTTCGACGGGGGCTCCCATATGGGTCAGTTTCTTAGATTGCATCATTTATGTTCTTCCCTTTGTGAATTTAAATGTCACGCTCAAGATTTGAAGACGCGTCTGAGGGCTCGGTGATATCCTCAATGCATTATGGATCGAGCTTATCGACGGGCTCGATATACACATCGAGATTGGTTGTTACAATCCAATCCTTCAGCTTCAGAAGATATCGCTATGGATCGGGTGGTGGGAGTTCTCCCTTATATGTGTCAGAGTTCCGCGGTTATGGACATCCTTCGAAAACATTGGGCTATATTGTCCGTGCATTCTTGTTTTGCTCGACCATTGATGATAGCTTTTACTCGTGGATTTAATTTAATCTCAGGGTGAAATCTTCCACTCAGAGGGATAGACCTGATAGCCCTGCTGGTTCTAGGAGCCATTTTCCATGTCAAGATTGTGGGTTTTGTGCAACCACTATATCGGGGACCACTTGGATTGTTCCTCAAATGAATCGTAATTATCATCGACGGTGGCTGACCACATGTACTTCTACCTTTGTGGTCTGCCTTATCCAATGTAAATGTCCTTTGATCTATGTAGGTCAGAATGTACACCCAATTAAACATCGGATAGCTGAACATGCTTCTTGTGTACGGCGGCAAGTACTTTCTGCACCTATAGTTGAACACTGTGTGGAGAAGAATCATTTGTTTAGTGAGTTGTCTTGGACGGTCATAGACCATGTTCCGTTAGATCCATGAGGGGTGATCGCACAGCCCACTTACAATGGTATGAACAACGATGGATTAATGTGTTAAATTCTGTTCATCCTACCAGTTTGATTCAAGAAATTGATTGGCCCTGTTTGTCCTTATGATGGACCAATCGGGCGAGGGGTTTCCCTAAGTTTGTGGACATCCCCTTTATGATTGGTGGTTCTTTTACTGAATGACATCAGTGCTCACCAGTGGCTTTGGGGATTACTACATTGTTATCAAGCGTATTCGGGATATGACGGTCTAACCAGCAATGGGTTTTTCACTATGTGTGTTCTCCTTGCTGGTGATTGGTTCCTTCTTCTTTGATAGACAACGGTTTACCAGCCAATGACAAATTTTACAGTCCTATATGATGATTGGATGTCAGTTTTGAGTTGGCGTTTAGCGGCGGTTAACCCAATGGTGGAATGGGGTTGTTGAACTCTAAAAATCTCAGGCACCACTGGCACAAAATTCTGTATACACTTCAGAGTCGGGAGATCCAAATGAGAACACACACACCTACAGCCCCCCCCCCCCTCCCTCCTTCTTTTTGGCTAGTTTTAAAGTTTTCAGCACTATCCACGGCACCTTGTTCAGCCACAGAAACTCAGGGGTATGTTTACTAAAGAGTGTTAAGGGCACAAAGGTGCCGTTATCAAGCGTTATGTGTGTCTGTGAGTGGATAACACTGTGGAAAGCGCCAATAATGCTGGTATAATGTGCGGTAGCTGGGCACCTAGCGCAAAGGTGAAAAGGGGTGGAAAGTGGGTGTTAATAGGGCGGAGATTGGATGGGAATAGGATATGCTCCCTCAACGCTGGTTGTTCTTACTGTGCGTTAGAGGCGCAGTCGCCAGGAACCCTATTGCCAGCTCAGAGTGCGTTAAGGTCAACTTCTGAAGGGAGAGAGCCATTTACGTCTCACAAGCAGCACACAGGGAGCCCATTTAGCTGTATGCAATGTGCTTCTCCCATTGTTACCCTCGAATTAGTGATAGTAGTGCTTCATCGGCAGCAACAGCATGGTGTCCTAGAAATGAAGTTGATTATGTTGGTGCCAGATTGCCAGAAGAGGTGGCATGGGAGTGATGAAGTGGGTCAGTCCAGTCCTCTAGGCTGACCAGGCACTTGCCTAAGGTATACAACTGTGATGTCTGTTGTGACTCTGCTGTGACAGCTGTGGCTACCCCACACCAAGGTCAGTCTGACGGAGGGGTTGCAGTCATCTACCGCTCCTCCCACCCCATCCGGGAGCTTTCCTTCTCCCCTGCCCTGCACTATGAGTCTCTTCTGCTTCACCTCGATTCCTCTCCTCCATTTCCTGCTTATCTATTCACCCCTTGCTCCTCAGCCTTACCTCTGGAGGGAGGGAGGAGTGGCCTAGTGGTTGGGCCAGAAGGTTGGGGGTTTAAATCCCACTAGAGGACAGCAACCTTGGGCTGGAAGGACTGGGGTTTCTAGTCCCACAGGTGTTCCTTGTGGTCTTGGGCAAGCCACTTAACCCTCCATTGCCCATGTTCCCTGCAAAATAGTTACCGTATTTTCCGGCGTATAAGACGACTTTCTAACCCATGAAAATATGCTCAAAAGTCGGGGGTCGTCTTATACGCCGGTATATGGCGGTATACAGCAACTTTCTGACCTGGACTGGGGAAGCTGACTGTTGAACGCGCTCCGCTGAATGTCGGTGTTGCCACGAGGCCATGGAGCGCGGAGCAGTTCCGGCCCATTCGGCCCCGTCTCGCGCCCAAATGACCTCAGGCGCTCAAGCCGCCTCGGCGGAACCTCACCCCGCAGCCACGGCAGCCATCTTACGGTTTCGGCCTCCACAACCGCTCACGGGGCGGACCGAATCGCCGCCCTGTCACCGCTCCACTGCTCGGCCACAGAGCGAGCAGTGTGCGCGCTGCAGGCCGGGCACTGGAATCCTTCATCTCCTTTCTGTTGCCTCGTGGACCGCTTGCCCCGTCCTCCGTCGGTTTCCTCTCCGATTTGTCCGGGAGAGGACATCCGACCAACAGAATGCACTGAGAAAGCCCTGGGGCAATAAAAAGGTGCAACAGCTTGAGGCAAAAGGCCAAAATAGCAGCGCACACCATCCGCCAAAACTAGGCAGAAGATAATCATCTTAAACGGGCATTTTTGGTGTGCGCTGGAAGAGGGGTAGTCTTATACGGCAAGTATAGACCAAACCCTATATTTTAACAGGAAAAGTAGTGGGTCGTCTTATACGCTGGAAAATAAGGTATCTCCAAGTTATAATGCCCTGTTCAATGTAATTTCAGTTGCTCAATGTAAACTGCCTTGATATCATGAACAGTGGTATATAAGAAATGTTAAATAAATACATGCTTCCACAGTCTCAAATGAGTTGGGCCACAGCCATTCTCACCACATAGCCATGTTAGCATTGTGTGGTGGTGGTGGTCACAGTGGCTTCTGCCTGGTGCTAAAGAAAGCCGTGTCCTAGCCCTGCATGTCAGGTGCAATGCTGCTGTGTCTACTGTCATGGGTTTGCCAAGCACATCATTGGCAGGTAAAGTGGAGGTTGTTGGGTTTTTTCTGGACTTTCCCTGCAATTATTTGGGGAATTTTTCTATTTTTTGTTTGGCTGTTTGTGTTCAACCCCAACATACATACAGGACCTTCCTTAGACAAATTGTTCATGCCACCATAAGAGCATGGAAAAATATCTTTATTTTATTTTTGCCAGGTCTGTAACATCACAAGCTTTGCTTTTTTATCTTATAAGGTACAAATTTCAATATCAATCCATAGCATCAATACATCTATAACAAGCAAAGCACCTAACTTAAGTGTAAAAAGGGTCCTGGGACAGAGATAGCCTTTCTCACTCCAGTGAGATCAGCTAATGTCTGACCCCTACCAGAATTTCTCTGCTATATTTATATCCACTTTTAAGCTTGAGACAAATCTACTACTGATATGCAGATTCCCTTCCTTTCATGTTCTCTATCAAGCAAATCTGCTCCTCAATCTCTGCCCTCCCTTCTTTTCTCCTTTGGCATCCTGTCTAAAATCATTCTCATGGTAATCTTCATAGCTGTGTGCTGACTCTGGTTCCTGTAGATAAAGTTCTTCATTTTCCCCTTTGATCATTCAAGGGGCCCAGGTGACAGTTTTGTCACTAGCAGTGTAGTTCTCATTGTCTCATCTCTGGGTCAGGATATTAGCTTATTCTGTAGCTCCACACTGCTATTTCTGCCTCAAGGCCACCTGCAGCACTGAACTGTTATCTATGCCATGATTGTAGGGAGTAAGGGATCAGCTGGCATGCCATCTACCCCCTCTAGGCACTTGCCTAGATTGCCCACTGGATGGCCCATCCCTGGATACTGTGCCATAAGCAGATGAGTTAGGACTGACCATGCATTTCCTAAGGAGAGACAACATTGTGTGACTCTTAACCTGCATTGTGACAGAATGTGTGGACAAGCCCAAGAAATGGCACATATACGCAGCACACATCTGGCCCCTATAACACAGAGAGGCTGGGAAGTGGTGCCTGCCACCTGCTGTTGCCCTCATACTCTGAATGTGCATATGTTAGGTCCTGAAAACATCGCCAGTCCCAAAGTGGTGGAAAAGTTGCCTGTGTCCACCCATGATCCTCACATCTTGCAGTAATTAGCGGTATGACAGTACCTTTAGGGGAAAGGGTTACATCAGGATGCCCCCGACAAGCACATATTGAGTGGATATGTTCATGTGGGTAGAAAAATATGCCACTGAGGAAGGCATACTATGCAATATGATAACAGCACATGTCAGAGGACAAATAACCACCCTGCTCGCTCAGTTGCAAAATGATGACCATAATGTGTGTGAACCAGTGACCTTCCATTATTAAGCTCTCAAGCAACCACATCCAGCTGAGCCACATGTGATGCTACTCACCTTCCTGTGCTCTTCCAAATATGAGATTATTCCAAGACTGGCCTACCAGCACACACCAGGAAATGGGTACTTTTGTCACTCTGCTAGGTCACTCATGGCCTGGAATGTGTGTATTCATGTATCATGGCCTTCCCATCTGGCAGGAAAGATGCCATATGTAAGACATGAATGTCAGTTAAACCAGCAGCATATCAATGCAGTGCTATATGCAGACCAAACCAGATGTCCTTCTCCCACATCTGGTAACCTACCTTGTCAGGCAAGTATGGGCCAAAACCTGCCAAGAACTACACAGACATAGGCATAACCCAACTCATGCTGTCATTCATCCTGACAATGCCCACATATGTACACATGAATTGATGACCCTTTATCAACACATTGTGATTCTGAACACATGGCTACTGTGTGTGAGCAAGAAAGGTCAGAGGTTCAAGACCAGTCTGTGGATGAGGCATAATATGTCTGGGTGGGTTAATCTTATCCTACATTTCCTGAGCTGTATCAGCTTGTACAACCCTTCTCATCTCATTTAGCATGAGTCTGCACACTGAGAAGCTGCGCCAAAAACAGCTAGATGGCAGAGCGTGCTAATAGCACCTGCATGTCAGAGCGCCTGCATACTGAAAGGGTGTTGACAATGGCTGAGCATTAAAGGAAGCCTCACAAGTAACAATGCCAACTTATACTTTTTTTGGACAGTGGGGTCATGTGTGTATGTGTCCAGAGAACTGTGAGCTGCAGCAATGCACTTTGCATGCATGTGATGGCCTGACTTCCTGGCTATGCATACAACATGCTGCTGATTAGCTATATAGCAAATACACATACTGTGCGAGACACCATTTAAGACCAGAAGGTGAGTTCTCAGTAAGTAGTTGTGACCTGTGGGAGTCACTGGATGATCAGTTCTGCATGTATATATGTTGTCTCCACAGTTGTGATGCTGTAATGCATTCCTAGTCACATCATCATCAAGCCCCATCCCCTCAGCATTCACCTATATTTACCTCCCAACATAACACAGCTATACAGCTACCATATCACCTGCTGGTTTGACTGCAGTGAGCTAGGGAGACAGATGTGTGTGTGTCACAACAATCACCTTTGATTGAGCCTCCAGGTCTCATGACACATCTATTTACACAGGTGAGAAGCCTGATTACTGCCAACTGCCATAATAGCTGTATCTGTGGCAACACTGTCAATACTCTTGGTGCAGCTGCAGCCTATAGGGAGCTAGGTTCAAGTGGAGAGCAGTCCTCTGTGAATGTCTACTTCAGTTACCTAATTCACGACACTGCAAAGATTCTGTGATGTACCTGCATTTACATTGCACTTGTCTTATGCTGCAGTCACAGAGTGCAATCTGGGGGACTCTTTTGCTCCGTGTACAGTATGCACATACAGGCAGAGCCATATTAGGCAAATTTTCACACAATATACACTCAGTCCACAGTGTCTTCTGATCAGTGAACACAGCAGTCTGCTGTACATCACCATTATTCCAGAACCACAACATGTCTTATGTTTCCAGAGACAAAATGCACGTTTGCCTGATTGTGACCCTGGAACACTGACCTCTGAATGGTTTGTGCCCAATACCAGCAGGCAAAATGTGTCACAGAATGTCATGTGTATCTGTTCATTGCCTGCCACAATATGGGAAACCAGTGCCTGGAGGTGAATGTTGTGATAGAGGTGGAGGTGGGGAGAACAATGCCATACCTTTTTTTCATGTGCCCTTTGAAGGTAGCATTGCTGTCCAAAGCACAGAACCTATGAGGGACCACTCAGTTTCTGCATGTTTCACATCAGCGGCCCTGCATGACAGCCTCACCTGCTCTCTGTGGGCACTGAGTGTGACAGCCTCAGATGTCCTTACAGTAGCAGGAGGCAGGGAATGTTGTCATCAACATCTAACCCCATGTCCAACTGACCATGCTTCCACATGGACTTGGGGAGGGGAGGGGTGGGGGCAGCTGGCTCTGAAGTGTGAGAGAGTGCCTGTACTGCACTGGCAGCATGGTGTCCATGGCTAAGGACATGACATTATATGAGAGTCTGAGCATGGCACTATGTTCAATGCTCATTGACCAAAGCTGTGTAGGAAGAAACAGTATTTGGGTATGTGACAGATGTATGCCACTATGGGCCCACATTCACTCGCAGTCTGTCTCTGGGGCACTTTCCAGTGTGCCTCACATTGCAGAAGCTGTCCCCGTGTTCAACATAAAAGGTTCACAAATGAAGAGCAGAGGATTCTGGGTATTGTCTACTATATATATACTATATACTATATATTGTCTATATACTCACCATGATCTTAAATTACATGAGGTCTCTTGCATTACGATTCCAGCTTGCAATATAAACTGTAAATAGTTTACAACAACCACTGTTGATCTGTATATAGTTACCCTTGTTACAGTCCCAAGTTACCAATCCTGTTACAATGTAAGCAAAAGATCTTTTGTTCTGATGCAAAAATTTGTTATTTGTAAACCTCACTGATACTAAAAAGTGCGGTATATAAGAACTGTAAATAAATAAATAAAAAATAAATAAATATAGAGAAGTCTGAACAGGATATATATGAGTCAAAAGTTAGGTAAATGGCTGAGCCATGTTAACGTGGGTTCGCCACAAGCATGGCCTGGGTGCACACAATTGCTCATGCTGAGAGGCCACTCTAACTCTGACCAAACTATGATGATGTCATGGCTATTTATCCACATAGTGGCATATAGGGTTAAGTTGCAGTGATATGGGTGCTGTTTCTTTATTACAGTCCATTCACTAGCTAGGTTGTTGGATGTCCATGCTGTTTGTACAAGTCCAATGGTGACTGTGTGTACATGCAGTGGGTAATGACTAGCAGACTGGGTGCTGATAGTATGTGAGTGGCTGAAACAGGTCACTGTTGCCTAACATATGCTTATTGAATATGATGGATCTAGCTGACTCAATCTCTCAGAAAAAGAGGCTAGCAGTTTTTCTGGGGTTGCCGCCACCTCCCCTCCCCTCCCCTTCCCACCTCTCCCTTCCCCTCCCCTCCCCTTCCCCTTCCCCTCCCCTCCTTTTCCCTCCCTTCCCTTCCCCTCCTCTCCCCTCCCCTCCCCCTCCCCTCCCACAGCATGCCGGTCCTAGGTGTGGTTCCCAACTGCCTCTTAATATGCCAGCTATGTTGTATCTTGTCCTGTTTTGTGGCCACTCTAGCCAGGGACCTGTTATCGGGTAGATTCTAGACATTGCTTTAGAGAGTAGTGTTTTGCCGTAGCCTAATGGTTAGATACTAGCTCAGTAAGGAAAGGATCTGGATTCAAATCCCCCTTGTGACTTTGGGAAACTTACATTAATACATTGCCAAAACCACCCAGTAGTCTGTAGGGCTAGCATTATTAATATCACATTGTTATGTGTTATGATAGCATGTTGGGTCCCAGAAATATAGCAGTGTGGTTGTAGTAATTTAAAAAATTATTTTAAGCAGTATGCCTGCACATATATGCACACTGCCCACTCATTTCCCAGCTCCTGGACATGAACCAATGACCCCATTATCTGTAAGCAACAAATGGAATTTGTTACCGGAGGATGTTAGTGCAACTGGGTTTAAAAAAGGTTTGGACAAGTTCCTGGAGGAAAGGTACATAAACCATTATTAAAAAGGGACCCAGGATATCAATGCTTGACCCAATACAAGCATTGTGGAACCTGTGTCTTTTGGGGAAACTGCTAGGTACGTATGACCTAGATTGGCCACTGTTGGAAGCAGGATACTGGGCTTGATGGACCTTGGTCTGACCCAGTATGGCATATCTTATGTTCTTATGAGATGGCACAGCCATGTAGGCCAAATGGAAATGTAAAGCATACACTGTGATGTTCAAACTAGGAAACTAGGAATGGGCGAGCAACTGTTCCGGTTGCTCTCTCTCTTAGGTCGTCCATGGTCTGTAATGTAACCTTTTAGTGTCTGTCCTCTCCCATGGCCTGTACACATTTCCCATGTTAAACATGAATGTCATGTGAATAGCATGCCTATCAATGTATTGGTACATAGAGATGTTACAACTTGTTCCATTTCCACATCTTACAAAAAATATTTGAAAGACTGTTGTGACACAGTTCCAGTAGTCTGTGAGTCTGACAGATACATACCCCAGCTTGCACCCTCAACCATCCTACCAATGACCACATATGGAGTGCCACATGTGGCAGCTCTGTGACACATAATGCATGGCCACTGTGTCAGCAGGCGAAAGGTCACTGTTTCAAGACCAGTCAGTGACAGAAGAATGATATGCCTGGGTGTGTTATCTTTATCACACCTTTTAAACTTGCCAGGTGAGTAGCACGAGTCCTGACAGTTCAGCTACACAGACAAACAGCTTCTATCCCTCAGACTAATAGCGTGTGCTGATGCAGCAAGTGTTACCAAGAAGCGATGCTGAGCAGGTGTTAATGGGTTTGATGCCTCTACACAGCCTCTGAGGCAATGTATTGGATGAGGACCTGTGTCCCTTGGGGAAACTGCTACGTACGTATGACCTAGATTGGCCACTGTTGGAAACAGAATGCTGGGCTTGATGGACCTTGGTCTGACCCAGTATGGCATATCTTATGTTCTTATAAGACTAGGGGACATGCAATGAAGCTACAGGGTAAACTATTTAAGACTAATAAAAGAAAATATTTTTTCACTCAACGTGTAATCAAACTCTGGAATTTGTTACCGGAGGATGTAGTAAAGGCTGTTAGTGTAGCTGGGTTTAAAAAAGGTTTGGACAAGTTCCTGGAGGAAAGGTCCATAAACCATTATTAAGAAGGGACCCAGGATATCAATGCTTGAACCAGTACAAGCATTGTGGAACCTGTGTCCCTTGGGGAAACTGCTAGGTACGTATGACCTAGATTGGCCACTGTTGGAAACAGAATGCTGGGCTTGATGGACCTTGGTCTGACCCAGTATGGCATATCTTATGTTCTTATAGGACAGTCACGTGTCTGATGTATGCTCCACCCCCCACAATTCTGCAATTATATATGTTTCACTGCTGCCCCTCCTTCTTCATTACACAATGGCTCAACAGGTTGTTGTGTTGGCTTTGAGTGCTTTCCTTCTGGCTGAGGAAAATATTGTCCCAAGGGCAACAGACCAGGCCCTGCCCCCTGCCCCTCCACAGTTGGGGGATGGCAACAGCCTGGAGAGCAGAGGCGCTTGCATCATCGCAGAAAGGAGGTGTGCTCCAGAAGGCCATGTATATTCTGGGATAGGGCCATCCTCCGTGGCCTTCTTGAGGACCAAGGCATCTCCCTCTACAGACTCAGTTCAAGGGCTATAGAAGAGCTCTATGAGAATCTGAGACCTAACCTCGAGCCTCTGACTGCCCAGTCACATGCCATACCAGGGTTGGTCAAGCTCCTGAATGCTCTACATTTTCTTGCCTTTGGCTGCTTCCAAACATCAGTGGCTGCAATGAGTGGAATGGGACACTCCACCTTCTCACGATGTTTCCATCAGATACTGCAAACCATGACCAGTCAGGAAAGGAACTACATAGTATTTCCAAATTCCAGCCAACAATGGGTGATCCTCAACCAGAGGTTTGAGAGAATTGCAAGGATACCATATGTGACAGGAGCAATTGATTGCACACATGTAGCACTTATCCCACCAAGAGATGGGGAAGCAGTGTATCGCAACCGCAAGCACTTCCCATTTTCTGAATGTGCAGGTGGTGTGTGATGCAAACGTGCATACTGAATGTGGTTCCCAGGTTTGTAGGGTCCACCCATGATTCCAATATCCTGCAACACTCAGCACTCATCCAGCAGTTTGAGGACGGCCAATATGAAGACTACATGTTGCTGGGTGAGTAATTTCTAATGTTTCCATGCTATGGCTAGTGGTAGGGAAACAATGATAGACAGGCTAAATCCTAAAGTAATCTGACAGTATAGTATGTATTGCTACACACAGCCACACAGAATATTTTCATTGCAAAGGCAGACCAGGGACTGTCCTTGAACCTGTACAGTTCCTAGTTCAATGCAGACTGTTCTGAAGACTCACACTATTCCACCATCTGTGACTAAGGACAACTGTGCAAGTGTCACATGCTCATCCTATCTGCAAAGTGAATAGCTAATGCATTACCAATATTCTCAAGTATGTGAAGCTCAGAATGCATAGTGGGAGGACAAAAAGATATAGTCAGGGCAGATGACATGAGAATAGGATCCCAGTAGCTGTACTGCTGAACCAAAGTATATGGTATTTGTAATTAGCTAAGCCACACCTAGCCCTATCTTGAAACCCTTTTCTTTCTATTTCCATGTACACTGCTTTGAATCTCCAGAAATATGAACCATCTCTGAATCAGAGCAGCTGGGAGTGTGTTAAAAGCTCAGCCTAACTGCAGAATGAATGACTCTGGCCATGTAATATCTGCAAGGAAGAGTATTCAGTATGGATATCGGTAGTGCAGAAATGCACAGCCAGGGTACATTAGAAAATTATAAGCCAGTGTAAGGTGGAATGAGCAAGAAAGGCACACATTCAACTGACTTTGCTAAGTAGAATGTGTTTAACACTAGAAGCCCCAAAGTGCGCCAATTGACGCAAATGCATCTTCGAAGATGTATACCAGCGCCACTGCTAGAACCATGTCAATCATGTTCCATGACTTTGTTAGCAAGGTCGAGATGTTCAAATATGTGCATCGAAAATTAATGACAGATGCACAACCTAGCGGGAAAATGAATTTATACCTAGAAGCCCCAAAGTATGTCAATTGACGCACTCAATTGTCTTGGATGCGTCAACTGACGTACTTTGGGGCTTCTAGGTATAAATTCATGTTCCCTCTAGGTGGCGCATCTCAATCACAGTTTATAGTTTTACTCCGACATTACAAACAATAAACGCACGATGACATCATGTAATGATGTCACATACTGCACATGTTTAACATATAAGTAACTTCACATTAATTCACATCTGCATTTCATGCTAAACGCAGTCATTGTGATAATGCATCAATTGACGCACTTTGGGGTTTCTAGGTAAAATTTCTTTTGGGGCTTCTAGTTTTAAACCCCAGCCATTGCAGACATCTCTGCAGCAGGGCTCCTAAAAGTAAATCTATATCTCATTGACGGTGCACATTGACTGACTGGTTCACAGCTACCCATCCCCCATCCCGAAACAGTCATGCTGAACACAGCCACGTAAAACTTGGACAGTTACAATTGTTTCCAGGGGCTAAGGTGTGGGTCAGCCACTGAAGCCTTAAGAACATAAGAATGTAAGATATGCCATACTGGTCCATCAAGCCCAGTATCCTGTTTCCAACAATGGCCAATCTAGGTCACAAGTGCCTAGCAGTTTCCCCATGCCTTGCTGAATATGGAAGCAGGATGCATCACGGGACCAGCAGTCAGAATCATAATGTGTAGGATGACATGACAGAAAAAATATATAGCAGCTGCCACCTTCCAAACCTCACATCTCCTGTAATACAGTGATTCTAGTAGATATACTGTAATCAGAACTTCACATGGGCCTAGAGTGATCATTGCTTGTAAAACAGCCTTGCTTGTAAAACAGCCTTGCTTGTTCATTGTTGTTCATTGTAAACCGCAACTGATCTATGGAAGTTGCGGTATATAAAAACCTGCTAATTAAATTAAATTAAATTAAATTGCTGCCAGTGCTTGCTTTCAACCATTCCCCAGCAGATGCAATTAGCAATGGAGAGCAGGTGTCACACCAGGGACAATAATTAGTATGTGTAAACAAACAGGCCACATTTTAAACAACAGGGCCTATGAAGGCCAAATGCTGAAATTGTATATAGGGTAAGATGTAAATCTTTGACACTCTGACCTCTACACAGTTGTCTATGTCTGCCCAAAAACAATCAGCTCCATGTGGAGGGATACCAGTCACTGTAGTTGACAGAGATGTATTCTAAGACCTAAGTTCTGTGTGCTGACCTAAGGTCCAGATCTGCAGGTACATGATGTTTATTGCAGTGGAGAGCCTCCCCACCACCTTGAGCCTCATTGCCATCGTACTCTCTGCCATCAGTCTGCCTGTGAATTTGTGAAGAATCCTAACAAAAAAATGAGGGAATCATTCAGAGGCAGGCAGAATAGGCCAATAATGAGATAACAATGTAGTGAGCCTCCACCTGAATACCTCACACCTGCAATAGTGGATGCAGTCACAGAGGAGGTGAAAGAAACATTAGTAGGAGTGATGCCATGACCTCTGCAGGTACATGATGTCTATTGTTGTGGAGAGCTTCCCCAACACCTTGAACTTCATTGCCATTGTACTCATGTCAGGGAGGCTGGGAATGAGTTGGAGATATGTCCTCTGCCATCATTCTGCATGTGACTTTGTGAAGAATCCTAACAAAAAATATATATAGGGATTCATTCACAGGCAGACAGGATACCAATGCACAGAATAGGCCAATAATGAAGTAGCAATGTAGTGAGCTTCCATCTGAATACCACACACCTGCAATAGTGGATGCAGTCACAGAGGAGGTAAAAAAAAATTAGTAGGAGTGATGCCATGACCTCTGTCAGGTCATATGTTTGTGATCCACTGTGCCATTGCTTACTTCCAGTAGTATATGCCCTGTTTGAAAATGAATGAGGGGAATCCCATGATGCCTGCTTAGATGAGAGATTACAACTTAGGCAGAGTCTGGGAAAAACTATCTCATATATGTGTACAGTGTGAAAACAGATTTGTGTATGAAATTGCTATGTCTGTGTCCTTCACACCAACGTACACAGCATTATGCTGTGATGTGTGAATCATTGTGGACCTTATGATGTAGATGTCTATTCACATAATGCCTTTGGGTCCCTGGTGAATACTATGGTACAGTGAGACACATGCTGACTGCTGCAATGGATCCTGGGTGAGGCTATGGATGGATTTACGGTAAATGCTTACCATGGCAATGAGGTTTATTTTTATTTATTTAGACAGTTTTGTATACCGCCTTATCCTTCAATCAAAGCGGTCACAACACAATTGGGGGATACATTTAACACGTGGGGATATGAGACACATACACTAATACTTACAGGGAACATGGGCAATGGAGGGTTAAGTGGCTTGCCCAAGACCACAAGGAGCATCTGTGGGACTAGAAACCCCAGTCCTTCCGGCCCAAGGTTGCTGTCCTCTAGTGGGATTTGAACCCCTGACCTTCCGGCCTGAAGTACCTTGCCCCAACCACTAGGCTATTCCTCCTCCTCCAAGAGATGGGGCTGGCCTCTGGAGCTACTGTGACTCTTAACTTGGCCATGTTCTGCTGGAATCAGCATGCCTGACTTGGAGATCCTAATCACTAGCACTGTACAACTCTATCATTGAGAATGTGACTGCAGCTACATATGTATACACTAACTAAGAGAAAGATATAACCCCATTGTACCTGTCAGTCCAATAGACATCTCTCCCAAAGCGCTTGTCACTGAGGGATTTTCTATGTCCATCATCATTGGGATACATAGATGCTGTGCTGGAAGACCAGCAAGTATGTGCAAGCAATTGCAGAGTACATCTGAATGGGAAGGGGGCTAAGATAGCACTGGCTGGAATGATCACTCTGGGAACTTTGAAGAGATAGAATCCCAGCTACATGACTTGGGCCTCAGCAGAGCTATGTGCAAATGATAGGGAAGGCAAGAGAAGTGGGTTGTTCATAGTCAGTTAGGTAACACTGTGCCCTCCTGAATGGAGGACACATAAAGCATCATCAAGTACAGTCACATAGGCTGAACAGTCTGTCACTATTGGCCTGTGAACCCTTTGGCAGCCATCTTTTTTTTTTTTTTTTTTCAAGTTTTTATTTATTTATAAAGAAACGTACAATTAAAAAAAAAACATTCCAAAGGGGGCGGGAAATCCCCACCCACACTTTTACAGCAACAACTGAAGAAATCACATGTATTAGCTCACATCTAGGAGGAGTACAGTATCAAATTAAGTAAATAACCACCATCCCTAAACAGACCTGGTAAACCCAACTAGGGGGAAATAGAACATACTATAATGAAATAAGTCAAATTACATAACAGGTCCTAGCCTTTCCCCTCTAAAAACTCCGCAAGTTGCACAACTTCCTGAAAAATGTAACGAGTACCCTGATAAATAATGTGGCACCGACATGGAAATTTCAAGTAAAACAAAGCACCCAGGGCCAAAACACGAGGGCGAATTTCCAAAAAGGCCTTCCGCCTCCGCTGTGTAGCCCTGGAGACATCAGGGAAAATCTGAATAGTGGAGCCACAAAATTTCTCAGATTTTTTCTTGAAGTATGCGCGGAAAATTTTCTGTCTATCTAAATCAGAAACTAAGGTAATAAGTAATGTGGCCCTAGTGGGAATCTCGTCCTGAGACGATTCCAAAAAATCAGAAATATTTAAAGAAGCGGGACTATGGGACTCACCAACAACTCCTACTTGAGGCACAGCTTGATAAGCTGTGTCCCTAGAGGAAAGATAATAAATATTAGAAAGGGAAACAGCATCCACATCAGAAATCAGTAGAATTTCCTTTAAATACTTATGAAATAACATCAAAGGTGATAGGTAATGAGTCTTGGGAAAGTTCAGAAGACGAAGGTTCCTGGAACGAAATGAGTTCTCAAGAGCCTCATGTTGTGAACGTAATGAGACAACATCTTGAACTAGGGAAGTTGTAACAGGCTGTTGAGCAATAAAGCGAGTCTCAATAGAGTCAACGCTTTTCTCAACAGCAGCTAAACGGGATTCCTGATTTGAAATTTTAACAACAGTTTCTTTCGTAAATGTTGAGATCCTTTGAAGAGAGGAGTCCAATGCTAACTCCATTCTAGACATCATAGACCATAAATCTTTTAAAGAAACCTCTTCAGGAATATCACGAGGTTCCCCAGCACCCACAAATGAAAGCACAGATGGCAAAGAAGGAGGCAATAAATCATTAACAGAATCCATTACAGAGTCCAAACGTAGAAATGAGGAAGAAAGGTTAGGGTCCCCATTATTATTAAGAACCTTTTCAGATAAAGTAGATAAAGAAGCAATCTTATCACCCTTCGTCGGGGATATGTCCGCAACCGGAGAAGACTCAGAAACCACAGTACTCACTGTCGACCTTTCACCGGGGGAGGTGTCCAATGCAGCAGTTTTAGGCAACACCTGACCAACGGAGACATGTGCATCCATGGGTCCAATAGTTTTTACCGCCTTCGGTGGGGCCACTGAAAGCGTGCGTTTCTTTCTCTTCCCCATTCACGGAACTGCAGCACCAAGTTGCACCGAAGGGGCGCCAAAGGGGCAGGACGTGCCCCTTTGGTCACGCCCCTTCGGGCACGCGCCCGCTTCGCGTCCCGCGTCGGAGGCCAGCTGAAATAGCCCCGTTCAGCCCAAAAGCCCCAATCAGAGCAGTGGAGGCGGGACCAGGTCACAGGTAGGAAAATAGCAGCAGGAAACCTTGAAACTCCTCAGCGTCCCGCGTCGGAGGCCAGCTGAAATAGCCCCGTTCAGCCCAAAAGCCCCAATCAGAGCAGTGGAGGCGGGACCAGGTCACAGGTAGGAAAATAGCAGCAGGAAACCTTGAAACTCCTCAGCGTCCCGCGTCGGAGGCCAGCTGAAATAGCCCCGTTCAGCCCAAAAGCCCCAATCAGAGCAGTGGAGGCGGGACCAGGTCACAGGTAGGAAAATAGCAGCAGGAAACCTTGAAACTCCTCAGCGTCCCGCGTCGGAGGCCAGCTGAAATAGCCCCGTTCAGCCCAAAAGCCCCAATCAGAGCAGTGGAGGCGGGACCAGGTCACAGGTAGGAAAATAGCAGCAGGAAACCTTGAAACTCCTCAGCGTCCCGCGTCGGAGGCCAGCTGAAATAGCCCCGTTCAGCCCAAAAGCCCCAATCAGAGCAGTGGAGGCGGGACCAGGTCACAGGTAGGAAAATAGCAGCAGGAAACCTTGAAACTCCTCAGCGTCCCGCGTCGGAGGCCAGCTGAAATAGCCCCGTTCAGCCCAAAAGCCCCAATCAGAGCAGTGGAGGCGGGACCAGGTCACAGGTAGGAAAATAGCAGCAGGAAACCTTGAAACTCCTCCGGCAGCCATCTTGAAAACATTTGCACCAGTTAGAAACTTGGGCACAACTCAGGCATTCGTCGCCTTACACTTGCTGTAACTTGCCATAAGTCTCCTGGCAGGCATCTCCACATTTCTGGCAGAGTTGACTGCAAATTCACAGTTCATCTTTTTTCACTCAGCATAAATCTGACAGACAGCTTCTATAGGATACCCTAGTTGTGATGCAGGCAAGCCACACTGAGCACTTGCACAGCAGCACACAACAAAGTCAGTTCATGCTTCATAGCTTGTCACGCCCTTAGCCCCTTACAGACAGTATGGAGGGGCGTGCTTGTCATAGGAGAGATTCACCATTTAGCCTTTACCTGACTGTCTGCCTTGTAATGCCTCATGGAAAATGTAGTCCAGTCAAAAGGTACTTGGCTTCAGGTAAAAAAAACACATTTGTAGTTGGCTTTGAGTGGTAAGGCTTTTAACAGAAATTTATTTATGGTGAAAACGCTAAGCTCACAAATTAACACCTTTGGATTGTTTCTCCAGGATTCTTTCAAAAATATATCAGGATATAACTGAACTCAAAACAAAACAGCTCATAACGTTTCTTCAGCATAAAGAAAAGTCCTTTCAACAGCTAATGCTACCAGACATGGCTAGCAGTGCTGTTTTAAAACAAACAGAAACAGCTTTTCCTAGAACAGGTTTCTTTTCTCTCAGTCCAGACTACTTCCCAGCTGTTTGTTTCCTTAAGCACAGGAAAACTTTCAACAAGAATTTAAACTCTTCATAGGCAAACAATTCTCTATGCAAGGTTTTTAGGAATAGTGAAAACAAAATCAAAGCTTTTCTTACTTTCACCATCAGCACGGCTTCAGGCTGTGCACTGCACTGGCTAGCAGCTGTTTAACAAGTTGTAATTAGACCGCTGCAGTTTGCTCAGCAAAGGTATTTCTCCTTTAATACAGGACTTTCACAAGTTATCTACAGGCTCTCAGGGTTACCAGACTCTGGAGGTTTTCCTTACGGTTGACTCCCTTCCAAACCCTCTGTATATGAAGATTGGCATAAAGAGCAATCCATGTATGAGTCTTCTTCTTCTACAGCTAGGTTTTGTTCACCCAGTTGCATTGGCTCTACCTTTGTATCTGGCTCAGAGGGCTTAGCTGACTGCCTTCCGTTAGGGCAAAAGCTGCCTCTTGCAATTCTGTAGTGCTCCAAATTAGACAAGCTTCTAATGCTCATACCTGGGTCAAGGCTTGTATCAGCTTCTCCTCTCTCATGCTCTGGCCACCATTCACCTGAGCTTCCTCGTCCTGTCCTCCAACTTGTGTTCCTTGTTCCTGCTGTTCTTACTGGTCCAGCTCCATTCCTCTTCCAGTAAGCATTCCTACTCCTCTCCCTCTCTGGATAATCTGACCTAGACTTAAACCTCTCAGGCTCCAGCCCCACCCCTTCTCCTCGCAGGTGTTGGAGATCAAACTGCCTCGTGGCAGCTGAGCAATTGGGGAATTCAGTGACATAAGGGTTCCTTACCCTGGGCCTGCATTCCCTCTCCTTTTCTCCACTAGGGGCATTCTGCAACCTATTGCAGCTAGGAATTACCTGCTTTCTAGGGGTAAATGGAGTTTTGTGTCTCTGACCTTGTAAAATAGGTCCTTTGATAAGGGTGAAGCTCCGAGAACGCCGCCACGGTAGGCACCAGCCCCAACGCACCACCACTCTTACCCTTGCTCTCCTCGGAGACGGATGATGGTGTCAAAGATCCCGAAGATGTGCACGACCCCGAGCATGATGCCCTACGCCGGCGGCGCGAATGCCGCCATTTTTTCTTGGACGCTCCCCTCCACAGACCGTCAGTCGACGTAGCCACCGCAGTAACCTGCCCAATAGACTCACCTGCCGCACCAGCTGCCTCCACTGACGATGTAACGGTCCCCGGTCGCTCCAACATTGTGTTCGTCGTGCCCTGCGCCAATTCTGCGACTTCAGCGGGACGAGGTGTCTCTTCCACTCTCCGCGACATTCCAGGCCACTGGGTTCCTGGGTACTGCCATCCGGGAGGTACCTGCGGAGAGAAAAAAGGAAAAGGCGCCGCGGCACCCGCCCCGGCCCATGGCTGCTGCCACACCCCCAACCAGTCCGCCCTCGAAGAACCTTGCCCCCCACGCTGCCAGTGCTCCCAATTAGGCGAGAAGCCCCCGCCGAGAAACCCCGGCCCACCCATGTAGCCCTGCCAAGCCCCCCAATTGCTAGTGCTCACACCTCCCGCTGCCTGGATGTCACCTATTGAGGGACCCTCCCCAACCCCCGCGACCCCACCGGCACCTGGGGCTGCCCTTGCCCTATTGCCTCCTTATCTGGCCCAGCTGGAGCCGAGGCCGGAACCAGCTGCGCTGCCCGCCCAGCCTCCATGGCTGTGCCCATTTGGGAAAGCTCCCCCAAATCGCCCCGCAGCAGTGGGGAACCGCCCCTTGGCCCCGTGCCCCCCCTGGGACCTCTACCCCGGGCGGCTGCATCACCAGCAGAACCCTTGCGCCCAGATGAGCTGGGCACTGGGACACAGCGCTGCCCAGCACCGCGCCCCCGAGCCGCCCCGCCCAACTGTGCCCCCTGACCACCAGCGGACGCCTGCCCCCCCTGCACCCCGTGCTGCCCCGCACCCCTGAGGGGCCCCCCGCCCTGCCACCCTCCTGGCCCCCTTTTTGCTCTGCCTACCCATGCCCAACACAGCCCCTGCCCGAGCAATTAACCAGGATTTTTTTTTTTTTATAGTATTACCCCCTTGTCGCAACTGAGGCCTGGATCCCCGCAATTCCCCGTTGAAATCGCCGCTCCGCACCTCTCACCTCGCCACGTGGCCCGGGCCCAGCAGGAAAAATCTTTAAAACACGTCCGACCCCTCCGGCTGCCGCACGGGAAAGGCCGGAGGAGCCGCGAGGCCCCCACCACATCCCCCTCTCATGCCTGTCTCACGCGCCTCTCATTGGCTCCCGCACCTTTCAGTGCCCCCGGGAGCCAATGAGAGCCCCGCGCCCTGCCGGCCCGCCCCCGTGAACCACGCATGAGCCCGAAGCGGCGCGCGACCAGCCGCCCCCCCCGGTTAACGCCGGCCGCGCGCACACCGGGGGGGGCCCGCAGCCTTGCCATTATGGAACTCCTTATCCCCAACATTAAGAGGATTCTCAGAAAGAGACCACGTGATGTGGTGAGCTCGAACGGACGTGTCCGGTCTGAGCTCTGGGCCCCCGACCCCCTAAAACCGTGAAAATTTCGCCGTGAAAAGTCTTCAGCCGCTACCCCAGTGGGAAAGGAGACCAGACCAATCCCAGGAACCGTTCAGCACCCCCGAATCGCCATGGCTTCCACGGGGAAACTTGGGCGAAGAGAGAAGGACCGGGCCGCCGGGACAACTAAGATGGCAGACTCTCCACCGAAACAGACCGGGTCTCCCGCCGCGCCGATATTGACGGCTGAACGTTCGGCAGCGGTGACCGCTGCGCTATCGGGGCAATTTGACGCCTTGCACTCTAAAATGGATGCGATCCAAAGTTCTTTGGCAGCACTGGGGTCCCGCATGCAAGAGGCCGAGACCCGAATAACCCAGACTGAGGATGGCCTGGAGACACTTCGGCGGGAGCTCCAGGCGGCGCAAAAGCTGGCCGTGGACCAGGCGCTCAAGCTGGACGATTTAGAGAACAGGTCCAGGCGGAATAACTTAAGATTTCTGGGGGTAGCTGATACTATACCCGACAAGGATCTCCAGGGGATGGTGGAGGCTTTGGCGACATCCTTGCGAGCTGATACCGACATGTCCAGCCCCATTATAGTGGAGCGTGCTCACCGGATCGGGCCCAAGCAGACGACGAATGATCGCCGTCCCCGAGTGGTTTTGGCGAGATTCCTAAGCTTCCCGCAAAAAGAAGACTTGCTTAAAACTGTCCGGCAGAAAGGAGCAGTAGACTGGGACAACATGCGCATTCGAGTCACACAGGACTATTCAGCCTCGCTAAGTCAGCGCCGAAAAGCCTATGCCTCCCTCTGCCAGAAACTTATAGATGCTAATGTCCGGTTCCAGGTGCAATACCCAGCGCGCTTGGTGATTTGGCACGGAGGGACCCGCCGAAGCTTCGAATCGGCGGGCGAGGCGACTGCCTATGTGGAGCGACTTACAGCACCCACGACGAGCCGGAGCATCTCGCCAAGTGAGTGAGAGGGTACCCCCTGAAGTACGGATGAGGAGCGGTTCGGTTGGTGCACTGGCCTCCCCAGGAACAGACTGCAAATTGGCCGGTCAAGGCTCCTGTTGAAGTGGGGAACGCAAGTGTGGCTGATTGCTCTGCGGGACCTTTACTATCGGTTTAATTTTTTTTTTCTTTTTCACCGAAATACTCTACTGGACCTCCTGAAACACCCTGTGAGAGAGACCCTCGATCGGCGTAGTGCGGGGGTACAGGCCCCAACATGTGCTGAGGTGGCGGGTGGAGGGGAGGCCCGCGCTCCTCTTCAGGAATCTTTTGTTCCCTCGGAAAAGACGGCCCGGCACAGAGGGCAGGAGGAGGTTTATAAGTAGTTGATACCAAGCAACTGTGTTTATCCCGCACTGCCACATTGTATCTATTTGAAGGTTACACTTATTGCAACAACGTAATTGTTCTGTATTAGTCGGGTAGGCAGGGTGTTTAAACCCTTGGACTGCGTGCAGTGGACACTTTCTGGTAGACCCCGTTACAGTCTGGGGGGGCCCCAGAGAGGGTCTCTGGATACGTGCTCTCGGAGAGTAGCTTGGGCACCGAACCCTGCAGCGGATGCGTGTGGCCCCTTGGGATCCTCCTTCTTCCGGGGCGTTGGGGCTCCCCCCCCTTTTTTCGCCCTCCCGAAGGAAACACCCTAATCCATCGCACCCTGAAGAGGGAACGCCGGTTTCAGCGCCTTATGCGTGGCCTCCTTTTATGGACCTGCCAGCGGAGAGATCGGGGACGGAGGCCTTTCGAGGGCTGAGTAGGTGGGGAGCACTCCACACTGCGTTCGTGTGACCTGACTTTTGCAGCGCTTAATCTGCGGTTCCTCCGGGATGACCTAGGGGGTTTCTTTTTCTTTATTGGTTTGTTTGCTTGGTTGGGTTGATTTGTTTTATTTTTTCTCTGGCACCCCCCCCCACTGACGATCACCTACCACTGCTGGAGTGCTGCCCATCCTACCTTGTACTGATTGGACTAATGTGGCAGTAGCAGCGCTTGACTCTATGGGGCATCTCCCCCCCCCCCCCTCTTTTTTTTTCTTCTCTCCTTTTTTTGATCTGTTTATCTACGAGATGTTATGCTGGGGTATTACGGAACTATCTGGTGGGCTTACCAAGGGGCTGGGGTAGGAAGATCTGTGCTGGGGTGGCGTTTGGGTGGTTGGTGGGCTTGTGGGACAGAGGGGGAGGGCTGAGGGGAGTTTGGTTATAGCTGGGGGGGGGTCCTCCTCACATCCTTTAGGTCTCTAATGAGCTGGGAGAGGAGTTCATTGGGTAGAGGGAGGGGTAGGGTGGGGCGAGGGCGGGAGGGGGTGGGGGGAAGTAGTGGGGGGGAGTTGGGTAAGGTAGGGGGAGGGAGGAAGGGGGGTGAGCGACTAAAATTAACCAGGAGTATTACTTTATATAGAGGGGGACCTCAGGCTGGGGAGGTTCGCCCACACTATGCTAGCCGGTTCGTCTCATATCTGCGGAGTGTCTACTATCCAACCTGAGGCTTATTTCTTGGAATGTCTGTGGGATAGGCAATCCTATTAAGAGATCAAAAGTATTACAAGTTCTAGCGCGCCTCAAATGCGATGTTGCCTTGCTACAAGAGACAGCCGATGAACATTTAAAATTGCAAAGAACCTGGGTGGGCCAGAGTAGAGGAGCCCCCGCCAAGGGCAGAAAGGGTGGAGTGGTCACACTTGTTAGTAAAAAGACACGTTTCGACCTGATTAAAGAGATTGTTGACCGAGAGGGTCGGTACCTTTTGCTATATGGTCACTTAGATGGCAAGCCAATAGTTCTCGGGAACCTGTATAGCCCCAACGCTCTCGATCGCGCATTTTATGCCCGCTTGGCGTCCCAAGTGGAACAGCTACCGGACGTTCCCTTGATTTTAGCCGGCGATCTGAATGGGGTCTTAGATATAGCCATGGACACGGTTGGGATGGGAAGTGAGCGAGGGAGGGGCCCTACTACGGCAACGCTTCGGGAGCTGTGTCGGCGTTTGGGTGTCGTAGATCCGTGGCGCTTACTACACCCCCTCGAGAGAGATTTTACGCACCAAACACGGGCTCACGGGACCAGTGCCCGCATAGATTATATTTTGCTCTCGGAAGGGATTTTCTCACGAGTGGATGATGCGCAGATTGGTCCCACTGAGGTGTCGGACCATGCCCCGATTTGGGTGGACTTGGCGTGGGGAGTGGTAGCTGATACGACGCGTATCTGGCGGTTCCCCATAGGTCTTGACCGCGATCCGGATTTCCAGGCCCACCTCAGGCGCTGCTGGGAGGATTTTCTGGCTCACCATAAGGGACACGATGCCGATTCGGAATTGCTTTGGGAGACTGCTAAGGTGGTGCTGAGAGGTAACATCATTGAATATGTAGTGCGGAAACGTCGACGTCTGGCGCGGCAAATTTTGCAATTGGAGAAACAGGTGGTCCGGGCGCGTCGTCGTTGTGCCGGAGACCCCTCAGGGGCTAACCGCAAACGCTATTGGGAACTGCAAACAGCACTCAATGAACTTATACATCAGCGGACGAAAAAGTCTCATTTTTATTACAGATACTGTCTATATCGGTTTGGGGATAAGCCAGGCCGGATCTTAGCTCGCTGCCTCCGTGGCAGTCGGGGCATCCGACCGGTAGCCGCCTTACGAGATGAGACCGGGCACTTGCACAAAGATAATAAGGCCATAGTGGGACAATTCCGTTCCTTTTTTCAACAGCTATATGCAAGGCGGGAAGGGTCCATGTCGGAGATGCGGGGTTATTTACGGAAATTGACGTTGCCACAACTGTCCACAGTACAACGGGCAGCTCTGGACGCCCCGATCACTGTAGAGGAGGTCTGCGGCGTTATTCAGCGAGCACAATGTTGCAAGGCACCTGTGCCTGACGGTTTTGGGGCTGAGTTCTACAAGGTGATTGGGGATGCGGTTTCCCCGGTCCTTGTGGAAACGTACGCTCGCAGGGCGCAGAGTGGGCGATTCACCTGGGGATCGAACCATGCCTATGTTACTCTGATACCCAAGCCTGGGAAAGATCCTACTCGGGCGGCATCATACCGCCCCATTTCGCTGTTGAATTTTGACGCGAAGATTCTGGCAAAAATACTGGCGGATAGACTGGCCTCGGTGCTCGATGGTCTGATTCACGAATCGCAGGTGGGCTTTGTGAGAGGGCGATACGCTATTCGTAACTTAAGGAAGATTCTGGCGTCCTTAGAATGGGTCCGGGAACGGGACATGCCTTCTTTGCTGATCAGCTTTGACGCCGAGAAAGCCTTTGATCAGGTGCACTGGGATTATCTGAAAGGATTGTTGCCGTATTATGGAATGGGAGATACGTTTTGCAGCTATGTGACACTGTTATATGCAGACCCGACGGCGGGCATCCTGTGTAATGGACTGCTCTCCGATCCCTTCCATCTGGAACGGGGTACACGTCAGGGATGCCCGCTCTCCCCTTTACTTTTTGTTTTATCCTTGGATCCACTAATACGGACCGTGGAGGACTCTACGACCATCTCGGGGGTGCAGATCGGGGCAGTGGGTTTTAAAACAGCCGCTTTTGCGGATGACATATTGGTTCATCTCACCTCCCCCCAGCGTTCCCTACCACTTTTGTTGTCGGCCTTCTCCACTTATGGGAGATTCGCGGGGTTATGCATTAACACAGAGAAATCAGAGGCGCTAGATGTTGGGGGATCGCTGCGGGCCCGATGGTTAGGCACCTTCCCCCTTAGATGGTCTGATGAGGCCTTTGTTTACCTAGGCATAGTGTTGACTAGAGAGCCCGCGTCACTGTATAAGACCAATTTTGATCAGGTGTTTCTCCAGCTCCAGGCGCAACTCCGGGCCTGGACGCCGCTGCCTCTCTCTTTGTTGGGCCGGGTGGCGGCCTTACAGATGGTTATACTGCCACGTATACTCTATTGGTTACAGACTCTCCCAGTGTGGCTGTTGAAGCGAGACGTGATCCGTATAGAACGGGAAGTCAGGCGTTTCCTCTGGAAGGGGGCCCGAGCGCGTATACCGCTCTCTCGGCTGAGGGGTGGCTGGAGGACCGGAGGGGTGGGGGCTCCGGATTTATGGAAGTATGCCCTAGCTTGCCAAGCACGTCATCTTAGTGACTGGTTGGGGGATACGGCGGTATACACCCCCCGTGAGTTAGAGCGGGCCTTTGTGGCACCGCATGCCCTTGAAGCGGCCTTGCAGCTGCCTGGGGCACACTTGCCGGCTAGGCTGACCAATAGCGTTTTACTGCAGGCGATGCGGCGTACTTGGCAGCAGCTAAATAAATACTGGGGCAGCAATCCTGCCGTGTCGTCCTGGTTACCCCTGAGGGGCAATGCTCAGTTTACCCTGGTTCTGATTCGGCCGCTTTTCTACACTGGGAAAGAACCGGTATTGGCCGATTAGGAAATGTGGTGGATGAGGCTGGGAAATGTAAATCGCTAGCGAAGCTCGTTGCGGAATATGGTTTGAATTGGGTCACTTCCAGCTTTGCTCATGCCCAACTCTCACACTACGTTGGCTCTCTCTCCCAGTCGGAGCTCTGTGTGGAGCATTCGACACAAATATTGGAATTTTTGAGCTTGGGAGCAGAGAGCCCCCCTTCTATTGCCGATTTGAAGAAGCGCTTGGATGCTCTTCAACGCCCCGTGGATTTCTCTGCGGTGGAGCAGGCCTGGGCACGGGACCTAGGCCGGGCGGTTGAACCGGGCTCCGTCTCGGCTGCACTACGTCAGATTCGATGCTTAGCGGAGGGGTCCCGATGGCGAGAGGTGCAATATAAATCCATATTGCGTGCACACTTTTCCCCAAGGAGGGCGTTGAGGAGTCATCTTGCCGAATCTGGCGGTTGCCCTAAGTGCTCGTGTTCCTTAGCGGACCTAGGCCATATGTGGTGGTATTGCCCGGTGATACAATCTTACTGGCAGCGCATTGGAGATTATCTTGGTGGGCTATTGCGTCAACGGGTTAATTGGACAGGGTTATTAGTAGTCCTGGATTGCTTGGGACCACTCCACCCTAAGGGGCGCTGGGAGCGTCTTTTAGTGCGTAAGGCTTGTCTGGTGGGGAAAGGCCCTCTTCTCCGTCGGTGGAGGGAAGACGCGGCCCCTACATTTTGCGAATGGCGTAACTGTTTCCATCAGCTTATGCTTTTCGAGCAACGCCGTACACTGGGCTCTCCCAGGCGGTGGGCCCAATTTCTCTTGATCTGGATGCCCTACATTCAGAATTTGAGTCCTATCGCCCGCAGCGCGGTGCTTCAGGTTGGATGGAGACGCTCCTGGTTCAGTGTTGCGGACCTAGGGGGGGGAGGGGGGGTTTAGTAGGGACAATTTCTGACCAATTTGTTCTGCCTGGTGTTGAGGTTCTTGGCCTCCGGCGTTGGATCAGACACAACCACGCCTGGAGGGGTTCTGTAAATACATAATTTCTTGCTGGTGTTTTGTGAACCTGTTGATTGTTTATGCAGTTTGTTTTATTCAATAAACAGATTATATAAAAAAAAGAGGATTCTCAGACCGGACTGAATTTAGGAAAAAACTTAAAACATATCTCTTCCAAGAGGAATACAATACAACCTCACACCTAGAGACTCAACCACCCTAGAAACATACCACTAACAACACACTGTATAAATATACTGTATAAATGCATAAATGTTGAATATTGAGAAAACTCTCACCTACACTAACACTGTAAATAATTCAAAGTTCAATGCACTTTATGGTTATATTGTTTTAGTTCCCTGTACAACAGAATGCCTTCTAAGACCCTATTAGATTGTTGGTTAACAGTAAACCGCTTTGAATGGTAGAACGACGGTATAAAAATATGTTTAAATAAAATAAAAAAATAAATCTCCAACACTACTTTTATTCATCTCCCTTCTGCATCGATGATCTGCTTCAAGATATTAAAACAAAGAGACTTCTGGAACAAAAGAGCAACCCCCTGATAAGAAGAGATACTAAGGGGTATGTTTACTAAACTACGGTAAAGTAATCAGCCTTAACTTAGGGCACCTTAAAGGTATCTTAACATAGGACGCCTTAACTCAGGGTGCCCTAACTCAAGGTGCCCAAGGGCATTAAGGTGGTTTAAGGTGACAAGCATGCACCTTGAGAAATGAAACTGGCTGTAACCTAAATGCTGGATAGAGCACCAAGAAATGTTAATGTAAAGGTGATAAAAGGAAGGACAGGAGGGAGTTGATGGACCTGCCATATCGGTGGGCACTCTATGTGGCAGCCAGTAAAGCAGACAAGCTTGTAGAAGGCAGCTATACCGATGCACAGGGTGGTGCCAATGTAAAGGGCTGCCATGTCAGTTTGAGGCATAGGATGGGGAAGACGTGTCCCCCAGGGGAGGCAGAAGTGGCAGGATGTTTGCAGTAACATGTAGACAGAATAATAGTGGTGACGTACCAATCAGGCGCAGGAGAGGCGAGCACAAAGCTGAAATACGGAAAAAAGTACCAGTGTAGTTCATGGAGTAGCAGCTTGCACAAGAAGACAGGACTGTACATAGCCGGCAGAGGCAAATAGATGGGTGGAAGGATGGATGGCAGCTGAGGCGAGGGTGTTATGGGCTGGCAGCACTTAACTGCAAAGCCTTGACTGTTACAGGCATGAAAATGATCTGAGTAGTACAGTCATGAAAGGAGCAGGTAGGAATCAAACCCCTATTGTCTGCTTAGAGAAACATTGCACTAACCAGTAGGCTACACCTCCATGCCTTTCTAGACAGCAATGGCTGGATACAAAGAGACTGCAGGTCACTGCCTAAAAAAGTCTGCTGTGTGTGCTAGCATAGATTAGCCTTACCAGTACCCATGATGCAGTGTACATGCCAAACAGCAGTCTACAGCTGATCCCCAAATGGAGAATGCACATATCCATCACCTCAGCTCAGTAAAATGCACTGACAGTGTGTGTGATACAAGCACAGAGCAGCTACAAACCGTGTTAAGAGCAGTTTCTGCGGTCACCCTGATGATGAGAATCGGTGCCCAGCATCAAGTCCCCGGTACCTGCAGTGCTAGACATGGTCTCTGCTGCCTGTGCTGCAGATCCCCATTGCCACCAGATATTTTCTGTGGTGTGATAAGCTTGTCACCTCATGTCCTATAGTATGTGCCAGTCATATCTGGCCCTGTGCTCTAATCCTGTCTGACAGGGACCCACCTAGAACAGTGCATTTCAATATCCATTGCTACAATGCTGATGCCATGTCTGCCAACTAGCAGGGTGGTGTGGCTGAACTTGCATGGGACTGTTGCTAGGGTCCTGCTGCTCCCACTAGTAGTAGGCCTGTAATGTCTCATGTCCCAACCACCTAGGTCTAACATTCAGCCACAGAAAACTGCACCTGCTGCCCACCACTGGGTTTACAAGCCATACACATACCAACTGCAGATAGTTTACTGGTCAGTACGTATCACATGTGCACCCAGGCTTGGGATATAGCATGGACAACCAGAAGTTGGTTCAGTGATCAGGCCCCCAGAACAGGAAATGAACCACATCACTATAACTAAACACTATAAAGCACTATGTGGATACACAGCCATGCCATGGTCACTGCCACTGTTCCCTCTAAGCTGTGCGCGTGTGCGCGCGCACACACCTCACCGCACGAGCGCACATACTTTATAACAGAGCGCACAAAAATTACAGTTCTGATTCTGATAGAAAACAACACAGACGTCTTAAAATTTAAAAGTTGCTGTGTATTTACGTTTTTCACAAGTTCTACAATATTTTCTAGTGCAATCAATGTGGTGTACATACTGTATTCTGACGTGTAGTCAAATTTTAAAGTATATAATTCCGAGTGTCGTTATGTAGCGCACAAAAATTTAACCTTCCTTCAAAAGCTGCACAGCTGATATTTTATGCGCACACAGCCTACAGAAAATTAGAGGGAACATTGGTCACTGCTCAGTGAGAGTGCCCTCCCAGCATGACGTGCTGTGGCAGTTTGGCGCTACAACATCTCAGCCATTGATCCACCACCGATGCAGACACATCCTGACCAGTCTGCAGTGTTTCAGTCCATACCCACAATACTTTGCTCCTCATCATGCACATTTGCAATCTAATGCTAGAAACAGCTTAGGCACTGCGAGGCTCAGTGAGGTGTAGAAAGCCATAAAAAAGGGGTACTCAAATCCAGTCCTGGAGGGCCACAAACCAGTCAGGTTTTCGGGATATCCCTAATGAATATGCATGAGATACATTCAAATACAATGGAGGCAGGGCATGCAAATATATCTCATGCATATTCTTTAGGGGTATCCTGAAAACCTGACTGGTTTGCGGCCCTCTAGGACTGGATTTGAGTACCTCTGCCATAAAACAACGGAGAGAGATACACACACACACTGTCATATCGATGCACTGTGCAAAATGGGGATGGTTGGCATTCCTGCCTTCCACTCTGGCCCCAATCTCAGCTCAGGCATTGTTAAGGTGTGCTCATTGAACAGGAGCTAGTAGTGCGCTCTGATGTTGACACCAGCTCGGTGTGGCAGTGCTGTCAGCCTGACTCTCCATCCAACTAAGGATGATGGAGCATGTCTGTGTGGGTGTTTGTACTCTTGTTGGCCGATTCATTGGGGATTACACATGTTCATGTTGTGCCTGCACTGTGGGATAAAATCTAGCCACAGGGACATGCACTGTATGATATGCAGCCAAGACCCAAACCTGTGATCCTCTGCGCTTATATACACTATGTGTAGTCCACCACTGTGCCACCACATGCTCATATCAGTCCCTGGGGCTGACATGCTTCCCATCAGACAGGCATATGTTGCACTGCACATGGCGCACTGGAGCAGGGCATGGCCTTGGTCTGCTGCAGGTAGGTGCCGCTGCCTCTCCGCCAGCACCCCCCATGCAATGCTGACATACCCAAGTAGATCTGACTGCCTACTTTAAACAGAAACAGCTGACTCTGATCACATCAAGCAGCCCATTACTCGATCGTGAGCGGGACATTCTCTGGCTGACCTGCCTGCTCCAATCAGGGCTGGGGGAGGAGACTTCCTACCGTTCATCAGCTGCTGCCATCAAGCGGAAGAAATCATACGGCTATTTCAACATACAAACTACAAATACTGCAGGGTGTTTGTGGAGTCTTTTTTGCTGAACTGCATTCACTGGCGGTGTCTGCAGGTGGTCTTTCTGCTCTGGATCTGTGGCTTTCTGCACTTTGGCCTTCTCCTGCTGCATCACTATCTGCTCCCTCTGCTATTGTCATCCTGTAGCAGCAAAGCGCAGACAAACCAATGATACCAGGAGTCTGTTCAGAAGGTCCAAATCATTTATTTGTGCACAAGTCTCGAACCAATCAATTTCAAAATGGCTGAGCAAAGTTTTCAAGCATTACATCAACTTTTATAGACTTCTGTTCCATTCTAGGTATAGAAAAACATTTCATTGGTCCCGGTAACCCCCCGTACCTCCCGTACCTCTTCTATTGGTCCCGGTACTGATAAGTTTATCCAGTTATGTCCCTCCAGTGGGCATGACACCTGCATACCCCCCTTCTAGTCCCAATTACAATGGTCAGTTCATCAACTTGTTACTTTCACACTCTCAAGGTTATAGAACCAATTTGTACGTGCAGAGGAGCTGGGCTCTGCAACTCATCTGTCAGCACTCCCAATTATTTCTTTGCAGATTTACTTTTTCTTATCAGTAACTTTTAAACATGTATTTTCTGTATTTTTCCATCTTTCAATACTGCAGTTCTGCTTACCTAAGCTAATTCAATACTTCTACTGAGTTCTATCTTACAATAGCAGCATATTGGGGGATGTGCAATCCTATATGCCTCTCCACAGGCCTCATTTACAGGTCAAGCTAGCCATGCTGGCCTGCTTATGTTCAGACACTGTGGGTCACAGGCCTGCACCTGCCACATTCCCCCCTTTGATTAATCTCACCCTATTACTTAATAAGGTGTGAGAATTAAATCACTTTCTGAAGAATCACATCCTGGCTAAAGGATTTCTACCAGGACTGGCTGTATATAAAGCCATGATTTTTGTTGCGGTCTTCCGCTCTACTGTACTATCAATAGTGTTATGAATGGAACGCATACAACATGGGATTAAACATGGTAATAAGAAGATAACAGCAACAAGGATTAGTACCAATACGATGAAAGTCTTAAATCCTCCCACCCATGAAAAGAGGTTAGCAAACCAATTAGGAAATTTCAATGAGTGCCACGTCTGTACTGGCACATAAGCATGTCTTTGCATATCTTTAGCAATTTCTTCAACTACTTGACCCTTATCATCTATTTTCAAACAGCAATTGGTTAAGTTCAGTTTACCACATACTCCTCCTTCAGCTGCTAACAAATAATCAAGTGCTAAGCGGTTCTGATATATCGCAGTGCGCATCTGTGTACTTTGTCTAGCTAAAAGCGTAAGAGCATGACTAGTTTCGTTAGTTATTATTTCAACTACTGCTTGTAAGCGAATAATACGATTAATCATATAAATTGGGGTACGATAACCATACATACCATCATCATTCCAAGTGGCGGGTCCATAATATTCAATGATTCTTTCTGGTGGCCAATCATCACCTTGCCATTTCTCCCACTTGCCTATCTGTAAGGCCTCTCTCTTCTGTCTTAGTGCTCTTTTGTGTCGGTGGGTAGTGTATACTGGGTATCCTAATTGTTCTCCATGTTCAGTGTTTAAAAGAAAGAAAGAAGGTCTGATGGTTCCTAAGACACATGCTCCTCCCCAGTGTGGTGGGAGTTGTGCATATGCTCGGTTTCCACAGATCCAATATAGGCCAGGTGGGGCTTGCCAGGCTTGGACTTTAGCAAGGTTAGTCCATAGACCTGCAAGTTCAGGAAATCTGGCTAATGGGTTAGGAGGTTCAGGATGTCCAGTTCCTGACCACCATGCTATCTTCTTGGTCGTGGCATTATAGTACTTTTGGCTAAGACAGACCAGCTGTCCTACCTTCTGGGTGAACTGGGGTCCAGTTCTGGCATAGCAAAGACGTCCAACGATTGAGTGCGCTAACACCCATTCACTGGTAGTCTTGTGTAATTCAGTCTGATTGTAAATCATGGAATAATTCAATTCTTGGGCTTCCCATGGCCACTGATCTCCCATTTGGGTTCCGCCACAGAAATAACAATCTGTGATCTTAAGACTAGATACTACTGCTCCGGCTAATTCTAGAAATAAATTCTGTGAGGGGTGAGGGATCTCAAACTTATTTACATGCATGGCTTCATAAAAAGTATTATGAATATGATATTTAGATGACTTGTGGGCTTGAGTATTCAATCTGATATACACAATGGTCCCTGGATCTATTGCTCCTCCAGCAATACGTAAACCAAACTTATATCCTTGTTTCCATGCATGGGGATTGTGTATACGTAAGTGTAAGGGGTTACAAGCATCTTTCTGACATTTATCATTTGTGGTTGGCTTGGTTAAAGTAGCCATTCGTTTATCTATTTTCTCATCAGTTATACCAGTGTTCCAGGTAGCATAAAAAACACATCCCCAATACGGGCAATAGTAGTCTGCTGCTGGGGCAGTACTATAGCCTGGTTCCTTTTTACCTGTACACTTTCTCCATCCCGTGGCACCTTCTGGACACATATACTTATGGTCATTTCGATACGCTTTCTCCCATGTACCACAGGTGGAATAACTATCTCTATTAATAGCATTGCATGCATCAAAATTCAAAACAGCAGGTTTAGTAATGTCCTTAAGTGGTGGCGTTGCAGCTAATATAGGTCCATCTGCATCCTTCCATCTTATTTCCATCGTGTAATAGGATGGATTCTGATGCGGATTATAGCATGTTTTAATCTTTCCATGAGTGCAAACATTTTAGTACAGTGGTGTTATAGATACACCGAGTTACTGTCCCCTTGCAGGTATAGTAAGAATGATAAAGCAAAGTCTGAGTTACTTTCAGTCCAATTCTAGTAGAAGTAATGCAGGCAGTGCATGGAGGTAAAGCATGAGTCTGTTCAAAACCTCCAAAGAAGGCAACCAAAGCAAAGCAAAAGTAAAGATACATGTCGATGTTGATTGGAGTTCTTCTGAATCCTCAGCTTGCTGATCTTGATCACGACGGTCTTTTATTCTTCGTCCCGTTTGCTAATGAAGCAATTTAACGGGTGCTGAGTGTTGATTGAAGATCCTCAGGTTGTCCAGTACACATTGACCAACTTATTAGCAATTTCAGTTGGCTTGTGAAGTCTGGCTTAGTCAATGTAGTCTCTAAGTAGTGTGTCAAATCACACACAAATTGGGTTCGTTGAAACAAAGCTGTTGCTGTATGAAAAACAGCAATCCTCTTCGAAAGACTTGGCTGCTGCAAAGCACTTATGATGAAGTGTCTAAGCTGCTGGTTGCCGTCTCAAAGTAACTCGCAAGGGTGCATCAAGATGCTGTTCTGCTGTCCACTGCTCAGGTTCAGGATTGGCGGCGGGCTTGACTCTGCTGTGGTGGATCCAGGCGTCGATCTCGGCTACCTTTACTGCAGTTGGGGTAGACAGGATGACGGTGTACGGTCCCTTCCAATGGGGTTCCAACGGTGTCTTCTTCCAATCTTTGATCCACACCGAAGTACCAGGCTGGTAGGGATGCAAGGGTTCCGTCAAGTTGATAGGCAACTGGTCTTGGATCCACGTATGGAGAGTCTGCAGAACAAAACTAAGAGCTAGAAGTTCTTGTCTGGTTATTTCTGAACCAATTTGGGCTAGACTTCCTTTGATTCCCTGCACTATTGGTGGGGGTTTACCATACAAAACTTCAAAAGGGGAAAATCCTGTTGACTTTACAGGAGCTGAGCGTATTCTGAATAAAGCTATGGGGAGCACTTGGGGCCACTTCAATTGTGTCTCCTGACAAAGCTTAGACATTTGGGCTTTCAAGGTACGATTCATTCGCTCAACTTTCCCTGAACTCTGGGGTCTGTATGCAGTGTGGAGTTTCCATTGTATCTGCAAAGCTTTTGCTAACTGCTGAGTAACTTGGGAGACAAATGAGGGTCCATTGTCTGACCCTATTACTGCTGGAATTCCGAATCTGGGGACAATCTCTCTCATTAAGACTTTGGTAACTTCTCGAGCTTTCTCAGTTCTGGTTGGGAATGCTTCTACCCACCCAGAGAAAGTACAAACTAATACTAATAGGTAATGGTACCCATTGGCTTTTGGCATTTCGGTGAAATCAACTTGGAGGTTGTGCATGGGGGTCACACCTCTTGACTGAACTCGGGGTGCTGTAATAAGGCCTTGCTTGGCATTATTCTTGGCACAAGTTTGACATTGTCGTGCTACTGAAGCTGATATGGTTGTCATCAGAGGGATGTAGAAATGTGGTCTGAGTGCTTTTTCCATGGCACTCTTCCCATAGTGGGTAGCTTCGTGGAAAGCTTTGACAAAGGCTGGTCCTAATAGTTCAGGAATTACTATTCATCCTGGAGGTTGACTGCCCTCTTCTGGTGGCAGCTCAATCCATCCATCTTTCAGTACTCCATTTTCTCTGTCACAATAGTAATCCAATTCTTTGGTGGTATATCGTGGGGTCCATAGATTCAAAGGTACTGGAAACAATGCTGCTTGCATTGGCATAGCTTGTAGGGCAATTTGTCCTGTCATAGCTGCTTGTCGTGCTGAGGCATCTGCAAATCTATTCCCTCGGGCAACTTCTCCTTTTCCTGCTTGATGTCCTCTGCAATGCATGACAGCTACACGTGTTGGGGCCCATACTGCATCAAGTAACATCAATATTTCGGGACCATATTTGACTGATTTTCCTCCGGATGTGATGAGTCCTCTTTCTTTATAGAGAGCTCCATGGGCATGCAGGGTAGTGAAGGCATATTTGGAATCTGTATATACATTCAGTATAAGTTTTTCTCCTAACAACAATGCTCTGGTAAGTGCTATCAATTCGGCTTTCTGGGCTGATGTGCCTGAGGCTAGGGCTGATGATTCAACTACTTCATGTTGAGTGACGACTGCATATCCGGCACAGCGTCGTCCATCAAGGATGAGACTGCTCCCATCAACATAATAGGTTTGGTCAGGATTGTCTATGGGCACATCTGTCAAGTCGGGTCGGCTGGAGAACACAGTCTCCATGACTTCGATACAGTCATGTTCTGGGAGTTCTTCACTGATGGGTATCAAGGTGGCTGGATTCAGGGCATGGCTCACTTCAAGTTGTATCTGTGGGTTTTCACATAACATGCTCTGGTACTTCAACATTCGGGAATTGGTGAGCCAATAATTTGCTTTCTGTTCCATAAGGGCAAGGACTGCATGTGGCACAGTGACTCGTATGCTCTGTCCTAGTGTGAGTTTGTCTGCTTCACTCACTAGTAGCGCTGTAGCTGCAACTGCTCTCAAGCAAGGTGGCCATCCTTTGGCCACAGGGTCCAATTGTTTCGATAGGTAGGCTACAGGTCGTTCCCAATTTCCCAATTTCTGAGTCAACATGCCCAAGGCATTTCCCTGTGCTTCATGTACAAACAAGTGGAAAGGTTTGTGGACATCTGGTAGTCCAAGTGCTGGTGATGACAATCAATTCTTCTTTTAACTTTTGGAAGGCTGTATCCTGCTCAAGTCCCCACTCCAGTGGCGACTTTTCTTCTCCTTTTGTGACTTCATACAATGGTTTGGCAATTTGGGCAAAGTTGGGTATCCAAATTCGGCAATATCCTGCCGCTCCCAGAAAGGCTCTGACTTGCTTTCTGGTTGTTGGAGTTGGAATTCTGCATACTGCTTCTTTTCTTTCTCTGCCTAATCTTCTGCTTCCTTGGGTGATACGAAAACCCAGGTATTTCACTTCTTTTTGGCATAGCTGTGCTTTGGCTCTGGAAACTTTGTATCCAGCTTCCTCTAGTAAGTGCAAGAGATCTTTGGTGGCTAGTATACATTCACTTTCTGATACGGCAGCTATCAACAGATCATCCACGTATTGGAGAAGCACTCTCTTCCCGGGGCTACTGGATAGCTTGAAAGGTCTTGATTCAGTGCGGCACTAAAGATGGTAGGCGAATTCTTGAATCCTTGGGGTAATCTTGTCCAGGTAAGTTGGCCCCCTCTTCCAGAGATGGGGTCCTGCCATTCGAATGCAAACAATATTTGGCTTACAGGGGCTAATCTTATGCAAAAGAATGCATCTTTCAAATCCAGTACAGTGAAATGGGTAGCTTCAGCAGGTATCAGTCCTAGGAGGGTGTAAGGATTGGGTACGACTGGATGTATGGTCTCAGCTGCATCATTTACTCTTCTCAAATCTTGCACTGGGCGATAATCATCTGTCCCAGGCTTCTTTACTGGCAAAAGTGGAGTGTTCCATGGGGATTGGCATACTTTTAGTAGGCCATACTCAAGCAATCTTTGTAGGTGGCGATGAATGCCTTCAATTGCGGCTCTTGGGAGAGGGTACTGTTTGACGTGCACTGTGTAGCACTAGGCTTGAGGTATACAATCACTGGAGCTATATGTTTTGGCTAGGCCTGGGGGGCTGCCTTCTGCCCATACTCCAGGTGGTGCATCAATACTTTTCAAAGTTTGTTCAAAATAGGTATCTTGGATCGAATCATCAATGTAGTATCTCCATTCTTCTTCTCGGGGAACCGTCAGCAGCATCACTCCTGCTGGTTTGGTTTGGGGGATTTACTGTCATTTGCATTTCTCCTTGCTCAGAGAAAGATATTTGTGCTTGAAGCTTGGCTAAGGATCTCGTCCCAGTAGTGGTACTGGACATTCGGGCATGTAAAGGAATTGATGAGTTACTTGCTGTCCTCCCAGACTGCATATTCGGTTTTGAAGAAAAGACTTTGTGGTTTTGGCACCAGTTGCTCCTATGATGGTGACTGCTTTTGTAGTGAATGGGGCTATCTTTTTGTCTATTACTGAATGTTGTGCTCCAGTATCAACCATAAAGTCCATAATTTGGTCTCCTATTTGTATTCCGACCATAGGCTCCTGGAGACCTAAAGCAAACTTGGAGCCCGGTCTGTCCTAATCCACGTCATTCTCATCATGGGCTGGTGTGGCCAATGCTGAATGGCTCCTCCTCTCTCTCGCTGGAAATTGTTCTCGATTGGCTCCTCCTCGGCTTCGGGGATAGCTTCGTCTTTCTTCTCGCCACTGATGGCTGCTATCGTCATCATTGCTGGGCGTCTTCGAGTTGCGGGCACGTATCTCTCCAATGTCCTTCCTCTCTGCAATAGGCGCATTGGTTCACGCCTAGTCTCTGGGTCCGGCCTCCGCCTTGACCCCACCCTCTTCCTCTGCTCCTTCGACTAGGGACACCTCCCCTTTTCTGTTCCACTATGGCCGCAGCCAAAAAATCAGCTTTCTTCTTCATCTTTCTATCACATTCTCTCTGTCTTTCAGTATCACGATTCACATACACTTTATGAGCGACTTCCAATAACTGTGTTGCATTCATGCCCGCAAAACCCCTTCTAACTTCTGGTAATTGCGTCTAATGTCTGGTTGAGACTGGTTTACAAAAGCAGAATTCACCATACATAACTTCCTGGTGCCTCGGGATCATAGGGAGTATACATTCTGTAAGCTTCAGTTAATCTCTCATAAAAAATCTGCTGGGCCTCTCATCTATCCCTTGGATAACTCCTGCAACTTTGGAAAGGTTCATAGCTTTCTGGCCCCCCCTCTTCAGGCCTTGTAAAAAGCCTTGGCGAAAACGGGCTAGGGCTGTGGATCCTTCATCTGTATTTGGATCCCATTGGGGGTCTTCATTCGGGAATTCTCTCTGAGCTGCTTCTCGACGGTCTATTATATTCTGCCCCTGTGCCGGAGCTACAGGGTTTCTCTTGCCATCCATTCAATAGCTGCTTTTTCTAATTCTTGCTCGCTCTTCTGTCCGTGAATAGGGTGGTCCAGGAGCTGACGGCAATCTGGCCAAGTGGGTTGGTGAGTTTTCCATAATACTAGTTACTAATTCTGTCAGCTCCTGGGGTTTACTAGTATAGGAGGCGTAATGCGACCTCCAATTCAATAAATCAGTTGTAGAGAAAGGGATATATACATAAGTTAGGGGTCCCGCTACCACTTCATCATTATCATTCTTTACGGGCACTCCCGGGACTTGCCGTAAGGGAAACAGTTTGGCTGCCATGGGTGTCTTTTGGGATCTAAGGGTTATCGTTGTTGCCTTTGCAGGAGTCACTTTCTTTTTCTCAACAGGTTTTGCTTTGGGTTTCTCTCTCACTGGCGTACTAGTGCTAACGCTAGCTTTTCTCAATTATTTGTACATTTTCCTCCTCATCTGGGGGATTCTCTCTTTCTCCTTCTCGGTCTCCACTTCTGACTCGCTTTTTAGGTCCTCCTCTTCTTTTCCCGCTAATTCTTCCTCTTTCTCTCCTCCGGGGTGGGGATCAGGGGTTGGGTCCCGCCTCGGCTCTGGCCGTCTCTGGGGTTCTGGGGCAGGACGCCGGGCTACTCTTACGGGACCTGGGGTGCGGGGCTGCCTGAGAATTATTTCTGGGGAATCAGGATCTGCCAGGATGGGCTTCTTTCTGGCTTTCTTATCCTGCTCTTTCATTCTAGGCTGCTTCCGTTTTCTGTCTAGAATCTGTTTTAGCTAACATTATTCTGCACTGTTCCTCATAACAGCGGCTGCGCCCAGGGGGCGGATCTTCACAAATACTTAACCAGGAATCTATATAGGGGTACTGATCAGGGTGCGCTACCCGCACTCTACGGTGTATTGACTGAATAATCTCTACAGTGAACGTTCCCTCTCGGGGCCAGATGGGGTCTAGATCGGGCCACTCCCTAGTACACAAAATCTGCAAACGGGCTGCTGTCATGTTAATACCATAATCTCCTGAATATCCCTCTTTATAAAGTGCGAATCATCCATTCTAATGGAGTGTTTCTAGTAGACCCCGCCCCTCCCATTTCGATGTGTGCGCGCAACAACAGACAGAAGGGAAAAGGAGGGCGGACCGTGGGTAAGGGGTCCACACGGTCCTGGAAACGTATAGGGAATACAAATAACAATACAAGACGACAATCTCTTCCCCCATATTACGACATGAACGCGGTCGCCCGGTCAGTACATGCTTTACTCAGGGGTCCGACTACACTGGGTCCGTGCTGCAAGACCTCACATTCACACTCCATTCACAAAATCATGCTAGCAACTGTATCCCAGAATGCATTCGTTTCTATCTGTTCTGACTAGTCTTTTCCAATTTCCCAATTACAAAAAGGATGGGGTTTTCACCCGGCGAATTCCCATGCGGGGTTACTCGGCCCTTCCTTGAGAGGTTGATCATGCTCTCTTACCAATTCCCAATATCTCGAGATTACAAATTCCAAAGTTCCAAGTTCCAATGGCAGTACTGCGCTTTCTATTTCTGTCTAGACCCAAAATCAAAACTAGACTCACCGGATCCGGTCCTCAAACTTCCCAAGCAGGCGCATGAGTTGGACCTCGGACTCCCCTCACTCGGGTTCGAGGCGTTGACTCCAGCCGGGCTCGTCAACCGCCGAGGTCCGACCAGCTCCCTCCGATACAAGGGACCGGTGGCGCCATGGAGCAGCCCTCGTCGGAGCTAAGGGCGCGATCCCGGCAGGACCAAGCCTATAGAGGCGGAAAGTCGTGGTATATTGCCCTATATACACTTTGATTCCACAACTTCCCGGCCAACGCACCAAGGAATATGTAGCAGCAAAGCGCAGACAAACCAATGATCCCAGGAGGTCTGTTCAGAAGGTCCAAATCATTTATTTGTGCACAAGTCTCGAACCAATCAATTTCAAAATGGCTGGGAGCAAAGTGTTTCAAGCA